>PVIW01000188.1:0-389908 GCA_004026585.1 Noctilio leporinus | reverse complement strand
TCATTTATTTTTTTAAGATTTTATTTATTATTTTTAGAGAGGGGTAGGGAGAGAGGCATAGAGGGAGAGAGACATCAATGTATGGTTGCCTTTCACCTGCCTCCAGCTATAGACCTGGCTGGAGACCTGGCTTGCAACCTCAGTATGTGACCTGGCTGGGAATCAAACCAGTGACCTTTGGGTTTACAGACTGGTGCCTTATCCACCATGCCACCAGTCAGAGCTCCAATAGCTATTTTTAACATGGCCAATTCTTTGTGGTTTCAAATACAAAGCTGTCTTTAACATAGAAACTATTTTTTAATGTGATTCTTAATTTTTTTAAAGATTTTATTTATTATTTGTAGAGAGAGGGGAAAGGAGAGAGGCAGAGAGGAAGAGAAATACCAATATATGGTTGCCTTTCACCTGCCTCCGGCTATGGATCTGGCTGGAGACCAGGTTTGCAATCTGGTTATATGCCCTGTCTGGGGAATTGAATCAGAGACCTTTGGGTTTGCAGGCTGGCATCTTATCCACTGTGCCATCAGTCAGGGCAATACAGAAACTA
Source organism: Noctilio leporinus (assembly GCA_004026585.1). Lineage (NCBI taxonomy): Eukaryota > Metazoa > Chordata > Mammalia > Chiroptera > Noctilionidae > Noctilio > Noctilio leporinus. The sequence continues at coordinate 389,358 of PVIW01000188.1, read as the reverse complement.
TTTAAAGGAGATTGTGTTTATGAATACAAACAGATACATAATAGAGCTTTCAGGCACACATTCATATTTGGTGAAATCTATATTGTTATATGCAGTGTCAAAGGTACCATTTTTTTAATTATAGTAAACCAATTTTGTCATAATTTTAAGTTAATTACATATCTGTTTACATGTCAAAAATAATAATGGTGTTTCATTGGGTTTATTCCTATTTCATACCATCTACTGCTGGTATGTCAGGAAAACCCCACTGGCCTAAGATGCTAAAATGAAATTACTCTTTAATTTAACTCTTGAATGTATTATACATCTTTATGATTAAAAAATGAGAAAGGGCATAACCATAAGAAGCTTCATTAAGGAAGGAATTCTTCATCCTCCTTTAAAATTATCTTTAAAATTCTGAGTAGTTGGGCAGCTCTTACTTTCAGTAGGTTTCCCAGGGCAGGAGCCCCTGTCCAGATATGTATGCCGGGAGAACTCTGTCTGCAACTTTCTTTAAGAAGATAGGAAAAAAATACTCAGGAAGTGACATTAACCACATAAAGCTACATATTTGACAGAGTGCTACCTAAATAATCAATTAACTTTGCCTACAGATATCAAGAAAAAAGCCATTTTTGACTTGAATGGGGCTATGACCCTCTTTCTGTGGAAAAACTCTGGTGGTCAACATAATTACTTTTCCAATTTCCCTACCTGATAAACTTCACAACAGAAACCATCAGCCCAGAAACTGTGGCTTAAAATGCTCATATGCAGCTACCTAAAAATCATTTTTATGAAACTTTGTGTGCTATCAAAGATGACTTGCTATTTTCCATGCTTTTATTGTAAGGATGTAGGAAAAAAAAAAAAAGATGTGGATTTTGCTACTATCACAAGGTGGCTTCTTTTTAGAAGTTTCTCTAAAAAGGTGTCTGAGAAGGAGTCATTATTTTGATCCAACATGCTCGGCTTCACAAACATCCTTAAAATGAGGTCAGAATGATCTAATACTTAAACCTTTGTAAATCTGATGCGAAGGCCGAGATTGGGTTTGGTGGGACCCCTGCTGGGTTGCTGCATCACCCCTCTGACTCTGGGCCACACCTGCCCAGCTGTCCTGAGCTTCTGGGGTTGGTATGCTGAAACCTGATGTTTGTGGGATGATTCACAGTATTACAGCACAGAGGAACAGAACCCTAAATAATATCATATTGCAACGTGTAAGTCTACGTGGCTTTCAAGATTCTATCTTGAAATAAGATCTTTTTAAAGATTTTTGTCAATGTCGACTATACTCTTTATTTCTAAATTTCCAAAACTCCTTTGGCGGTTACTCTTGAAGCATACAGAAAAAAATAATATGATTGGAGTGAACAGTTTTTAGAATTTATATGAGCAAGCAAAATATTTCAAAGGTGGAAATATACTAGCTAAAATATGTAATGAATATATAGTTCAGAAGCATGGCATTGATAGGGAATTTGTGTATTTATGTAACTGGAGGCTACACCCCCTCCCCTGGAGATGGGGGAGGGGGTTAAACTGTTCATGTGTGACTGGAGACTTGGCCCCTTTGCTAAACAGGGCTCCAGAAGAGGAGCTAAAGCAAATAATGCTGACATCGACCTTTATTGGCTGGAATGCTGGACACTCCCACTTGGGAGTGCATGGGATTCTGGGTGAGGACTTTTGAAATGAAGCAAGACAGAAAGCAAAAAGGCAGTTGGTTCTTTCCCCTCCTCTGGTGGGGGCAGGGGGCTATCAACAATTGCCAGCAGGCCTGTGACCACATATTTTTAATAAATCAAAATGAGATCATAATGTAAATTATAAGCACTTTAGGGTTCACTGTGTTTATTTTATGATAAGTTTTAAAAAATTATCATTCATTGATTCTAGAGAGAGAGAAAGGGGAGGGGAGGAAAGAGAAAGAGGAAACATTGATTTGTTGTTCCAATTATTTATGTATTTGTTGGTTGATTCTTGTATGTACATTAACCAGGGATCGATCCATAACCTTAGCATATCATGACGATGTTGTAAGCACTGGACTGTAACCAACTGGGCCTGTGTAATAATTTTTAAAGCAGCTGCCTGATACTGACCGTATTTGGGGACAGTACTGATAGTGTAGAGATATATTTACTTCCACAATTAGTATTTCATTATTTCATATATATGACATTTTTAATGTTCACTTTCCTACTTTATTATTTTCCAATATAGTGGAAAATTGTAGTTTTTATTGGAACTCACAATGATCACTTTTCTACATTCCTGGAGTCCATGCTTATTAGTGAGGTAACTTGTGCTAATATCCTTTCTTTATTACACATTTATTATACTTATTTTGTGGCTTTAACTTATAATTGATGCTCATTTTGGCTCACATTTCATTTTTTTCACATTACTTCAGTTACCACCTAAAAACTTTAGGAAATTAAATTAAATCCCAGTGGGCTATACTGGAAGAAAACAGTATACATAGGATATAGACTAGAAGGGTTTCACATAGTACCTAAACTAGATTGAATTTGTGCAAGTGACACTCTCTGTTATGAGAATACAACTAAATATATTGATTTTTTTCCAAAGTGCCTGTTTTAACAGGTCAACATGAAAATATTAGTTACAAAATTTCAGTGCCTATAATGTTTTACAGAGTACAACATTCAGGGGAATTTAAAACTATAAAACTCTGTTTCCAAATATATATTGCATATTCTCAGATGCCCCATTAACTTGCAATCTATCATCAAATATGCATTAAAACATATCTGCAATAACTTTGTTACACATTCTATTAGAAGACTATGTTAAATATTCAAATTGTTTTGAGTGTGTCTGCTATTTAAAAGGACAGCATTGCCTTTACAATTTTACTTAGGAAACATATTTCATTTCAAATGTGTATTCATGATATCACCCCATGAAGTGGACCCTGGCAGTGAAAGAATTGATTTCCCAAGCATTACTAAACCAAGATCAACATAAAAGTCTGTGGGTCATATCACTAAATGAAACATTATATATTTAAACGTATGCACCGCATATTTCAGAAAGAAAGGAATGTGACTTTTATACCTTTGTAGTGACCATCAAATTGCTTTTCTGTCTCCCAAAGTTATTTATACAAAACTACAAAACTTGCACATATAAAACAAGTGTGTGTTCATCTACTCTGGTACATGCATAAACAGAAAGGGCTGTGGGACCACAGCATGCACCCAATTACAAGTCAGCCGCAACTTTTCTATGTGATTATTGGCTACAGCGAATCTGGAGAAAAAATATTGCTATTGGATTTTAATGGCTTCATGTGCTTTCAAACATCTCTGAGACTAGAAAGGCACTATAGAATTGTGCAAATAAGCAGTCTTTCTTCCTGGTTGCACAGCATGTTTTTAGTAAAGAAAAACATGTGTGGGAAACAAGCAAATGCACCTTTTCAAAATGTATTTGTGTCAGGAATGAAGCTGTCTCCAGCTCTAATTTCAGTTTGAAAAGGATTTCAACACTTGGTATTTCTCTTTGTCAATATAGCGACATGAGTTTCCCATCTAGTTTTGACTACAGATGAAAAATCCTGTGCAAACCATGCTATAAGTTACATATTTTAATGTACACAGTGTCTGGCTACCTTTTTATCCAAGAAGCACTTATATTTGCCCAGACATTCATACTCTTGGTCAATAATGTTTGGGCTTGGAAATGTGACATACTTTGTGACTGGTCAACAATATGTTAAAAGTGATGTAGTTTATGATGCTTTTAAGAAAGCTTTGCTCCTGAGATAAAATCTTGGGTCAAATTTTGTCTCTTCTGAAGCTAAAGGCAAATGAACAGGCTATAATGTGGGTTGGTTTCATTAGTTGTAGCCCATGTATGAAAGAGCCAATTAGTAAGTCAGTATATGTCCTACCTTGATATTCTCAAGATGTTCTGGTATCCTTCAGGACAGTTTAGCTCTAGGTATTTTGTAAGTGTTTAAAGAATATTTTTTGAGAACAAGTTCAAATCATATGAGTGAGGATAATTTATGTAGTTCTAACATTTATTTTTCCCTACTCAAATCTTTTTCCTTTTTTCTATTTATTATCATCTCATTTTTTCCCCCCAAACCATCCTATCCCTCCTCTCAGACAGTGAGGATGGCACTGGCCATCTCCATTCAGACTAAATGGCCTGGGATCCAGTCTTGACCACATTACTCGGTTCAGTGATATCCAGATAAACTGAGCCTTAACATCAGACTCCAAGAAAACGTGCACTTCTGGAGTTGTGAGCCGGTACTCAAAGCTAGAGCTCCTGATAGTCACTCTGCTACCCCAAAGGCTGAAAATTTGTAAAAGAATCTGCATTTTGAGAAAAGCATAGCTATAAGAAAGAAAAGATTCCTAGTGGCATTGTTTCACTCACTGGATGCGGCACTGCCCAAAGAAGAAAAATTTCAGACTCCTTAGCTCTATGAGTCAATAAATTCACCCTGGGTTGAATTGCTGTTACATACAACTGAAAAGTCCTGCCTAATATAGCCAGTAGCCTACTTAAGTAGACTCATTTCTAGATAATTTCACAGGGTTGATATTTTAAAATAACTAAAAATAAACATAGATAACTATTTTTCTGCATTTATTATTTATAAATTTCTATTACTTATGGGGTTTTCATAGATAAATGATATCTGTCAATAGCAGAGACTTATTCTTTGAAAAAGATCATTCATCTTGCCTGTGTACACTGCCTGCTAATCATATTTATATTCATTTATATTTTTTCTAGATTCTTATATCTTTCTTAGAGGTTTTCATAGTATTCTTTACATCATATATTTTGATGTCATTGTTTCTTAACACCAAATAATGGGAACATTTCTGCTTCTCTTTTTTTATTATTTAATTTTATTGTTGTTGTATTATGCCTCTCTCTTTTAATGCACTAATTCTCTCTTCAATTGTCTTTAAACTACTTAACTCATTAACATCCTCTTATTTATTGCACTTGTGTTCTAGAACTTTGATTATTTTTAAATGAGCCCCATCATTTTTATTTTCCTGTTTCTTGATTTTTCATAATTTTTCATTTCAACTTTTGCTTCTTTTAAACTTTAAATTTACTTAATTTATGTTTTAATTGATCTTATTTCTAAAATCTATTGTATTTTAAGGTTTAATTATGCTAGTTTTCGTTTCTGTAAATGCTTTGTCATGTTGGCTTTTTTGTAATGTGTTTCTGTACTTTTATCTCTGAGTTCATAATCATTAAGACTCTCTATGGGAATAAGGTAAGACTTGGGTTTAATGCATGGCTCTAAGCATAATTTGAATGTGGGTCTTTTAAGCACATGAAACCTAATCTGAGATCACTTTAAACTATTTTCTTAGCTTTAGGCTTTTAAATTAATGGTTAGTGTGAATCCTCAACTCATAACTGAGTGAGGGATTGTTTGTAGTTAAAAACTCCCAAGAAAAACTTTTTAAAAAATGCTGCCTTCTCAAAGCCAAGTCTACTATAGGCAAGTTTCTTTGCACCCTCACCCCATGCCATCAAGGGATATTTTTATTGTTGTATCAGTTGTTTGATTTGTTCTTTATCTGAATTCTCATTAATATAGGTTCTTGGTTTTGCCTGGTCATTTAAGGTTACAACCAACAGAAATTGTTCAATGTCCTGGAGCAGCTGTCTGGATTAGCACTGTTTACTCATTGGATTTATATCCTCTCAACTTTTAGCCTCTAAATAGTAAACCATTTTTTGCCAGCTCATCTATGCAATAAGTTTAAAGAGGCTTTTTAAAGTGCCTGTTACCCACAATTCTAGTTGTTCTGCACACCTTAAAAAGAAATACATATATCCAAATGACTATTTTATAATATTGGATTGGTCAAAAGTTATGTTTGTTTTCTCCATATGATGGCTCTACAGCTCTAGTTGCCTTTAATGTCATTCAAACCAATTCTGTTAGATTGCATTGTGACAGCTGTCATATCAGTGTGCATTTAACAATATTAAAATTAGTGAATTTTTGTGCAGCTATTTTAATACTGAAAGTGGAAGAAAATATGCAGCATTTTTGGCATATTATACTTTATTATTTCAAGAAAGGCAAAAATGCAACTGAAACATACACATACACACAAAAAGAAACACTTGTGCAGTATGTGGAGAAGGTGCTGTGAATGACAGAATGTATCAAAAGTGGTTTGCAAAGTTTTATTCTGGAGATTCCTCCCTAGATGATGCTTCATGGTTGGTTAGACCAGTTGAAGTTGATGGCAAACGAATCAAACATTAATTGAGAACAGTCAGTGTTTTACCACATGGGAGATAGCCGACATACTCAAAATATCTATATCAATTTTTAATATTTTATTGATTATTTTTAGAGAGAGAGGAAGGGAAAGAGACAGAGAGGGAGAGAGTTGTCAATGTGTGGTTGCCTTTCACCTGCCTCCAACTACAGACCTGGCTTGCAACCTGGTTATGTGCCCTGGCTAGGAATCACACCAGTGGACTTTGGGTTCACAAGCTGGTGCCTTATACATTGTGCCACCAGCCAGGGCATGTCTTTTAATTTTATGGAAAAAACCATACAGACATTTTCACCACCCAATAAATAGAATTCCCTCTATTTCTTTAAAGCATAACTAATTCTTCAAAGAGCACTGCTATGTGAGCCACCAACATTCCTGATTTAGTGAAGATATTTTATGAGGTAGCAATTTCCTTAATAACAAAGTTGAAAATATTGATTTTTTATTCTTCCGTGATTCTATGTGCAATGTTACCTACTTAAAAATTAGTTGCCTTATTATAATTCATGTACCTCTTTGAACTATTACAAATCCTTTCTGAAAGAAAACAAAAATGTGTATTTAAGAAATGTTTTTATCTTTTTACAATATACTATGTATTTTTACATTCATTATGTTATTTTTGTTTTGTCAAAAATGTAAGCAGTGAGATTATTCTTATGTAGCTAAATAAATAAATACCTTTTCAGGTGATAATGTCTGAATTAGGATCCAGCTTCTAAACCCTGACCGAGTGCTCTGGTTATTCTGAATATTATGAATGTTTAAACAAAGCAAACACTTCTATCCTACATTGAAAACTCTAAAGTCAGAGTTATTAGCATATTTTATAATGGTACATATGCTGAAATTTCTATAAAGTATTTTTGGAGAACATTTCACTTTAACTTCTAAAATACATTTTTTGTATTTGTTGAGGAATTATTTATGGAACATTAGGTATTATTTACCATTTAGATCAACAGTATATTATTTGACATTCTAGACTGAAACACTTTGGGTATCATTAAGTTATATTCAATGGTCTAGAAGAATTAAATTCTGTGAGATATTTTATTATCTCACAGTAATGTGAGATGACAAGTGTTCGCGCTATTGAAACCAGGCAGCACTTACAGCTTTATCTGCAAAGGTGTCTTCATAAAACGCCAGCATCAGAGCAAACTGTCCAACTGTATATATCTTTAGTAGGTAAGAAGCCGATGACGAAAAGGGAACTTCTTTCCCCGTGACCTAGGAAAACAAGAAGGAAGTCTATGCTTTTGTCCCTCCCTGGCTTAGTTCTCTAACTGAAATTCACACTAAAAAAAAAAAAAAAAAAAAGAAATGTTTTACCATCTTTTTTTTCCAAAATGATTCTAACATTCATTTTTTAGACAGAAAAAATGTAAAAGTTAGCAGACTTGTTTTTCATTTCAAAACCTTTATGATTCTGATTTAGTCTGCCCTATGTAGAGCAAAGAATTGATGCAGTAATATGCACTGATGACAAACATAATAGAAATGAACATAAAATATAAAATATGAAAATAGAATGATCATACAGGGCAGGATAAAAGTAGGGTTTTAATTGTTCGTATGGAAAATACACATAATTAATAAACAAAATGCAAGAATAAACTCTGTGTTTCACATACTCACAACTCTAAAACTACTTTTGCCCCACACTGCACATAAAAGTATAGCAAAAGAGAAAATGGAAGGTGATTTTGGGAAGAGGATATACTTAAGGGAAATATTGCTGTATTAGAAACAACTTTCTCAAACCACAGATTTTCCTAGAAACACTACGGATCTATTTTTAATGCAGTTTTAAGCAACAATATCACTTTAAAATATTCATTTTAAAATGAAGTTATTCTTTGAAAAGAAAAATAGACCAGAGTTAACTAGACTTTTTAGATCTGAAATAAGCAAAAATTTTTTTTTACTTATATCAAGTTAGCTCTTATTATGTAACTGACTTTGAACATACTGAAAGTATCTAGAAGATTTAAAAATAGAAGCTTTTATAATTGGATGAGAAAAAAGTCCTTATTAGATCAGGATTTGTTTGAAAATAGAAGTAAACCTATAGAAAGCTTATTATTTTGTTTCCTTGAAGTACTGGCTAAATTTTATATGCATAGTTATGTTTAAAATAAAGATAGTTTATCATTTCTGTTATTTCTACACTACCATAAATGGTAGTTATTTTGATAAGGAATAACAACAGAAATCCTGAATAATTAGAAATGAATTCCTTTTCCATGTCTATAAGGGGAATTCCAGAATAAAAATGAATATTTCATTTGGTTTCCAGGGTTTTAAATGTTTAGACCCTGCTTATTTTTGGTTTAAAAGTGAGATTTCTATATTTAATGTCATGACTCTACTACAGATTAAATAAAGGCATGGTCTAATTCAATAACAACACCATCTTGATATGACTTTAGACTTTCTATTCTGGAGACCTTGGTTTTTCATGAGGAAGATAAAGGTTGGACTGAATCACCTGGAAGACCTCCAGCTCTGGTGTTTTAGGGTTCGATGACTGAGCAACATGAGTTTCTGCACCGCACAAATTCTCCTAGCTCTGTGTTTGGGTAGATCTCAAAACCAGCCTCTGTTGCCCTGTCCCCTAAACCATGACCCCTGGTGAGAGGGAGTGGTGCACCTGGGCAAAGGCACCCTCTTACTGGCCCCTAGGTGGTGTCCACTTACTCAGTTATGTCCCACAAGGTTGCATCTGCCTAAAGGAACATTTTTTTTTTCTTTCTTTCTTTCTTTTTCAGATTTGCATTAAATCGATGATGTATACAGGCTGGCTGTAGACGTGACAATATGAGACTAATTTTCACCATCATTAAAACCATGAACTCTTACATACCTCTGGGATTTCTTCATTCAGTCCAAGCCTTGGTTTACCAGGACCCCATCCTGGGCCTTTAAATATGACAGAAAACTTACTGAAGAATCCAGGTGTGTCCCAGAATGTAGTCCACATATAAAGTAAATGTTGTAACTACAAGGATAAATATATAGCTTGTTTAAAATAAAATCAAAACTCAACAAAGTAATTAAATACAATAAATCATGTATTTCATTTTATTATTTCATGCAATTGACATTCCTATAATATATATGTCATGTATAATTTGATTATTAATCAATATGCAACAGCATTACAAATTATAATTCATTCTATGCATTTATATACTTTGAAATTTAAATGTGTTCTTGTCAATATTTCTGGAGCTCCCCAAAACTACAATTGGAAATTAAAAAATAGCTCAACTGTTTAGAAACTCAGCAAAGTGGTAAAGTGAGTTTAAGAGGCTTTACTTCTAATGGAATTAACTAGAAGGCTGTGTACTTAATATCCATTTCTAATAACTTAATTTGCTTGTTTATTTATTGATTGATTTTAGAAGAAGGAGGGAGGGAGAGGGAGAGAAAGAGAGAAAGGCTGATGTGAGAGAGAAACATTGGCTGGTTGCTTCTTGTACATGCTCCACTTGAGGAGTGAACCAGCAACCTTTTGGTGTATGGGATGATGCTCTAACCAATGGAACCACCTGGCCAGGGCTAATGACATCACTTTAAAAGTCTTGTGAAATGGCTGTTAGGTTTACTATGGAAGCATAAAAATATTGCATATGTCACATATTTGAAAAATAATCCTTTATTTACTATATTGAATTATAGACAAACGTCATATTAAGGAAAAATGTTAAAAGCTGTTTGTGGTAGTAGACTTCCGAGTATTAAATAGACTATATTCTGTAACAAGAAAATAAAAAAGTTTGCTGAGTCACAAGTTTGCCTTCAGGCTGATATCCAGAATTCACATTCTTTAAAACACATTTGATAGGTACTGAAGTTTATAAAGTACATCCATATATGATAAGTACAAAAAAATATGGCTGTCAAGATAATTAGCTATAAATGACACACTTATCATCATAATGTATCCTAGGATTAAAAATAACCCTAGGAGTTGAACATCAGCTATAGACTCTAGAGATAAGTTCTGTTATAAGTGTAGTAATACATAAATATAAAAAGTAGCTTTGGTTCCATCAGAATTTGTGGTCTTGCTGGCATTTTAACTAGCTATTAAAGAAGTCAAACTGCTGGAATTCTAAAAATGATTTTTAAAATTGCTTAAAATATAATGAGTCTTAAGTAATGAGGGAACCATCTAGGATGAAAAAGGAAATGTTAGATGGACACTCACTCTGGAGTTCTGCAATAATAATAATAATAGTAATAATAATATGGTAAATTAAAATATTTAGAATTTATAACACATTAATACACCTATCTGTAGTTTCAGTTTGAAAACTGACTGCAATTTTATTGCTATCATACTAGATACAAGCTATGAGAAATATATGGTAATGTTTTAAAATCAGTAGTACTTTCTCATTTATTTGCTAGTCAATGCTCTGAAACTCTTGGACATCAAAGGAGATAAAAGTGAATTGTTTAAGCCAAATGCTAAGGAAAAAAATTCTTAAGTTGCTTTTTACCTTTTTGAGGGAAAAAGAAGAGATTTAGCTGAATATAAAGGAATATAAGTGAAAGTAAGTATATATGTTTTTGTAGGTTCTAGAACTCTTAATTATCATAACTTGCTGATTTGACATTTTTGACAATTATATATGTATTAATAGAAGTCCAAACCTTACACACAATTGTGACAATTACTACAGTCAAAAAAAATGTCTATGTCAGATATCTCATGTAACAATATATTTGTCCACATATTTCTTAGGGCAAGGAAATAAAGGAAAAAAATAACCAAATGAGACTATATCAAGCTATAAAGTTTCAGCATGGCTAAATGAACCATGAAAAGGGAACCTACTGTGTGGGAGAACATAGTTGCCAATGATACATCAGACAAGGGTTTGAGTTCCAAAATAAATCAGGAACTCAGATGATTCACCACCAGGAAGACAAACAATCTAGTTAAAAAATGTGCAAAGGACCTGAACAGACACTTCTCCAAGCAGAACATATAGATGGCCCATAGACATACAAAAACATCACTAGCCATCAGAGAGATGCAAATTAAAACCACAGTGAGATACCACCTCACACCTGTCAGAATGGCTATCATTAACAAATCAACAAACAACAAGTGCTGGTGGAAAAAAGGGAACCCTAGTGTACTGCTAGTGGAAATACAAACTCTTGCAGCTATTGTGGAAAACAATATGGAATTTCCTTTAAAAATCAAAAAATGGAATTGCCTTTTGACCCAGAGATTCCACTGCTGGGAATATACCCTAAGTGTCCTGAATCACCGATTCAAAGGAACTCATGCAACCCTATATTCACAGAACCATTATTTACAATAGCCAAGTGCTGAAAACAGCCTAAGCACCCATCAGTAAATGAGTAGATCGAAAGCTGTGGTACATTTACACAATGGAATACTATGCAGCAGAAAGAAAAAGGGAACTCCTACTTTTTGTGATAGGATTGATGAAACTGGAGAGTTTTATGCTAAGTGAAATAAGCCAGGTGGTAAAAGACAAATACCATATCATCTCACTATAAGAAGAACTTAATGAACAGAATAAACTAATGAACAAAATGGAACCACGGGCATAGAAACATGGAACAGAGTGACAGTAACCAGAGGGGAGGGGAATAAGATGGAAAAAAGGGGAAGGAATTAGACAAAAAAAAAATGTATGAATGACCTATAGACATGGACAACAGTATGGAAATTGACTGTGGCAGTGTGGGGTGGGATGGTCAGAGGAGGGCAAAAGGGGGAAAATTGGACAACTTAATAGGATAGCCATAACATATGATTAAATTTAAAAATTTTTAAAAATATTTACATTCTGGGTACATGCCTGAAACAAATGCATAAACAGCTCATAACCACTTGGGGCCAATGAATGTTGTCTCTCTCCAAATCCTAAACATCTATTTCTGCAGCTCACTTACCGTTTTCAGTCTTTTATTCTGTCTCAACATGACCTACTTTTCCTCAGCAAGTGTGTAGGCTTTCAGAACCTTTCTGTTTAAAAGTCCAGCCATGAACCAGCAGCATTGACATCACTTGAGAGTTTGTCAGAAACAGTCTTGGACAGACCTTAGGACTACTGAACAGAATCTGCCTCTCACTAAGATGCTCCCATGATTCACATGCAGGTGAAGTTTGAAAGGCTCTGTCATATAGGACGGGGACCAAGCTGTCTGTTTTCTCTTTAATCTCCAGGCGGTGGAGATAGGAATACATCAATTGAAAAAGCAGCTCCAAATGGACTAAGTTGGTTTCCATTCTGTAAAGTTTATTATTAAGAGGGAACTCTGAAATATTTCTTTATAATTCTCCTAAGAGACATGTTCTTAATAATGCCTGAGAGAAAAAGAGATGGGGTAGTGGGGGAAGAGACTAAAAGATATAGAGAGTAAATTACTCTGTAGTCGAGAAAAAGAGAAAAACCATTAATTTTTTCTTTTGAACCATGAGATAAAATTGCCTTTCACTTGAAAAGGAAGGCAACTTGCCATGGCCTTTTCTGTAAAGAGGGAGAAGAGTAGAAAGTTTAAATTGAGTTTAAGTCTGCACTGGACAAGCTGTGCGTGTAGTTGGGTGAATTACTTAAAACATGGGAAACTTAGTTTCATCCACCCACCCAAAAATAGAAAAATATGAGGCTAAAAAGAACCACTACCTCAGAAGATTTTTGTAATGGCTACGTTCAAGATTTGTGCTGAGCTGTTAGCAAGGCCCTACACATAGTAAAATAAATATCAATTTGTTTTCTTTTAACTTTGTTAAAAACTTGAAGACGTAGGTTTGAGAAGCACACCCAACCGGAACCTGTAATTTTCTTCCTTCCCAAACTCAGTCCCCAGGACAGAGTGGTCAATGACTGACCCTTTTAGTGTTGCAAGCATTCTTACTGTTTTCTCCTTTATTAGTCCCTAACCCCAGGAGTGTTTGATGCTGACAGATCGGAGCTTCACAGGCATTCCTAATTTCGCTAGTGCCAACCATGGAGACCAGTGAACAACCAATACCACATGTCTAACAGAAAACCGGCCCAATGCAACAAGGCTTTGCAGGTGAAATAGCGCGCAGACCTAACCACCCCATAATAGCCTGTGACATGCCGGGCTAAAGAGAGCTGGGCAAAGGCCTGGAGCTGAATTTCTAACCAGTCATGCAGACCTGAAGCAAATATTTTTCTTACTGTGGGATCAGCCTTAATTATACAGTGTTACTGCTGCTCTTTCTGAATGCATGAATATATTTCAGGCCTATGCTGAGAAAGATTATGTTTGCTAAAGAGCCATTTTTTAAACTTGAGGCAGTAGAAATATTTGAACATTTGGTAAGCACCAGAGTTACATTCAAAATTTTTTACAGTCAAAAGTATTTTTTTCAGGGTACTGTACTGCACCACCACCTTTTAAAACAGTATTTCTTTTAAACATGAGTTCATGTTAGAATATGAACAATTCATAAAGAATAAAACTAGGTACATTACCTGCACCTTGAGTGGATCAAATGTATTAATGGGATGTGTCAAACCATATACAACTTTTTTATTTTCTGCCTCGAATGTTCCTGAAAGATAAACACTCAGGCTGTGATCTTTTGACTTTCTAAGAATTAGGAACTAACTAATTTTTTAAAAGTTCTGGTACTTTTTACTTACCAAAAATTCTATCCCATATAATAAGTGTGCCACCATAATTTTTGTCTATGCAATAACGGTTTCTGCCTAGGAGAAAAATATTTTCAATATTTTTAAAGAATAAAGTTATACTTTTTAGAACAACTCTTCTTATACTATTTTTATTTTATGAATTAATCTTTATTGTATTTATTTCCATTACCACTTAGTTCCCTTATACCCCGACCCCCTACAATTATCACACACTGCTGTCCATGTCCACAAATTCCTTTATCCTTTTTGCTCAGTTTCTGTTCTTGTATTTTAGAACCCATTCACAAAAGTAAGACTTACGTAACAGAATTATTTTGCTAGCAATGTTTTTACATTGATAATACTAGCCATCATTTGCTAGTAAAGTGAGTTTTTATTTGATTTTTCAATTAATTTTACTAAAAAGAGCAAAGATTTCCTTAAAACTCTTAAGAATTATCCCAGATTTTTAAAATGTGCCAATAATTTTCCAGTTTTTAACAATCTTGGATAATTCTCAATAATTCAATTTTGAGGATTATCAAAAATAATGATTAAAAATTAAAAATGGAACTGCCTTTTGATCCAGCAATTCCACTACTTGGACTATACCCAAAGAATCCTGAGACACCAATTCAGAAGAACATATGCACACCTATGTTCATAGCAGCACTATTTACAATAGCCAAGTGCTGGAAACAGCCTAAGTGCCCATCAGTGGATGATTGGATCAAAAAACTTTGGTACATTTACACAATGGAATTCTATATGGCAGAAAGAAAGAAGGAACTTGTACCCATTGCAACAACATGGATGGAACTGGAGAGTATTATGCTTAGTGAAATAAGCCAGTCAGTGAAGGACAGGTATCATATGATCTCACCCATTACGGGACAATAATGAGCAAAACTAACAACAAGCAAAACAGAACCAAGTGTATGAATACAAGGAATAGGCCTGCAGTGGTCAGGGGTAAAGGGGTTGTGGGGAGGGGGGAGGCAGAGGCAAAGAAGGGGAGCAGCTTAGACAAGAACCTAGTATAAAGGAACCATGGACATGGACAACAGGTGGGACTGACTTTGGGGGGAAAGGGTGGGTGGGGAGGGGGACAGAGGGAAGCAAAAAAGGGATGGATGTAATACAACAATAAAATTTTTAAAAAATGATTAAAAATTAAATAGCTCAGAAAAAATGGCACTAGTAAATAAGATATATAACATACGTAATTCATATTTATTTGTTTGTTTTAAATTTTTAAGTGCATTATATCCCTGCATTTTTTCTAGGAAGAAAATTTTCTATTTAGAGTGAGATACTACCATTTTTAAATAATAAAATACATAAATGAAATTCAAGTTACCCTCAATTTTTAAATTTACTCAGCATACATAATATTTTTCTATTCCAAAGTATTCAAATTATAATTGAAATGATGGCCATAATTTCTTCGATAATAATAAAAGCCAAACATATTCAATGACTATAAATAAGGATAAAGAATACCAAACCACTACTCCAACAAATTCACTGTCTTTATATGTCCTTATTTCTTTACACATCTTCCCTACATGCAAATGGACATTTAAAAATGAGGATACCAAAGAAAATCCCCCCTCCCCAGTGCAAAAGTAGAGTGGAGCAGGCTACACAGATGCACACCCCATGGCCATACACAGCGTAAACAATAGCTCTCAGGTGAATGGGGGAGCACCTCGCCCCTCAGGGGTATGTGGTGTGTCTGAAGACAATGTTGGTAGCCACACAGCAGGGGTATATTTCTGGTATCTAGTACATAGAGTTCAACACCTATAATACACAGGATAGCTCCCTGGTCCCCAAAGGACTGTCTGGTCTTTTTACAATCAGTATTAAAATGTTAATAGTGCAGAAGCTGATATAAAGCAACAGGTGTGAAGGGGCTCTGAAGTCAGAGAAAACCCTAACAATTTCTTCCTCAGTGTGGACTTGGTCTTCTCTAGTCCTTGTGTTTCCTTTTACATGAAGGGAACCCCAAGAGTGTAACGCCCTTGGCCTCTCCCCTTCTCCCACCCCCACTAATGACTCCCTCCTGGTAGAGGAATGGCTGTTGAATTTGGAAGAGGAAACTGAACATGTGAAGCTCTACCTCATCCCCTTTCCTCTCCGGGGAGCTTGGGCTTCTGCTCTGCTCACTGCCATGGGAATGGGACCTGTGCCCCAGAGGGAGGGAGGCCCGCAGTGCAGTCTGATTTCTGGAACCTTATAAAAACAGAACAATAGTATTTATTCTTTTTTTTACCAGCTTCCTTTTCTCAACAGTATATTTGTGAGATTTATTCATGCCATCGTGTGTCATAATAGTCTGGGTATTGTCATTGGGATGTAGTTTTCCATTACAAGCAGTACAGTTCATGCTACTGCTTGTAAACATCTAAATTAGGACCCTTTTTTTCCTGTTTCAAGTAGTGCTGATATACACATTCTTATCCAGGTCTTGTGGTGCACAAATGTGAAAATTTCCATTATTTCTTAAGCCAGTATCTTTAAACTTCAGGCACTAGCCACGTGGGATTTTCTCTTTGTCAGACAAATGCAGTGCATGGAGGGTCTGTTCACAAAATTGAAGCAGGCAAGCAAAGTGTTTATTAGTCTTTTCTCCACATCCCAACTGTTTTTAAGACCAGGCACTCTATGGTTTTGGATAGGAATGACCTTGGCATGGGCAAGGAGTGGCCTTCAAGATATAAAATGAATATCCACTCAGTTCTTTAAGTTGTTTTTACTACAACTGAGGATATTTAGACAAAAAGAAAAATCCAAAAGCCAGATATGTAAAAGCTATTGGTGGTGGGCTGTTCTTTTTCATATGTTTTTAAAAGTTTTGTCTCCAGTCCTTGCTTTGGAGATGAGGCTAGTTCAGATTCAAAGGAAGAGGCGATGCTCATTTTCACAGCATGTGCCAACGTTGTTGAGTAATTGCAATGAAATGATGTGAAATAATATCTTTTTAAAAAATAAATGAATAAAAAATAAATGAAAAAGGAAAGAAAGAAGAAATCAAATTTCCTTACCATGATGAACCCTGTGATGGCTAGGAGTATTAAGGATTAGTTCCAAAGGACCAAGGCTGTCAATTACCTGTTTGAAAGAAAAGGAATATTTATATAGGCAGTTATTATTAAATGTTCATTTCATACATAAGTACTCAATTAAAACCCCATGTGGGTTAAGATATATTGTAAGTTTCAGGGTTGGCATCAGAAACAGAAAAAGATTTTCTATCACCTGCTGCCCATGTAAAGACAAAAATAAGCTCTGATAATTTGAAATGATTCTATTAAGGCATACTTCTCTAATTTTAATTTTTCACCTTTCAGCTATACCTCTAATGATTCATGTTAGTGGAGTGTGAATAGGGAAGAGAAAACTATATTCATTTTCTGGGTTTGGTTTCATCCACTAGTCAGCCATATAGCCACAACTTACTATTGTAGCTGTTATCTGTTACATCAGTGTCGTCCCAGTAATTCAAATAGAATCCTAACTAGTCTTTTACCTACATGTATAGATACAACATCTACCATTCTATCCTGTAGGCACACATCAAAATCAATATATAAACATTAAACAATTATGAACCTTCAAGAGCAGGTATGTAACACTATAATGTTTCTTTGCAGCATTTCTCATATTGAATCCACTGTTTCAGAGTCTAAATTCTAAGGAGCAGAGGAACTAGGTAAGTGTCTAGCAAGCCATAGAAGAGAGTTGGTATATAATTAATATTTGGCAATGTGGGAACCCTTTTAACCTGAATTACATTATTCTTTTTTCCATCAACCATAGCAGATAACAGAATTATTTTACTTTTCTTTAATAACTATAAAAATGGGTTTATTAGAGCCTACCAATGACAAAAATTAGCATATTGCTATGATATTTGAAGTAATTAGTCATCTCTAGTGTTAACTTTCATTTGGAAGATATGTGGGTAATAAAGGAATAATTTAAATAACCTGTAAGGAATAAATCCAGCCACTGGCAATCATGACATTGACAGGAGTTTAGTAGCAAGTTAGTGATATGAAAAAAAGTCAGATAGTAAGGTATTTCAAATCGATTAAGAACCAAAGTAGTATAAAATCTGTTTTGAATACTTATTTGAACAAATTAAGCATAAGAGACTTTTTATAGGCAAAGTGGGAAATTGATTATAAAGAGTATTACATGATAAAAGTGCTGCTTTGGGAGGTCTAATGCATTGTCATTGTGTAGAGAATGCAACAGTTTTATAGAATTGCGTAACTGACATATAGATGACATGAGATCTGGGCTTTGCTACAAAATATTTGGCAATAAAAAGAAAATTTTTTTAAAAATAGCTGATGCAAATTAATCAAAACCATAATGAATTTTAATGGATGAGATGGAGATACATAAACTCATTTTCTTATTAATTCCACTTTTCTGGATAATTTGAAGATTTTTAAGATAAATTTTAAAGTGAAAGATACTGTTATTCTAATAATCGAGAGTAGCGCTCATTTCAAAATATTAATGAATCCCTGAAGTCCCAAACATACTTCTGGATTACAACTCTTTATAGTGTATTGTTTAATCATTATTTGACAAGCTCTGGCATCAAAACACCCAAGTTATAAGTGCTTTGCAAATGTGAAGAGCCACAGTAGCCAGACCATCCTTAGCTTGTGGGCCTTGTACCCCATGAAGAAGAGGTCACAGCAGGGTGTCCACACAACAATGCTGAATCCCTCCATGGGGCAGGTGCCACCATCTCCTAATTAGACTCACTGTTAACCCACCTAAGGGATTCTCAGTTTCCTTTACAGAAGAGACAGAAACGTTTGCGTGCAAGGGATGTGTAATAGTATGTGCTATATGTGAATTTAGGCCCCTCTCTCTGTCTTCTAAAATGGACTTCTATTGCTATTTTTAAAGTTATTTCCATAAGAAATATATTATGAGATGCAAACAACAGACTTTTTGATTAATTCAGAACACAGAACTCAAAGACAAAGGACTATCTGCATTTTTTAATTTCAAGAGTTCAAAATACTGTGACTAGATAGGCTTTCTATCAGATGGCATTCCTATGAAATAAGGTACTATTCACAAAGAGCATTAATAAGCAGGAATTGGAAGGAGAATAGGAAGAAATAACCCTACATTTTATTCGACTACTTTGCCTTGTACTTGGTGGAAAAGTATTGGTTGAGAAGAAGAGTGGTAATGGATAGAGAACAAGAAAGTGTAGCTTTTCGGTAGTTAGAACATGGAAATCTGATGCTTTGGTTGGCCTTTGTCTCTGGCAGAGAATTAGATTGGAAATAAGAAAACCATTTTACCCTTGTTTGTCTCTTTGGGGCCTCACATATGTTACAAAAACAGACAACACAAGGGGATGAAGGGGACTATATGGCCAGATTCTGCGTCCCAGATGCATTTGTGATCCTTGGTCCTAGTGCGTGTGGGCAGTAGGATTTCAAGCAGCAAAAATGGTGAGTACATTCAGATGACTTGCAGCCTTGACTGAGTGCATTAATTTTTTAAGTTCTTTCTTCAAAGAAAACCTTTTGCTCCTGCAAGCTAAAGCATGGTGATATCAACATTGAAAGTTTCTTTTTTTAAAAAAAGTTAGAAGCCAAGTACAACACAGGCAACCACAGTTCTATTTCCTGGTAGTGCCTCCAAGTGCCTTGAAGCTGGAAAAGACCACCTCGGTGTGGAGGATGATTCATCATCCAGACAGCCCAGTCAGAAGTTCTTTTGTTGAAAACCCTTCCGATTCAAAGTCAAAGGGAAGTCATTAATAATTAATAAGGGTGCGCAGAACAACTCAATTATTGCCCACTTTGGCAAATGCAGTCATTTAGCAATTCAACCACAGCTAGCTTTGAGTCACTTCAGGAAAATACTGTGGAAACCATTGCAATTATTTTCAGTTTTAGAAGTTGTTTGTTTTGTTTCCTTAGACTTACATGACTTAATTTAAATTATGGAATTTTAGAACATACAGAGGACTCAAAAATATAGTCTAATACTCTATTATTTAAAAATGCATAAAAATTAAGCTCAGAGAAATTAAATTACTAGTGCAAGTTTAAATAGTTTGGAAGGAAGCCCTAGAATCTTTTCAGTTTTAGCATAGGAATCTTCCTATTTTCTATCATCTTTTTAAAAGAGAGATAGCAATTTTTCTTTCAAATACAAGTAATTGAATCTTTTTAAACTTTAATGGAAAATGATAACTAAGTGCTTTTTAACTACATTTCTATTCAAATGAATCCAGGGATTTATAGTATTCAGGGATATATAATAAATATAAAAATTTATATATATATAATGTGGGGATTTTAGCTTCTGTACTACCCCTCATGGTATTTAGGCACTTTTGGTGCCTCCTACATCTTTAACACAGACATCATGTAGTTTCCTCCCAGGGTTTTATAACCTCAGGACCATGGATGCCTACAATGGTCATGGGTGGGCTTCATAAGGTCAAGAACACCCTGAAGTATCATATCAAATTTTATGAATATGTGTCTATGGGTATTCTTTTGGGATGGAAATTACCTTCTTCGTCATATACTTCAATAGATACATAAGCCCCCAAAGGTTAAGAACAGAGAACTTTAGATTATTTTATTTGCTTTTATGTTTCTAATTTTTATATTATTAAAACTTAAGTGCTAGTTTTTCACTCAGGCTTCAAAGACAGTAACTTTTTTCTGCCTATTTTTTTTTTTTTTTTTTTTTTTGAAATTGTTGTTTTCCAAAAGATCACAGCTTAGGCTGTTTTTACTTATATAACGACAATTACAAATAAAAGATAAAAATAATTTTATACTAATAAGCTCCATGCATTCCATTGATTAAATTGTATCCAGCAGGAAAGCTCTGAATCATTTACTGACTGGCCTCAATCTCTTTGTTTCTTACTCCACAATTAATGGTGGGAGTGGGAAGAGCTAAATTTAAAAGCAAGAGAACAGGGATCATGAGACTGTGCCATCTTCTCATCAAGTCATTTTCTATCATCAAAAAGAAAATAACTCTAAACAAAAGTTTTCTCACAATGAACTAAAGGTCAAAACATTTGGCATGCAAAAATGTTCACTGGTCCTCAGGATTGATTTCCAATGTTCTCTTTTCTCTGCTGCTAAGAACTCAATCTTCCCAGCTTGACCATTGGAATCCTGCTCTGCCTTCACGACCTATCTAAATTTTACAAATACTCTTCTTGATTTTTTTTCCAATGAGAATTTGCTTTCCTTTCTTTGGCTGCACATTGAGATATCATTCATTTTTATGCCACGTTGTTCTGTGTTCTAGTTATTTGTTTTCATTTCCAGTACTATATTGCAAGTCTCACGAGGGCAGAGATTGTGTTTCACCCTTTCTTCAGTTTCCCACAGCATATACATACAGCATTGCCTTGCATACAGTAATTGCTCAACTACATTATGTTGAGTAGATAAGTGTGCCTCGCTGCCCTACATCCTTATGCCTTTATATAGCAGCTGTTCTGAAATGGAGGTGGTTGTGTTCCAAGGAGACATTTGGCAATGTCTGGAGATATTTCTGCCTCTCTTTACTGGAGGAAGTGCTCCTGGAACCTAGTGAGTAGTGAATTTGCTTTGGTAATGCTAAATATCTTACAATGCACAGGCCAGCCTCCCCAACCCCCAAATAGACACTCTGGTCCAAACTGTCACTAGTGATGAGGCTGAGAAACTCAGTTTCATGAGTATAAAATGTCTCTGTGCTTCAGTCTTTGCAGTTCAGGAGAAAAGTATTGTATAATTTCTGCCTTCTAATTTGTAAGTGAGAGGAAGGGGTGTATTAGGAAATACACCTAGCCACTCCTAAGGCTAAAGGCAAACATGAGTCTGAGGTGCCCTTCAAGTTTAAAGCCAGAAGAATAAGCCTAAACATGAACTTTGAGCCAGTGAATTGGAAAATAAGATAAATAGCTAAAATAACCAAAACCAAACATAGAAATCACAGAGACTAGATAATGGGAGACTTGAACTCTGTTGATCATTGGCAGTTGAATTTCTGGAATTATTTTTATATTCTCTGAGTACAGGTTTGTGAAGCCTTCAGTTTCAATGAAAGAAGCCAGAAGTGAAAAAATAGTTTCCACATTACTCCATGTTTTTGAAATTTCTTCTGAAAGTTCTTAAGACTCTCTTCTCCTTACCCTGTAGTCACACTGATTGAGTTGAATGACTTAGAAGCCTAAAATATGAATGAAACTT
This sequence comes from Noctilio leporinus, assembly GCA_004026585.1. Lineage (NCBI taxonomy): Eukaryota > Metazoa > Chordata > Mammalia > Chiroptera > Noctilionidae > Noctilio > Noctilio leporinus. The sequence continues at coordinate 367,131 of PVIW01000188.1, read as the reverse complement.
CCATTGTATCTATGTTACCAGCCTGTAATAACTTTGCTATGGAAATTGATAAGCTATGTACCTGTGGTAAGTCAAATAATTAAATGCTTAGTGAGAACTGATGTCAATGCACTCTTTCCATGGTATAGTTCTCTGCAGTTTTCTGACTGCCTTGTGTTACTTGAGAAACATATTTTTATAGGTCTTTCCAAATTGAAATAGAAAAGTTGCTTAGAATTGGACTCCATGCAGCATCAAAATAAATATTCTAAAATGATGTCCTGTGTAAAATCATTTCTTATAAATTAACTTATTTCATTCTACACATTTCTTATTTTTCTGATTCTTCTGATCAGGAAACATTGACCAGTTAGATTTAATTTAGAAACTACTTTAGTTTAGTTTAATTAGAAACAATTAATAAACAGTTAAGTTGAAGGACAAGACTTACTTTTAACAAAATATTTAGTTAATTCAAGACAAAAAAATTTTGCCTAAATTGCTTGGGAAATTGCCTCCTCTCACCTCACTGTGGCAACTGAGGTTGGAGAAAAGGCTTTCTAAATAGCCCTGGCTGGTGTGGCTCAGTGGATTGAGTGCTGTACTATGAACCAAAGGGGTTGCAGTTTGATTCCTGGTCAGGGCATGTGCCTGGGTTATGGGTCAGAGGCAATCACACATGGATGTTTCTCACCTTCTCTTTTTCCCTCCCTTCTCTTGTCTCTGAAAAGTGAATAAATTAAATCTTTTTCTTTTACTATTTTTAAAAAAGATTCTATTTATTATTTCCAGAGAGAGGGTTAGGAAGAGAGGCAGAGAGGGAGAGAGCCATCAATGTATGGTTGCCTTTCACCTGCCTCCAGCTACGGATCTGGCTGGAGACCTGGCTTGCAACCTGGTTAGGTGCCCTGGCTGGGAATTGAACCAGTGACCTTTGGGTTTGCAGACTGGCAAACCTCATCCACTATGCCACCAGCCAGGGCTAAAAATCTTTAAAATAAATAAATATAATAAAATGTAATTCTATTATTTTAATTTTGGAATAATATTGGAAATGTTGCATTATCTGCAAACAGATATTAAAAACACTGGAACATATTATTATAAGGTAATAGGAATATTTATAATCACTTTTCAGAAAGAAGACAGGTATCTATACTTAATTACAATGTTCTTTCCAAATAAGAGATAATTACAAATATTCTTGCTTCTTGTCTGAGAGGAAAAAACCATAACAGGGAAAATATGTCCTCAGAAGCATGTGCTTTACAGAATCCTCATTATAAAAACGAGTATGTTAACAATATAATAAATGCTGAGGAGTGACTGGATTGGGGGTGAAGTGAAATGAAATCACCATAGTAGGAAAATGCCTGCATTCAGATAAGCAAGCTTAGAGTAACGACATTGACTCTAACTAGTAAAGACTTCTTCATAGCATCATGCATGATTGATGTTCCAGAGAGACTCATACCACTGTGGGCCTCCATATTTCACTGCAGCCAGTGTTTAAGGGATATACCAAACCAGCTCCTAATACATTTATCATTTGATACAAAAATCATTGTTAAGTTACATTTAACTGAGAAATCTATGCTTGAAGTGCAGTCTAAAAATGGCAAAACTTTTTCAGGTTAATTAGTGACAAGATTCAATGCAAACTCAGAATGAAATTAAATGGACTAAGAGTTATGTCATGATTAGCTGTTTTTTTCCTGGTCAAATTTACTTCCTCTTTTTCTTTGCTTCCTTCTCTCTTTTCTCCCTTCTTTCCTTCCTTTATTCCTTCCTTCCTTTCTTCCTTCATTCCTCTTTTTTTCCTTCCATCCTTATTCCCTTTTTCTTCTCCATTTTTCCCGTTTTTCTTTCATCTTCCTAAGTATGTGTGCACATGCATTTGTGTGTAAAAAATGTTGGAGAATCTTTTATTTGGAAAGCTCTTTATAATTAACTATAGGTTCATGCATATGCTTTTAGAAGTGGGTTATAAAAATTTCTATGATCTTTTAATAACATTGTCCAGCATGTTAGTACCATTTTCATATAGAAAGCCTCTTCAACTGACTATATAGAAATCAAAATAATTTATGTGGATCTAATTATTCAATAGGTATTTATTGAGTGCCCATATTAAGATATTTTGAAAGATCACAGGATGAAACAATGGAAACTATAATTTAGAAACAGATAATTTAACTATTTCTTAGCTTCAAGGTAGAATAAGTAACAATATCAGATTTTATTATTTGATGATATATAGAAATATGTTTTCCTCACTCAAGAAAATCTATAGCAATTCATTTAAAGTTTTAGACAAAGGATAAAATCTATGAGCACTATAAGTTTACATATGAAAATACTGCTTATTCTGAATTAGTTGATCTTTAAACATTCATTATTCTCTTTGTTAAAATAGTAATCAATGTGAACATTTATGGATGATTTATACTGTAGAGCATCTGGTAATGAAATGTAAAAATAAAGTCTTAATTACATCCCCCACTACTTCTGTGTTAATTCAAGGTAACATTCAAGTATTTAGACAGATGGTAGCGGCAGCCATATTTGCCTATGATTTCTCTACAGGGAGGCAAGAAAAAGCAGCACTATTAGGATATGCGCTTGTCTGCCTACTTTCACACTTTGAAATCCTCAACAACTGCTGATTTTTTTCACAGCCAAATGTTTTCCTATCTGATTAGGCAGTTTTCTACTTCAGTAAGCATGTAATATGGAGTTAGCTAAATTTCCACACTGAGAAGAGAAAAAACAATATTTTTAGTTTGGAAATAAAACAATCTGGAAGAATCAGGACTGTTGGGATCATAATGAGCTTCATAGGGAGTAAATTTCTGATGAATCCATGCCCAGGATTAAAGAGCTAAAAGCTTAGTTTTAAGAAGTTTGAAAGTAGGCTATGTTTACACAATAAATAACAGTTTTAAGTGACTGTGTTCGTAATAAGTTTTATTGAAGGCTGATTCTTGTCACTTAAGATTGCGTTATTCTTTAAATAAAAGGACAAGAGCTGGACAAGTTAGCATTTTTAAAAAATTTGTCTCAGCTTACATTTTGGATAACACTTTGGACTTTTCCTTGGAAAAATGAAGGCAAGTAGCTGTTGAATGTGTTCCTTCAAAGGCAGGTGGATTCCAAGTGACTGTTTTTTTAAAAACACCTATTAAGTTGACAGAAGGAAAATGGGAAACACGCACAAGCATAATCATATAAAACTTTATTCTTGTGTGATGCCATCTTATATTTACCAGTTTGGTCACTCAGTGAGAAAATTAATCATATTATTATTAGTAGTAATGTTTTGTTAAAAGAAGGAAACTATTCAATTGAGAGGTTATGCAGTTCTTGTTCGAAAGTCCAATCCAGGTGGTCATAAAATGTATGCTTCAAACACTCAACTCATTCTATAAACTCAGTACATTGTGATTGCCATTGTGGTCAAATTTCCAGTTTCAGGTGCTGCCTCTATGTTCACTAGTCGACAAATATTAATGGAGCACTGCCATATACCTGGCACTGTCTAAGCATTACATACTTTCACAAATACAACATATAAATCAGCATATTAAGTCTTAACAGTCTCATATGTCAGATCCCCTGATGGTCACCTATCATGAAGTTTGGTCTGTTAAGAAATATTTGTATACTAATATTTTAAAATAAAATATTATAGGATGGATTCTCAATCAGTAGATGAAAAGCTACAAGTTTGTTTTTCTTAAGTTCATTGCCCTATGTCCATTTGCATATTTTACTTCTAAGGAAAATCCCCTCAGGATTTCTTTTAAAGCAGGACATCCTATTTTAGTTCATTTGGGATGTAATAACTAAATATAACAGGCTGGGTCTAGGAAGGCCAAGATCAAGGTATCGGCAGATTTAGTATTTGGTGAGAACCGCCCTTGTCCTGCATCCTCTTTCTCTCATGTCTTTTTTCATAAAGGTAATACTCTCATCACAAGGGATCCACTTTTAGAAGCTGATTATTTCCCAAAGGCCCCATCTCCAAGTATCATTATATGGGGAGTGAGGGTTTAAACATTAATTTTGGGAGAACATAATTTAGTCCCCCCTAATTCAAGTCTTTGCCATGAGTAATTTCTTTTGGTTCTCCTGGTTTTCCCCTATAACCATATATATTATAAAGAATATAGTAAAACAATCAATTATTTCATTAATTAAAATGTATTTGCTGGTGGTCATTCAAGGTTTAGACAATGGAACAAAGGTAAATAACTTATAGCCTTTGTCTTCGAGAAGTTTACTGAAATCTCTACTTATTGGGCTAAAGCTACAATACATCAATGTTAGGTCTAATCCCTGAGAGGGATTGTTCAAATGGAGATTCCCACCCTCACTTACCAAAAATTAAAATTCTGTGGTTCTTAGAAGGGGGCTATCATCCATATTTTAAATTAGCACCCAGATAAGTGACTCACAAGAGTTATAGTTGCTTCTATTCTAGCTCTGACTTCATCTACCAATTTCAATTTGTAGTCTTAGGGTTTTTCTACAATAATTACCATTTTTGAGAGCAATTATTTGAGAGTATAAAGATGCATTTAATATATGTTATTTCATTAATTTTCATAACACACCTACAGAGTTGGCATGATTACCTTCATTTAATAGGTTAGGAAGCAAGTTTAAAGAGTTTAAATAACTCTACTAAATATTCATACCTGTTCATTTCTTGAGCTCCCATTTGTAGGTACCCTTTTAGGTTCTGGGAACACACTACTGTACAAACTTCTAATAGGATAGAGGATAGAGTTTATCCTTCTAGAGGATAAACTTGCCTTTGACTGTAAAACATAAACTCTTAGCCATTCTTCCTTGTTCCTGAGATGTCCTCCTCTCCAATTCTAATAAGCAGATATCCATCTTATTCTTTGTCTGAAAACCTCAAATTCCAGCCCTCCCACAGCAGGCATTTTAAATGATGAAATATGAATTTTTAGACAATATATTGGTGAGCTCCAGGGTCTCAGTAAAATTCTTTTTTTGAAGTCCTCCGCCTTCACTAGAATTTAACACACAAAGAAGTCTTGCAGTCCTCAAAATGCTGCTAATGAGGGGTGCTAATTCAGGTCAGAGGGCTGGAATAGCCTCTTTGGCATAGAGTAGGTGCCCCTGAAATAGTTATTAACTTTGAAGACATTTATGTATCTAATACACATGGAAAAATACTATGATTTTATACATGAATAAACACAGTGGGCAAATTATTTTAAAAGGTAATTACAGAATAGAATAAAACATTTATAGAAAGAACATGTATAGGATTTGGATTAAAGATAAGCTACAAAAAAATCAAAGACCCAAGGTGACACTAAGATTTGGTCTTGATGTTGACTTTAAGGAGCAATGGAAGCAAAGAAGAACAGCTGATTTAAGTCATAGTGAAATGTGTTTTAGACATGTTGACTCAGGGCCATGTCACAAATTCCTGTGAATGTGTTAAGCAAGACATTGGAAACAATGATCATAAATCCTTAAGAGAATCTACATTAGAGTTATAGACTATGTAATTACTTAGAGACAGTATGAAAATGGTGAAGTAAATATAAACTTAGAGAAAAGAGAGAAGAATATTGAGAGAAGAGAGAATTGGAACAAGATATTCAAAGAGGAGGAGGAAAAGGAAATAAAGGAGCAAGGAGAGCTAAATGTCCCAACTTATTTAAGAACAAAAGGTGTATTAGATAGAGTATGTAGTTTCTGAATAAGAACTTGATAGAGCCCTGGCTGGTAGCACAGTGGATAATGTGCTGGCCTGCGAACCCAAAGGTCGCAGGTTCAATTCCCCAGCCAGGGCACATAACCAGGTTGCAAACCAGGTCTCCAGTCAGGTCTGTGGCTGAAGGCCGGTGAAAAGCAACCATACACTGATGTCTCTCTCCCTCTCTGCCTCTCTCCCTTCCCCTCCTGCTAAAAATAATGAAATAAAATCTTAAAAAAAAAAAAAAACTTGATAGAAAAGAAATGTGAAATTTGATTTTTGTTAAAATAAAATAAAAACTATTTTCAAAATTATTTATTTTGAAATATAACTTACTTCTTCCTCAAATTTTTATCATTCCAAAAGATACATATTCATAACTGTCCAAAATGTACATACTCTATAGGGAGATAGGGCACATGCATATTTCACACATAAATATAAATGTATACACATATAACATTTGTTCATATCTAACACTAATAATTATCAAGAATAGATAACTATAATTAAACACCTATTTATATTAATATTTATATACAATATATTTACATAATGGATGAGGGACATTTTTGCTATCAAGCGACTCAGAGAAAAATGGGAGAAACAGAGTTAAGCAACAACTGCAATATAGTGGTTTAAGACTTAAACTTCATCACTATTAATTAAATTCTCTCCATATGTAGAAACTAATGTGATTCATGTATTCCCCCAATACAGTTCCTACTTTTAATCATTCACTAACTGTCAATATGGATATTATAGAAATGAACACAGGAGTAGTGTAAAGAAAAGTGCACTTAAGTTTAAGAGGTAAAAACAAATTCCAGAGGGAGTAGTAATTGAGTCACGTTGTGAAGAATGTTTGGAAAAAGAGATTCACAGAGAGTATGCATAAATACTGAGAATGTGTTAAGTGTTTGCTGTGTTAAGGAACAAAAACAGTGTGGTTAGCTCATGGGATGAGAATGGAGGGATCAGTCAAGGCTTATATTCAAAGGGCCCTGAAATCTATTCATGAATTTCAGATGTTACATTTTATCTTGTAGGCAATAGGGCTATTTAAAATCCCTGTTGTTCAAAGGCCTCTGGTATGATTCCCCAGCCAGGGCACATGGCCAGGTTGCAAGCCAGGTCTCCAGCCAGATCCATGACTGGAGGCAGGTGAAAGGAAACTGTACATTGATGTCTCTCTCCATCTCTGCCTCTCTCCTTACTCCTCTCTCTAAAAATAATAAATAAAAATCTTTAAATAAATAAATAAATAAAATCCCTGTTGTTGAAGTCTGTTAATGAAGAGACAGATGTGGTTTGCTACACAAGTTAAGTCATGTTTGCACTTTTGTATAAAATGGTTAATAATGTGTTAACATGTTGGACGTGTCCTGAGACTTAGGTTTTAAAATGATCACCACAGTTGTTCTATATAAATGAATGGGAGAAAGAGGGTTTTTAGAAATAGAAAAAAAAAAGAATTCTATTTCAATGATCTATGCAATCAATGATAGGAACACTAATTAGGTGAGGCAATAGAAATAGAAAGGGGCAGAGAGATCAAAGAGCTGTTTAGGAGGAAACTCAAGTGTATAATGAACAATTTAAGAATGTGGACTGGTGTGCTATTAACAATTATGCCTGAAAAATAGGTGTACACTAGCACAGTGCTGGGCAAACTAGGACATCTCTAAGGGATGCAAAATCAATGATACCACATTTAGATGAGGAAAGGAGAGAGAATTATTTACTGGGATTTGAATCATGGATTTATTACAATCTAACTACAGCAACATTAGACAAGTTTCTTAATCTCTACACGGTTTCAATTTCCTTACTTTGTTTGGAGACCATAGGGTTGTACGATGATCAAATAAACACATTTTGTGAAATCAGAATGTAGTGACTGACACACAATCTGAGCTACTTGCCCTTAAAAGAGCAAACACTTCATGAAGAAGTGGGAATTTGAGTTGGACCTCAGCAAATCTGCAGCAATATGTACAAAATATGAAAAGGAGAGAAACAGCCCAACTTGACTGAATTACACAGAATAGATAGTAATGATATGTACATCAGAAGAACCAAAGCAGTGCACAAAAAATATGAAATGCAGAAAATTTAGACTTCCACTTATCAAGCAATGGTATAGCACCAAAGGCTTTTCAGTAGGACTAGCCTCTGAGAATAGATTAAATTTTGACAGGAACAAGTAAATGTTTGTAAAGTTCACACAGTAATTTGGTATAGGCAGGATTACAACTAAGTTCTGTGATAACTGATTCACAGCCTTGATCTTTTCACTATGCAATATAGTTTTTGTGGAAACCCTGTGGCCATCTGCCTTGGTAGACTGAGGCATCACTGAATAAACATACTGTTTGAAGAGGAAATGTGATGAATGAATATTGACCCAAACACAAGCTCTGAAGCCTGCTCTGTTATTTTATATAAACCGTAGAATCTCAATATTCATAGCCTTAAAAGGAATGGTGTTTGTCACAGAGTTGGTGAATATAAAAACTGCAGTTTTCTAAAATTGGCTATTAAATTTCTAGAATGGTTTCCTGCTGCATGTACTTCTCCATGTACCCTTAAAATCAAGCCCCATTAACTGAAGTTACTTGAATTTACATTCATTCTTTACAACCTATAAAAGTTTAATTGGCCTTTAGTGATTCAAATTATTTTATGGAAATTACATAAAGAATTTTTGCTTGGCACACACTGGATGCTTAACCCAGAGTGGCTACTTTATTATAGCATTAAGATCAGAAATGACCCATCTACATGAAGCTTTATAGTGTAGTGGATAAGAGCAGGGACTATAGAACCTGACTACTTGCAAGTCTGACTTTGACATTTACTAATCATGTGACCCAGGGCAAGTCGCTTAATATATTTAATTGGAGGAAATAGTATTATTGATTCCATAGAATTGTTGTGAAGATTTTAATGAGATAGTATTTGTTAATGCTTAAAATACTTCCAGAAAAAGTCAGTTCTCAATATATATATATATATATATATATATATATGTAAAAGAAAATAAGTAAATAAGTGGACAAATTAAAATATCATCCCATCTAATTTTCCTTGGGACATGTCAAATCAATGATAATCAATAGTAACTGAAAATTTCTGGCCTGGGATGACTGTAACTATTTATTCTCCTAAACTTGCCTCATATATATATTTCAAATTAAGCTAGTTTTACTTCACCAAAATATTCCAGCCTCCTTATTATTTGTTACATGTAATATTAGGAATGCAATAGGCACTCAATGAATGCCTATTAATAATTTTAATGAATAATTTTAATATTTAATAAAATGTATTGAATTTGACAAATTTCAGACTTTTGGATATTGAGTAGATTTTGAATTTTAGAAAGAAAGATTATAACAAAACCCCAAACAATGCACTTCATGATCAGGATCCCATGATTCTGAATTTTTTCTAAAGTAAACTTTAAAATTTCTTTTCATCAAAAGTTATCAGGAACAAAATAAAAAGGCATGTTACAAGATGGAGGAATATCTTTAAAATGCAAATATCTGATAAATGACCTACATCCAAAATATATAAGGAATTCCAACAAATTAGGCAAAAAATCCAATAAAAGTTGATAATAGCTTGAACAGACACTTCATTAAAGCAAATATATGAATATCCAACAACTTCATTGAATTCCACTAACCAACATTAGTTATTAGAGAAATATACCCAAGATAGCTCTATACCCATTAAAATGAGTAAAGTTATGTTAATACCTCATTCTAATACTCACTCCCAGCCATTCCAAATAGCCTTCTCCAGAAAAAAATTCCTGGGTGCCCATGTGTACTTGTAGAGACATTTTATACAGATATAAAAATTATAGTTGGTTTCCCTTTTTTAACATGAGTAGTAGCATACATTACATGCACCTTTAATGATTTGGCAATCTACCTATATTAGTACATAAAGATAAGCCCTGGCTGGTGGTACAGTGGATGAGGTGCCGGCCTGCGAACCCAAAGGTCGCTGGTTCTATTCCCAGCCAGGGAACATAACCAGGTTGCAAGCCAGGTCTCAAGCCAGGTCTGTGGCTGGAGGAAGGTGAAAGGTAATCAAACATTGATGTCTCTCTCTCTCTCTGCCTCTTGCCCTTCCCCTCTCTCTAAAAAATAATAAATAAAATCTTTAAAAAAAAAGATATTGCTCATTTTTGGGTAACCTCTTAATGTTCCAGTTTGGGGCTTCAGTTTAGCATTATTAAAATCATTTAATTATATGGTTCAAATCTTCAATACCAAAGAATGATTTTTCTGTTACATCTTTCTGCATAGGCTTCATCTGATATGTAGATGAACAACATGATGGTAAATTTAAGATAAATGAAAAGTAATAGATAATGTTATTATTATTCCTATACTATATAAATGAGCTAACACCCAAATATCATATGATATCTAAAAAAGTAATTATAACATTCCATACTTATTACATTTAAAACATGTATTAAGTAAAAATTTTCCTAATTGCCTTTAGTATAATCATAAGAAAGGGCATGAGTTTTTGCTGCAAATACTTCAAATGAATAACAAATAAACAAAAATATAGTCATAAAAATTAAGCAACAGAATATATTTAAGCAAAATCTTTTGTAACATTCAAAAGAAAAGGAGGGAAGAGATGCTATTGTCTCTTTGACAAAGTAACTCAAAAGTACTAAAAATTTCATTATAAATTCTTTAGTGTCTTTTATGACTTTTCTTTTGTATATCACTTTTCAAAACTATGTTGTTATTTTTTTTCCTATTATCTTAACCTGAGTTATTGAAGGGAGTGAACTTTTCTTCACTTTTAGAAAATTTGTACCTCCTTGAGGCTAGTTTCCCTTCAGAGTGAGAACTGATTTTATGGAGGTCAGTGGAAGTGGGACAGCTGTATGAATCAAGTCCCCATTCAGGAATGTGCAGAGCTCTTTGGCCAACACTGTCAAGTCCATGGTTTGCATATTGTTCCTGTGAATGAATCCCAAAGTATAATGCCTGAAATTCAGCCGTGCTCAAGTGGCTTAAAAGGTCATAAAGTGGGTATTTTTTAAACTGAAGTTCATTTATTTCAGTTTTTAAAAATTTTTAAATCTAATGTGTATTAACCGTTAATTGAAAAAAATAGGGCAAGTACATAAGAATATATTTTTTAAGATTTTATTTATTATTTTTCAGAGTGAGGGGAAGGGAGAGAGGAAGGGAGGGAGAGAGACATCAATGTATGGTTGCCTTTCACCTGCCTCCAGCTACAGACCTGGTTGGAGACCTGGCTTGCAACCTGGTTATGTTGCCCTGGCTGGGAATCGAACCAGTGACCTTTGGGTTCACAGGCCGGTACCCTATCTACCGTGCCACCAACCAGGGCTGGATATGTTTTTAAATAAAGGTTATTCTCTCTCCAATCCAGTTCTCTATTTCACTTGCCCCTTTCTCTAGAAGCAGCCACTGTGCAAATTTCTTGATGATTCTATTATTTGTAAACAAATGGTAGTATGCTATTGATAACAATAAATGTAATTAAATACATAGTTGCAAAGTATCTTAGAAATATATTCACCCCTCATAATATAATTTAAAGGTCAAAACTGTAATTTCAGAAAATGTGTTATTTTGCTTCCTGCACAGTTCAACTACATTAATTACACATTGTACATACACTCAAAAGTATGATGTCCAACATAAGTGAGAGGTTCTCATGAATTGCATTTGAGTTGGAAGTCACCGGGAAGTTCTGAGCTTAAAAGAAATGCCTCACCACTAGCTTTCCTCTGCTCCTTTTCTTCCTGAGGTGGAACTTAAGCCCTGGCTCATGATCCTCTTGGAGGGACACAGGAAAAGATAGAAGTTACTTAGGCACTCTTATTCTGTATCCAAACTAATCCCTGATCCAACACATGACATGACCTGGAGCAAAGCTGCTATAAAAATGTAATTCTCCTTTAACCCCATCCATCTAAATCACCAGAAAGCTTCCCTCCACTGATTTAAACAAATTTGGTCTTTGACCCCTAGCATTAGAATTGGCCTCAACAAGTCTTTCAGATGGTTGTAATATTGACTGTTTGATGTATGCCAAATAGCATAAAATGCAATGCTATTTCAGATCTGATCTTCAAATAATGCCACGTATGCCCAAAATCATAGTAACAGTCTCTTTATTCCAAGCAAATCAGCAGCATAAAACACTGCAGATTAATGGAATAATGCTCTTTGTTGCATCAAGCTTTGGCATCTAATGCAGCTGTGATTTGCAGGATTGTTCAACCAGTTGCAACACCTGTCAGTGTGCTTCCTATAGAACTTCAAAAGGCTTCCAATAAATACCAAATGCTTGAAAGGGTTCTCATGTGTATAAGTAAGAATTGTTTGGGGTCTGTGATTTTTTGTTACTTAACAACCAGATCAGTACAATACTTCATAAACCAATCATTTGCTTAATGATCTTTCTGCAAACATTCAAGTCTGACAACTTGAGATACCACAGAAGACTCAAGAAATTATATTTGTTCAGTCTCCTGGGGAAAAGTAACCCCTAACAATATGTTGAACACCTTTTAAATAAAATTCAAACTCTAAAATTAAAGCAGGGTTTCCAGTCAAAAAATATTTCAGGCATTCAAATTTTGTCAAGAAATTTTCAAGGGCTTCACTTATATAATATGTAAATATTATATATATTTATATATGTAATTAAGCATTTACTAATATATAATACTTTTATTATAAATTACATGATAAAATAAATTTTTAATATTTATATATAAATGTATATTTATAAAAAGATATAACTTATGTATATAAATTTATATCTTTATATTAAAATAAATATCAACATCTCTTGGCAAACTAGGTTTAATAAACTGTAACACAGGAAGATATTGTATTGAATAAAGCATTAAAATGTTTTGGTACTTAATAGTTCAAAAAATGGTTTTATTTAATTGGGACCAACTGGTCTCATTGCTTCTTATAAACTTTGCAATATATATTCAGTAAAAAGGAATAAAAATGAACAGATGTTTCTCCTTAAAGAATGCAGACAAAGATTTTCTTACACAATAAATCAGCTGCTAGTGGATTTCCAGGACATTGCTTCAGGCTATTTAGGTATAAAGCAAAACAAAACAAAACAAAACAAAAGGATTTACCTCTGTGTGGATCCAAAATTGGTAGAGGAGATTGAACTGTAGATGAACAGCATATACTGAAGGTGGTATGAAGAGGGCCAGGGGAGAATAAAATATCTGAAAGATTAAAAATTTAAAAAATTTGCACATAGGATTTCTCAACATAATATATACTATTACTAATGATTCAACATCCAAGTATACACTTAAGCAAATATTTCTTATTCTTTCGCAAATTTACCTATTCCATAAAGTTTATTGTCATGTTTGACTTTGCAATATTAATTCTCCACAAGTGATAAAATTGCAAATATTGGAGCTAAGTCCGCTGGATTCTATTTTGCACTTAATGTTGTCTAGTTAAAATACCATAGGTGGTGTGTTATTTCCTTAATCTTGAAAAGGCTGGATGTGTTGACTGAAAATAAAGAGGTTTTCTATACATGCACAAATACCTACTTTCTTTAAGTAAGGAAATGTAGGATCATATGTCTTTATACCTTGATAGCTTTCACTCTGTATTATAACATGGCATTCTTAGGAATAAAATAAAATTATAATAAAACAGAGTGATTTTATATAAAGAAAGGATAAAAACCTTTCTCTTTCAAATTTGTTTTTATGTGGTTGATTGAGGGCACACTACCTCCTAATTTTTTCAAAGTTAGAAAGGGGCTATGATGTAGTGCCATAGTTGAAACAAATTTTAAAGTTTGATGTTTCCTAACAGATGGAAATGTTTCTGCCTTAAAAAAAAAATTTTTTTTAAACTATGCTTAGAGCTGGTTAGAATTAACTAACAAGCAAAATCTGCTGTGTTTTGCTAATGATTATGATCCTGAGAATGGTTTCATGTTTAAAGAAAATCTTACTAAACAAATAGAAGTTTTTAAAAATCTGACTTCCACTTTATATATTATAATTTGTAGAGTTAATATTTCCAATATCCTAGATATTTAAATAATATTTCTTCTCAATATTAAAATTTTATTTCTATATTATTTTAAGGGTTTTGATCTCAATTAGGTCAAATATTGTTTCAACAAAATTTAGGAATTAGATATTGCATAAACTTCTAGATTTTGTTTTTAACCTTAAGTCATCAAATCTCAACTGCTATAACATTATCAGTTTCATTATTTATAACTATATTATTAAGCAATGAATTAGATTAGTGAGCCACAAAAGTATATTGGGCTCTTATTCAAGATATCCACTTTTAAGCCTTGGTTCTATGACAGAATCTATCCATGATATTCATAAAGTTCTTAACCTTCAGTTTCCTCAAATGAATTGTGAAAAGGGGAAAACCATTTGAAATCTAGCCATCCTTTTGGTTCCAAAAGATCTGTGATATTGTAATATAATTTTTGGAATATATTAAAATTGTTCTCTTACAATAGGTTAATAAAAATATTTTAAACACAGACATATGACCTATAAGTACGTTGAGTTAAGAAATGTTTTGGAATCTTTGAGATGTGAATAAAAATGTAAAACAACTTAATTTGGATGCTCAATAGTTTTGTTTGGAAAAAGTGAACAGAGCAGATGAGTATTCATAGTTTATTATAATTCCCCAAAGTGTAGAGAAATAGTCCTTTGACACAGTAATAGCTATGGAAAAGGGGGTTCTATTGTCAAATAAGTTGTGAAATAGTTGAGTTAAACAAGTACAGTTTCTTTACCATAGAACTTCTCAGTCTTTACCATACAGCTATGAACCACAAACCTAATAACCCACAGAATATTGTGTTAATGACTCTCCTGCAGGATTAGTCTTTAAAAAAAAAATTGAATAAAAAACTGTCTCAGATCTTACAAATCATTAAATATAATGATGATCTGACAATTAGAGAAATGAACTCAGCATGAATTCTAGAAAATCATATTTCAAGTAAGAAATAAAGAAATAGGTCCAGGAGTAAGTCACATGAATCCCATGAAATTTAATTTCTTGCTATTAACATAGTTCTATAAAAACAGTCTCATGGTACAATCAAGGTTCTAATTCCTATAGTTTAAAGCAACTTGGTAAATGTCTTCCAGGCCTGAGAATTATCAGCATTCTTTTCTACATTCAATCTTTGCGCCACCAAATCCTTGGTAGTTTTCAAAACCAATTTAAATTCCCTTTCCATCAGAGTGTCTCAAATGGTACTAATTTGATAGAAGAAATTTCTCCTTCCTCAGTCTTATAGTTCTTGGGCCAGGGGACATTTTACTGTTTACCAAATATATCTATTTATGCCTTTCTATTCAAACCCAAGTCATTCTCATTCCAAGGCTCTACAGCCTGAAGTTACCCTCTCTACCATTAGTTTCTTTTATTATCCTTTGATAGAAGTCATATCTAATAGGGTCATAATGGAGAGGAATAACCCAGAGCTGTGTGTGAGGAGGAAATGAGAATAAGCGTCAGGGAGACCTCAGGTGAATGGAGAGAAAAGGTAAGTGGATTTTCTTGCTCTTCAAGTGAAAGAGGCAGGCATGGGTGCCTGGGGGGGAGCATCGTGAAGCAAGAAACAAGGTGGCATTTAGGAGGAAGTATTAAGTACCTCGGCATTGCTGGAGGTATTGGAGAATGTGTGAAGAGATTGCTTTAAACCACGGTATTCATGCATGGATCCCAGGGAGTACATGAACACCCTTGATACAAAAAAGCGTGAGCTTGTGTGCATGGGAGAATGTCCAGTTCTCTGAAGGAATGGTCTACATTTTTCATCAGGGAGCCCATGGTGTGATAATTTAGACATCAGTCAAACCAGGGAGAAAAGCCTTTTAATGACATTCAAAGGAGAATGGATTTATCCTAGGCCATGAGGGAGCAGTTAATGTTTTTAAGCTGGTAAGAAATTAAAAAATAAGTTGAAAATTTATTTTAATAGCCTAGTGAAAGATCATGCACATTTAACCCAGCAGCTGTCATAGAGATGGAGAGGCAGAATAAATACAAGAGATCTAAACATTTGGTGACTATTCAAACATAAAAAGTTAGAGGGACAAAAGAGTATCAGGAGATACCCACATATCAGACTTGTTTGTTGGGTGTCACCAAGATACTGAACAGGAGGAAGAATAGGTTGTACAGTTCAATTTAGAGAATGTTTTGTAGAAGTCCTTGAGGAATATCCCCAGGAAGTTGTTGAGTAAGCCAATATGTTGTGCAAATATCAAATGAATTAAAAGTGACACTGGATTTGCAGGTATGGATTGGTGGGGCAGTGGGTCTGGTATCCAGACCTAAGTCAGTTTAAGAATCACTCAAAGGTGCCCTGGCTGGTGTGGTTCAATGTGTTAAAAGTTGGTTTACAAACGAAAGGGTTGCTGGTTCGATTCCCAGTCAAGACATATGCCTGGGTTGCAGGGCAGATCCTCAGATGGAGGTGTGCAAGAGGCAATCACGCATTGATGTTTCTCTCCTCTTTTTCCTATCTTCCCTCTCTCTAAAATAAATAATAATTTTTTTTTAAAGGATCACTCAAATAAACTGATGGAATAGAGGTAGAGATTACTTAATTCTCTATTTCCCTGAGAACAATGAAGGAGAGATCTGGAAGTAGTCCTTAAAATATTTAGACATTAAGATGAGAGACACAAATTTATCTATGATGTATTCAGAAGAAATCTGAGAGAAGCAGGGACAAATGCCAAAGTAGCTGAGTAGACAAAGGCCAAGGAAAGAACAAGGTAGAAGCAATGTCAGCAACCTAATGAATGACTAAACCTGAAGAGATGGGAACATTTTCTATAAAAGGAGGGGCAAGAAAGCATGTGCTCTCATGAATTACAAATCTGAATGATGATATCCCAACAGAAATTAGAGAGCTGGGAAACCACAACAGCTCACATTTCCCTGTCAAGTTTAAAATATGTCACTGGCTGACAGAAAAGGACAGCCATGGAGAAGAAAGCTTGAGGAGACTGGAAATCTGGAAAGGCTTCTCCCAGGTGGGGAGAAGGCTCATGTTTCCAGGTTGGTGAGCAGCACTGACAGCTCAGCTGTGACGGGGAGCTGTACACTGAGGGGCACTGCATGGTCCAGCTGGGGCTGGAGGACACCCATGGCACTCAACGGCCAGGGTGTGGGAGGGAAGAAGGTGGTGACCAGATTCAAGCAGGGCATGGGGAGTTCAAAGCAGATTTAACAGAAGGCAGGAGTCTGTGCTTTCCAGGGTCATGGAAATGAAGACCACAGGGTGGAGGAAGTAGGAAATAAAACCATGAAGCATGAAACACTGGGAGAAAAAGCAGGGATTGAGAGAGGGGAGCTGTCCATGAGCTAAGCAAAATGGTAGAAGTTACTAATTACTTTAAAGAAAACGAAAAAAATCTGAGCTCCAGGATTTGTGTTTATTTTATTTTAATATGGTAGTTTAACTTTACTAATTCTGTACTGCCATGGTTCTAATTTTTTTAAATAATGTTATCTTAGAGAACATGGTTTTTCAGAATTGAGAAACTAAAGATTGAATAATCAAGTTCACTGTCTTACATTCTTTAAGTCTATGTTTAATAGTGACACAGTCAAATTCTCTGGTCACTAATAGAGAATACCTCTCTCTATCCTTAAAACACATTTAAACTGCATGTTTAGAATAAGTACTTTTGTTTCCATTTAGGAAGTACTTATCTTTAAGTATCTAGGCCCATCTTTCTAGTCCCATTTCTGTGTGTCCATTTCCTTTTTCCCCATTCCACCTTTTCCAATATCCTATATGCTAACCATACTTGTACTGTTACACATTAAATTGTGTCCTCTCCAAAAGACATATGAGGCCTTAGGCCCTCAGTATCTCAGACTGTGACCTTATTTGGAAATAGAATTTTGGAGGTAATCAAGTTAAAATGAGGTAATTAGAGTGGACTCTAATCCAATGATGGGTATCTTTATAAAAAGGGGAAATCAGCCTGTGAACCCAAAGGTCACTGGTTCAATTCCCAGTCAGGGCACATAACCAAGTTGCAAGCCAGGTCTCCAGCCAGGTCCATAGCTAGAGGCAGGTGAAAGACAACCAGACATTGATGTTTCCCTCCCTCTCTGCCTCTCTCCCATTCCCTCTCTCTAAAAATAATAAATAAAATCTTAAAAAAAAAAGGATGGTGGAATCTGGACACAGAGACAGACAGGCACACAATAAAAAAGCCATGTAACAATGAAGGCAGAGATCCAGGTGATGAATCTCCAAGCCCAGGAATACCAGAAATTGCCAACAAACCAAAAAAAAGGATCTAATTCGTCCTAACTGCCAACCCTGTCAACACCTCAATCTCAGATTTCCAACCACCAGACTCCGAGACAATAAATTTCTGTTGTCATCCAGTTTTTGGTACTTTGTCATGGCAGACTGAGAAAACTAATACACATACCATACATTTTATTTGCCATTCCTGAAATTTATCATATTTTGCCACTCTTTGGTGTTTTCACAGACATTCTCTTTCTATATAATGTTTCATTTACAACCCCATCCATCGTAAAACTGTACTCTTCTTGCAGATTGGGGTCAAGCATCATTTCTTCTGTGAGGCTTCCCTGGATTATCAGAGCAGATGCTTCTCACTAAAACCTTAATAACTTGGATTAGAAGACTGTTGACTTGCTCAAACCCCTCCAAGGAAAGAAGTCATCTTAAGGACAGAAGCTCATGTCTTCTCATTGTATCCCCAACCCCTGCTACCTTGACTGGCTCCATTAGTCAAGACTTCTATGGGGAAACAATGACTGAACACATTTCACAAAATAAGAACAAAAACATGTAAAAGGAGTTAAATAATTTAGCCAGGTGCACATTGTTTAAAAGTGAAAGTAAAATGTTCCTGTTTTATGTAAAGTTCTTCACAATGATTTCCCTTATTTATCCTTCATTACAAGGACTGCAAATGCTATTGGATTTCTGTAAAGTAAAACATCGAAAACCAGAGAATAATTTAATCTTTACTAAATTTCTGACTTCCTTGCTAAACTTCAGAGTAATTCCATCTTCCTGATGTGTGCTAGAATCAGGGCTTTGAAACTGGTCAAGACACAAACCCCCAGAGGGCTTATTTATTCAACATGTGGACATCAACTTTAGACATCTTCGAATGATGGCTGAGGGAGCCAAAGGCTCACCACGGAGCACTGAGGTAAGGTCCTGGGAGAAGTTTTGTTTCTTTACTTCATGGGGGGCTCATGGCATGCTTTTCTTCTGTGACATTAGAGTTAGGAGATTTTCTCCCCAGGGCATTTGACTGCATTACATGAAAGTTGTTAGTTTCTTACGTCATTATTTGTTCACATTTGTCTTTATGTAACTCCAACTCCTACATACTGAAAAATAGTCTTTGCTCATGTAGTTTGTCAGGAAGTATGATGTAATAAAAAGAGGTGATATTTCACTAAATCTTCCTCTGTGGTCTTATATGAAACATAAAAACAATATTATACATGTGAATCATACTTGATATATAGTTCAAAGAATTTCCACACTAATTATTTAAGGTGATCTTTAAAACAACAACATGACAAGGCAGAACAAATGTTAATTGTCTCATTTCATGTACAAAAATCCCTGGGATTGAAATATTAATTCATTGATTTAGAGTGGCAAGGCTAGTTCATAAGTGGATTACAGTTGCAATCCAGACTTTATTCTGAGTGAATTGCTGTTTACTGTTGCTAAATGTTATTAATATTTTTAAAATTATGTTAAAAATTATTGTATATTTACATATTCTCTAAGTTACAGCATTAAAGATTTTAACAAATGTTTTCATTAATTGATGTTATAACTATCTTTCTTCTTAGGGTGATTAAAATTTACCTATTTTTAGATAATTAGGTATACTATAAAAATAATTTACTGTGTTTATTGAGATCCCAACCTAGGAAACAAAACCATTTCAATGATTGAGAGATACTACAAAACTAAAAATATTACTGATTTAAAATGATTTAAAAATTAATTATTTAAACTAATGTGTTTATTATCAATTTTCTATGCTTTGAAGAGAAATACTCAGCTCAGTGTATGTAGATAACTTACTATTTCCAATTCAGTAGCTTCATATATGACAAATCTGTGAAAATATATTTATTCTCACAGTAAAATGACTTACTTATCCTCTAATTTTAGAGGGTGTATTAAATAAAAAATATTTAAGTGAATGACATATTTAATTATTTTATACATTGTGTCATTACCGGTCTCATTTCCTTTGACAAATTGATTTTTGACAATCATAAACCTTTTATTTCCTGTATTCCATAATGTACATTTAGAAAACACTGATTATATCAGGTACTTTTTGTAAAATATATTTTATTGATTATGCTATTACAGTTGTCCAATTTTTTCTCCTTTGCCCTCCTAAAATCTTTATATATAGCAAAGTATATAGGAGTAAAAATGAACTTCTTTCTTTAAAAGTTAACAGGTTGGCATGAAAGTCATTGTACAAGGTAATAAGTACTATAATGGAGATATGCAAGTATTTTATGAAGTACACAAATAAAAGCAACCTTAGCAAAGTGAAGAAGACATCTATAAATAGAAGAATAATTTGAATTTTGATATAACAAGCAGTGGTAAAGGAAAAATTATTTTCCAGGCAGAGATAACAGCAAGTACAATGAAGTATCAAGATATTGTGATATGTAGACGAAGAAACCAACATAAGTACATTACTATTAACTAAATGCCACTAAACTCCACACCCTATTTAGATTTCACTAGTTATTTTTTTCTAATGTTCTTTTTCTGTTTTAGGGTTGTGTTCAAGGTGCAACACTCTATTTATTTTTGTATCTTACAGCTTTCTCTCATCTGGACAGTTTCCCAAATGATCCCTGTGTTTAATGACCTTTTTGCTTTCGAGGATTACTAGTTAGGTATTTTGTAGAATGTCCCTCAAGTTGGATTTGACACATGTCTTCAGTTAAATTGGGGTTAGGATTTTGGTGACAAAGACCACAGACATGAAAGGCTATTCTCATTGTATGAAATCACATTTTATCAAAGGACAAATGCTCCCAGCAAGATATTTCCAGGGGTACTAACTTCAATCTGAGATTGTCAAGTTTCTCCACTCTGAAGTGACCCTCCCACCCCACCCCACCTACTGTCTGTCCCTTTTCCATACTCTTTCTTAATAAAGGACTTACAGCACAGCTGACATTCAAAAGTCATGGGTAGGGAGGCAACAAGCTTCATTCCTAGGTTGGGGGGGAAGTATCCACACTTATTATTTTTAATTTGTAAAGGGAATTTATCTCTCATTTATTTATTTTTAATCATTTATCTATATTAGTAGGGACCAATTTAAATGATATTTATTTTATATTTTGGTTTATAATGCCACTGTATGTTATGCATTTTGTTTTTCAAATTGGTCCAGGCTTTGGCCATTGGGAACTCTTTAAATTGGCTCTTTTATTCCTTTGACACATCCCACTCTTTTATTCTTCAAGCACTTCTGTAGCTATGTTTTCAATATACAACTGCAGCGTTAAGGTATTTCATTATAAAGTTGGCAGAAAACAAAATGTTAATCCCTACACTGTTATATATGACATAATATCCATGGGTCTAGACGTATTTTATTATTTGTGAAGTGGAGAGACGATCATGGTTAAGGCACAGTATTAATTAGGATGTGCAATAAAAGATTGAAGTAGCATGCAAGACCAATAAATGTCTCACTTAAAATGGTACTTAAAATTGCAGCTCTTCTTGGATGACTAATGTTAAATCTAAGCTCAAAGCTGGCTTAAAATGCATAGTATAGTTAGAAATTCTTAAAATTTGAATTCTTATCTTTCACTACTGTGAATGACAGGTTGCCACCTTAATTCTCATAGCACTGTACTGTCAAGCAAAGAAAAGGCCTCTGAGCTTAATTTTACTTTTCATGTCACTAGTCAATTTTATCACCAATGACATAACCTTATGTTGCAATGTAAATGAAAAGAATCTTACAAAAGAGTCAAAGAAAATAAAGAAGACTGATTGTTCTTTGACTTGAATCTCTAGGAGGGCCTATCACAGGTTGTTAACTATTACAGATCCTCAAACCATCTATACTGACTTCCAACAGAAAATAATCCAGGCTGATTAACAATCTATTTATCTCTCACACTGCAAGTTCTCTGAATCCATCCCCTCCCCACCCTGTTCTTGCAAAAAATCAGTTGCTTGCATACATACCCAATGTTCAATTTCTTAACCAGCATGTTTTTCTCCGTTTGTAGTGACATGATATGAGTTTGCAAAGGAAATTATTCCTGCACTATATAGACATGAACCTGCATTTTACTCAGATTTTCCCTGATCTGTAACTTTGGAGGCATTGACATAATAGGAGGGATGGCACAAGGGAACCAATATAAAGATAAACAGGGGGGTGGGGGGTGTGCGACATGTCTGAAGAGAGTTCCAACCAGCAGTGTTCAACACCATTAAGATGTAGTGGGCTCCTCCAAGAGGCTTTTGTAGCTTTCAAAATGGATGATTTAAATATATTTTCTCCAAGATGTCTTTTAGTTCTGAAATCTATAGTGCTCTGATAAAAAGTTTCCTTTGATAATTCCCCAGATGATTAATTCACTAACTGTACTGATTTCCCTAGATCAACATGATCTAGGGATGCTTTCATGGATGTTTTTCCTCCAAAATGCAACGATCAGATTTTGATTTATCTTCATGCAAAGAGAAATGTATAAATCAGGAGGGAATAAAGATGCTCAAGATTATTATTTTAATTAATCTGATACTCAGCCTATTTTGCACAGAATAATATAATTTTGTATTAATGCTGGTGCTGCTTAAGAAAGAAGGGTAGGCAGCACCCCTTTTTCCTTTGAGGGCCTGTCCTTTGTCCTGTACACTGGAAACTTAGACCAGCCTTGACCTGTGCAGCAGGGAAATAGGTAGAGTTTTCTTCCACTTTTGTTCATCCAGAGTTTTCAGCATAAGCTATAGGAGATGGGAAATAAATATGCATATAGAACCCTTGTTTTATATCCATATTTCCTATAGTTGTATTATGGATTAAGTTGTGAACTTCCAAAATTCATGTGTTCACATTCTATCCCTTCATACCTCAAAAACTTAACCTCTAATTGCTCATAATGTGACCTTGTTTAGAAATAGGGTCCTTATGGATCTAATTCAATATGATAAGGTATTAATGAAGTAGAGTAGGCTGTTAATCCAATATGATTGGTGTCCTTATAAAACAAGAGAAATTTGGACACTGATGCAAGCAGAGGATCAGGTGAAGTGGCAGTTATGCTCCCCAAAGCTATGAAACTATCAGTACCTAGCAGAGAGAACTAGAAAAATTCCTTCCCTAGAAACTTCAGAGAGACTATGCCTCTTCTGATACCTTGATTTTAGACTTCTGGACTTAAGAAACATGAGACAATACATTTCTGTTGTAAGTAGCCCAGATTGCGGCATTTTGTCATGGCAGCCCTAGCAAATTAATACAAGGTATAACACAGGTGTATGGTATTGGAAGCAAGGTGGATTTCTATTAATATTCATTCTAGCAAATGTATTATTAGTACTATTCTACTTTCTAGATTTATTTTTACCTATTCTGCTGTTTGAGTTAGAACAAATGCCAATAAATATACTTATATCAGTTATGAGGCATCTGGTTTCATACATGAGACTTACTCACTTACTAGATATAGGAGTAACCTCAATGATCTTCAGTTCCCTGATATTAGTAACACTTGATCTAGCATGAGATGTCCTATTTGTGAGGATTAAATAAGGTGACATAAGCAAAAAACAATATAGGGGTAATAGAAGAGGGTATAGTATCTAGGCTAAAATCTGAGACCCTGAAGCCAGGTAAAATGACTTCACATTCTATCCCTCCTTTCAGTCATTTTGTGATTAAAATATGGACTTAGTTTCATTACTTAAAAGTAATGAGAGTTATAGTAGTATTCATGTCTTAAAATTTTCATGAATATCAAATAAGTTAATACATAAAAAGGTCTCAGAAGACGGTCTGGCATATAGAAAATACTCAACAAATGGTATCTAAGAGTACATTGACAAATGAGAAAGAGCCATGCAAATATTAGTGAATAACTTATTGATAAATGCACTTACACATCAATAGCTCTGACTTTGATGTCTAGTTAAGATGGAGGCATAAGTAGACATGCTTCACCTCCTCAAACAACTACAAAAAGAAGAAAAGAATTACAACTAAATATCAAAACAAATATCACCCACAATTGTCAGAAAATTGAACTGTATGGAAGTCCAACAACCAAGGATTTAAAGAAGCCATATTTATCCAGGAAGGTAGGGGGGACAAAGAGGCAAGGGGACACAGTATGACTCAGAGAGTTATTGGCATCAGTGGGCAGGCCTGGGTGGTCCTACATTCATGTGTGGTGGGTGAAAATTGGGAGGGTCACCTTAGGAAAAAGTGATCCTAGCCCCAGGCCAGACCTCACAGCCCAGGGTTCCAGTGCTGGGAAGATAAATCCCTATAACTTTTGGCTATAAAACCCGGTAGAGGTTGGGGTGGTGGAAGAAACTGCTGAATTTTCAGGAAACTTTGTTTACAGGGGCCACACAATCTTAAAACATATGACAATTTACCAATTCTGGGGTTCAACACCAGGGAAACAGCTGGAAGGGTGCCAGTTGCACACAAGGAGTGGGTGAAGTGACTCAAAATGGAGAGAGTGCTAGGCAAAAGCCCAAAAGCCAGGCAGTGGCACAGTTCCCTACCCAAACCCTTCCCCAACAGAGTCACAAAATGGTAAAGCAGATTGTTACACCCTGGCAATTACCTAAGGCTCCACACCACACAATTTAGAGGTGCTTTTTGCAGGGAGTCAAAGCAGCACTACCTAATACACAGAAACAAACACAGGGAGTCTGCCAAATTGAGGAAAGAAAGAAATATGACCCAAATGAAAGACTAGAACACAACCCCAGAAAAAGAAATAAATGAAATGGAAATAGCCAACCTATCAGATGCAGTGTTCAAAACACTGGTGATCAAGATGCTCAAAGTACTCATTGACTATGGCAACAACATAAAGGCATAAATGAAGGTTACACTAAGTGAAGTAAAGAAAAATCTATAGGGAACCAACAGTGAAGGGAAGGAACTGGGATTCAAATCAATAATGTGGAACACAAGGAAGAAATAAATATTCAAGCAGAACAGAAAGAAGAAATAAGAAGGCAAAAAAATAAATGTAAGAAGAGTATAAGAAGACTATGGAACATTTCCAAGACTGCCAACATCCAAATCATAGGCCAGAAGGAAAATAGAAAGAGCAAGAAATTGAAACTGTGTTTGAAAAAAATAATAAAGGAAAACTTCCCTAATTTGATGAAAGATATAGACATAGGAGTCCAGGAAGCACACAGTCCCAAACTAGTTGGACTGAAAGGGGACCCTATCAAGACACATCACAATTAAAAAACCAAAGGTTAAAGATAAAGAGGTAATCTTAAAAAGCAGAAAGAGAAAAGAATAGTTACCTACAAAGGAGTACCCTTACGGATATCATCTGCTTTCACAAAAGAAACTTTGGCGGCAAGAAATAACTGGCAAGAACTATTCAAACTGATGACAACCAAGGATCTACAACAATTATTACTCTGCCCAGAAAAATTATCATTTAGAATTAAAGGGAAGATGAAGTACTTTCCAAACAAGGTAAAGCTAAAGGAGTTCATCATCGCTAAGTCATTATTTCATTAAACGTTAAGAGACTTATTTAAGTAATAGGAGATTAAACCTATGAACATTAAAAAGGCAACAAATTCACAACTATTGACAACCAAATCAAAAAACAAATAAACTAAGCAAACAACCGAAACAGGAATAGAATCAAAGGTATGGTGATCATTTGGAGGGTTATCAGCTGGGAGAGGGAGTGAGGAGAATGGGAGAAAACATGTAAGGATTAAAAAGCATAATTTTTAAGTGAAAATAGACAGGGGGATGTTAAGAATAGTAAAGGAAATGGAGAAGCCAAAGAACTTACATGCATGACCCAAGGGCATGAGCTAAGGTGGGAGGATTGCTGGAGGGAGGGAAGGAAGGTATTGGGCAGAAGGCAGCAAAGGGGGAAAGTTGGGGCAACTAAAACAACATAATAAAGAATAAAATATACTTAAAAACAGCTCTGATTTTCTAGCTCAACATGTATTTTAACTATAGTATTTTTGATGATTTAAAAAGACACAGAGATGAGCAATTTGATAAGAGCTGTGAACAAGTGGGTCAGCTTTGTCCAGTAAATCAGAAGAAACTTAGAACTAGGAACTAGTTATGTATTCACTAGTCTTGTCATGTCCTTGAGTGAAAATATTGTAGAGGCAAACTTTTTATTGAGCATTGTATTAACTGCTCTAATATGTAGACAAAAATCAAAAAGATTAAGGAGATTTTGGGGAGGGCATTCAGAAATAGGAACTATTTTTTTAAAAACTGCTTTTAAAAGTTTCTAATAAACTTTTTGTTTACATATATTTCAACTGAGATACATTGCCCATCACTTTCCTTGGTTGATAGTAAGTAAAAATAGCCAGCTCAATAATGAAAGACTGTCATTGGAAAGTACAAGTTGCTTCATTTTAGTGTCTGTTCTTACAGAGGCAAAAGAAGGATTTTAGCAAGAACACCTTATTAATTTACTTGTAGAAAATTGAAACAGCTGAGATTTTTAAAAAATGAAGTATATTATCACATTTATTCAATTTCGAACAACTTACCCAAGAAGTATATACTTGGAAGACAGATTGTCTCAGTGCTGTGGATAAGTTATAGTCTTCAGAACTGTGGTGTGTTTGGTGTGCAGCCCACATAATATTAACTTCTGCAAAACACATAATTTGAAACGAGCCATGAGAATGAGAACAAAGTGACTTCCATTTTCAGTTATGTATGCTGCTCTGTTGAGTGAAGAAGAAAATCTGGAACATCTCTGAAAAAGCTAGCCAATATAATTATAATTAAAATAAGCTGCCTCAAATCACTGTTGGAAGCAAGGAAGGTATAAATTACAAACAAATAAAAAATTGAAGCATAGCCAATAAATATGTAGAGTGTATATGATATAATTAAATGCCTCTAGCAAACTAAAATGACTTCCAAAATTTACACTTTTCTAACATAGTACAATATGACAGATCATAAAAGCTAACTGGTAATCTTGTAACAATATGGTCAATGAGTGGTGATGATTTTTCAGTATGTGATAACATATTTCTAATTAAAGAAGAGTACTCTGTTGGAGAAATTGCTCCATAAATTTTGGAATAAGATATTACATAATATATTTCCTGATGGAATTTTAAGAAATCTCAAAGTCTTTCTATTAAAACAAGAGACAAAACAGAATGATATTTATTCCTTGTATTTAAGGTTTCATTTTTACTTACAGAAATATATTAGCTAATATTTACATATAGTTTTTTCATGACTTACCAAAACACTACCCATTTCTAAAATTATCTTATATAATTGCTATTTGTCTTCACAATAAAAAGGAAATGCAAGTTATTTATTTTCATGAAGTATTATACAAATTATCCTCATAATGTATTAAAATTTATATATACTCCAAAAAGATAGTTGCTTGGTTTTTTCTACAACAAACATGCTACTATAATAACCCCCTAAGTTGATGGTGTAGAAGAGAACAAGCCCACATTTTTCATTCTCTCAATATTTTTCATTTCCTACCAGAATTATATAGCAAAATGCCTTATTATATTATATTCAATTTTTTAAAGTTCCTAGCTAAACAAATTTATATTTAGTTCTTTACTACAAATACAGGTGATATATATTAATCATGTGACATGATCATTATAATGTCTGTCAGTGTTGATTAGAAATTAAATATTTGAGGTTTTCTTTGCAGTTTCCATATATTACTGGTTAAAATTTATGGCACATGGTAGAATAATTTGTTAGAAGTTTTAATAAAAATTATAGGTATATATAATATATACATATATTTAACACGTATATTTATATATATCACATATACATACAGTAATATATTTAATAAATATATACATATATATTTAATATGGATGGACTTCTTGGTCATTCACTTAGGAAATCAAAAGCTCTCCTGACAATCTGTGTATGGAGCTACAAAACAAAATTTGTGAAAGAGTTTTGGTAAACACATAATAGCTCAAAGATAAAAGGACTAGATTCTGTGAGGAGAACATTATGAACGGGATTATGAATCTGTAGCCCTATCAAAAGTCATTTTTATTAAAATCGTGTACTCCCAAGTAGTTTTATAAACCATCAGTTTATACACAATGAGATCCTAATTAGTTGACATTTCAATAATATACAATAATGACCCGTATACAGTATTTTTACCCAAACAATTAAGGTAATTCTTCTTACACAAGTAAGAACTACTTCACCATAATGACCTCTAACATCCCAGACATAATCCTTTAAATGACCTAGAACCTAAATCTAAATAATTTAGAACCTTATAGCTATAAACAAGAGATACACAACAAATCCTGTGGCACTTGATAACTTTAGATATTATATAGAAATTTATTAAGAAGTAACAAATTTGATGAATCTCCTAAGTCTCTTAGAAGTTCTTACAGATTGAGCCCCTGCAGCAATTTAAACACTATTTTCTCTCTAGTCCACACCCATTGTTGAACATTTCTGAACCCTTGATTTATAAACTTCATTACAAATAAAATCATTGTCTATTTTGTTGGTCCCTTCAGGGTTGTTTTAAAAATATATTATAATGCATCCATGTTGAGTTCACATAGGAAAAACTAATCAGCTGAGGTTAAATTAGATGGTGATAAGATATATTGCAACTACTTCCTCATAACCTCCACAGAAGCTAAATGGAGGAACAAAGAATCCTCAAAGGTGGAGGTCAAAGACCTGTCTCTTTAGTTGTTTTAAAAGCATTTACTTCCTATCACAAACTATGTGTAACACAAGCCTTCATTCAATGAAGTGCAGCTGTATAAACAGGGTACAGTAACTAGATCCTATTGACTTCCCTCTGTCATTTTGCAGAATTGGGGAAAACAAGAAATTGGGATATTTTCACTGTCTATATTCAGCTTACTTGAGGTAAATAAAAGTGGTTATAAAATGTAACTTATGGAAAATTATTCTAATAGTTCTTTTGTAAATAAAATAAGGAAAAATTAATAGCACATTTGCAAATATGTTCATCTTCCCAAATTCTTGAATTGATGAATTATCTTGTTCTAAGGAATAAAAATAAATATTAAAGTGAAGAATAATATTATCACAATAAACTTATTTCTATAAAAGAATATGCTACAGTTAATAATTTCTTTCCTATAAACAAATTACTGATTATACAAATATACGGTATACGAGGTCTGTCCTGAAAGTATAAAGCTAATGTCAATATAATTGAAACAGTTTGTGCAGCTGATACTTTTGGGACAGACATGGTATTACCATGGCCTTTCAGTGCTATAATTAAATAAAAATATGCTGCTTTCCAGTGTCAAAATGTATATTTGTCAAAATACATTATATTAATACATTGCCCAATTTGTTTTGGCCAAAATTTAATGTTTTATGTGTGTATTGTATGTATATTATATTCTTGAGTCTTTTTTCTATTTTTTAAAAATTAAGATATAACTTACATATAATGAAATCTGTCCCTTTTATTATTTAGTTCTATGAGATTATACCAAACAACTGTAGCTGTATAATCACTGTCACAATTGAGATACAAAACAGATTTGATCACCCCCAAAATTCCCTATTCCACTCTGAGTTGGTGGCAGGCTGACTCTAACTTGGCCCCCTGATTCAGAGGGTAAGATTCTGGACTTTGAACTGACAATGTAATGGGATGAAACTCTTGGGATCTTGGAAGAGGTGAGCATGTTTTGAATGGGGGGAAACCTAAATCAGTATAAGTCCCTGGGATCCAGAGGGTTGCCTACGAAAGGCAATCTCAAATTATGGCTCAAATAATTCCTGTCTAATGGGGTTCATCCTCTTATTTAATCCTTCCCTTTGAGTGTGAGCTGGATTTACTGACTCCTGTCTAGTAAATATAGTTTTGAAAAAGCCAATGGAATGATGCTTTTGGTATAGGGAATTAAGAGTGCCCTAAACTAATCAGCTAGCCAGAAACTGAATTCAAGATTCCTCAAGGAACTAAATCCCTGCTAACAACTATGTAAGTGAACTTGGAAGCTGATCGTCCCCCAGTTGAGCCTTCCGGAAACACTGCAGACAGCAGACTGCTTAACTGCAACCTCATGAAAGACCCTGAGCCAGAAGGCCTCATGTAAACCGTACCAAGGTTTCTGAATCACAGAAACTCTGAGAGGAGCCACTAGCATGTTATCAAGTAGCAGATCATTGATATAGCGGTCAAGTCCTTCAACCTCATTCTCAAGTCACTAGTGTCATCTGGTGTGGCTCCTTTCTGATAATTTTGCCTTTTTGAAATGTTATGTAAATGAATTATTTAGCCTTTTGTGTCTGATTTCTTTCTCTTGGCAGAAGGCATTACAGCTTCCTCCTTTTTTTCCCCTGAATAGTATTCCAATTGTATGGATGTACCAAAGTTTTGTTTTTGTGTGGTTTTTAATCCATTCAGCAGTTAAAGAACAGTTCATCTGGTCTCCTTTTAGGCAAGTACAAATAAAACATCCACAAATGTTCCAATACAACTGTTCTGTGGAAATGCTTTCTATTTCACTTGGGCACAATACTCAGAAGTAGATTACTAAGCTGCAGGGGTGTTAACATTGAGCTAATTAAGAATTGTTTTCCAAAATGGCTGTGTCTTTTTGCATAATCATCAACAGTGTATGAGAGATAAATTTGTTTCACACCTCTGGTAGCACTTGACATTATTTATTATTATTTTAAAAGATTTTATTTATTATCTTTAGAGAGAGGGGAAGCAAGAAAGGCAGAGAGGAAGAGAGACATCAACATATGGTTGCCTTTCACCTGCCTTTCACCTGCCTTTCACCAGCTCTAGCTACGGAGCTGGCTAGAGACCTGGCTTGCAACCTGGTTATGTGCCCTGGCTGGGAATCGAACCAGTGACCTTTGGGTTCACAGGCTGGTGCCTTATCTACTGTGCCACCAGCCAGGACACACTTGACATTATTTTTATGTATATCAATGTATTCACTGGTATTCCAACAGACACAGTATATAACAGTATCACATTGAAATTTAGATTGCCATTACCATAATGGATAATGACAAGGATTTCCCCCAAATGCTTATTTGCCATCTATATGTCTTCATTGAGCTGACTATTCAAAATTGTGCCCACATTTTAATTGGGTTAATTTTTTATTATTGAGTTTTGAGGGCTCTTCATATATTTTTCATACAAATCCTTTATTAGATGTGTAGTTTGCAAGCATTTTCTTCCATCTCTGCCTTGACTGTTTATATGTTAACTGTATCTTATGAAGAAAAATGTTTTAATTTGATATAATCTAATTTATATACTTGAGAGCTTTATGAACAAGTATTTTTAGTGTATATAACAAAGAACAGGGCCAATTTGAAAGAATTTTCAGAATGAGAAGAAATTTGTGTCTAGGAACTAAGGGTGTCTGTATGTATTACACACTTAAAATATATCTATATAAGTCTCTTTTCTCATGCCTCATCAGCTATAGAATTATAAGAAATAACTCTTTAGATTAATCTGAGACATAAACACAAGTCTACAAAGACTTTTAACGGCTATATGACACTGATTGATGTTCAGTAGAAGTCTTGAGGCAACTTCGGGGTGATAATGTTGCTTTCACTCAGGATTTGGAAAACCCTCTTGTTATAAAGCAAAAATGTTAAAGGCATATATGCAAAATGTTAGTGATGCTTGGCACCAAGAAAAGCATGTTAGAAACACTTTATACAGCATTTAGCATATTGTATGGTGACTGTGGAACATGCAAACTACAGGGTCTTTTAGTTCAAATGTTTTATTTTCTAAAAAATAAAAATGAACTTAAAAGGAGAAATGAAAAAGAGCTTCATTAAGAAAGAGAAAGCTTTTCAATTCACTCTCTTTTAGTAGTGATTTATTTGATGCATTTACTGCCCTCTTGGATACTTTTTATTGCTATATAATAGACATACAATATCCTATAGTTTTAGGTGTATGTAGTGATTCCATATTTAAATAATTACAAAATGATCCCCACAATAAGTCTAGTTACCATCTGTCACCATGCAAAGTTATTAAAATATTATTGACCAGATTCTCTATGCTTCACAATATATCTCTATGACTTACTTATTTCATAACTGAACAATTTCTCCTTCAGAAATAGAGGTGGCTGGATCCAAGTATTCTCAGATGGCACATACTTGGTAATTTCCAATAAGTAAAAGACATTAAAGAGCTCAACACACCTTATTAAATTATGATGTTAAATCTCTTGCATTGGATCAACTGCCTTATTGCCTTTTATAAGAAATTTAACACTATAAAACACTGGACTATTCAGTTTTTGATTGAAAACAATTGTCCCTTTGAATTTGAAGAGTCCAGATGTGTGAATCCTTTAAAAGTTTCTTTCATCTTTTTCCAACAGATAAGCATGATTGATAAATAATTTCAAGAAGTTGAGTTTAGCAAACAAAAGATAGTAACATACTCAAGCTATTGAATGAAAGACTAACTGAAAAGGGTGAATATCACTGAATATGCCTTCAATTACTTTCTTATTCTCTACTGTTTGAATGAATTAACAATGTCATCAATGTTGTCATCACAACTTGACTCACTTCTTATAACAGCAAATAAAAATGTGATAACATTGATGACATTGCTAATTCATGCAGTGAGTAGAGACTGATATTTTTGTTGTATGTTTAATCTGTTCTTTGCCTACTTAATACCAAAACACAAATTACTAATTATATCTAAAAATGTCAAAAAAATGAGAATAAAATTGATAAGTTGACTGGATCCCCATATTTTTGTTCTACACATTTTGTAAATATTCAGATATTCAGCATCATAGAAGCAAGCCATTTGAAGGTTTAACCAAAATTATTTAAATACAAATTTTAATTCTAAATGTTTTTTAAATTATACTTTACATTTAAATATTATTTTGTATTTGTTTCAGGTATACAGCATAGTGGTTAGACAATCATAGGTTACAAACTGTTCCTCCTGACATTTCCAGTACCCACATGACACCATACATAGTTACTACAATATTATTGAGTATATTTCCTATGCTGTAACTTACATCTCCATGACTATTTTGTTTGTTTTTGTTTGTTTGTTTATTTTTTGTTTTGTTTTTTCTTTAAGATTTTATTCATTATTTTCAGGAGGGCAGGAAGAGAAGCAGAGAGAGAGAGACACATCAATGTATGGTTGCCTTTCACCCGCCTCCAATTGGGGACCTAGCTGGAGACCTGGCTTGCAACCTAGTTATGTGCCCTGACTGAGAATTAAACCAGCAACCTTTGGGTTCGCAGGCCAGCACCTATCCATTGAGCCCCCAGCCAGGGCTTCATGACTATTTTGTAACTACCAATCTGTACTCTCAATCTCTTACTTTTTTCACCCATTCACTAACCATCCTCACCCAAAATTTTCACTTTGTGTCTGGATATTAAATCCAGAAACTAGATAGTAAACCATCTCTCTACGGGGATAACAAGTGATAGCTCTAAAATCATCACAAGTAATTGTCATTATTTTTGGTAATCACAACTTCAATACAGTTGTTTCTTTTTTATTCATGTTCAAAAGAAAGCTTTTAAATTCTAGCCTACAGAACTTTAAAAGAAGAACTCTCCATCTTTGTTTATGTTCCTTCAAAATGTAAACAAAAAAAGGTTTAGCTTTTCAGTATAAAGCAAAAAATCTATTAAAATTTATATCATGTTTATAATAAAAATATCTGTTTTTTAAAGATTTTATTTATTTATTTATTTATTTTCATTGTATGGTTGTGTTTCACCTTCCTCCAGCCACAGACCTGACTGGAGACCTAGTTGCAACCTCGTTATGTGCCCTGGCTGGGGAATCGAACCTGCGACCTTTGGGATCGCAGGCTGGCGCCTTATCCACTGTGCTACTAGCCAGGGCCTTACTTATTATTTTTATAGAGAGAGAGGAAGGGAGAGAGGCAAAGAGGGAGAGAGACATCAATATATGGTTGCCCTTCACCTGCCTCTAGCTATGAACCTGGCTGGAGACCTGGCTAGCAACCTGGTTATATGCCATGGCTGGGAATCAAACCAGCAGCCTTTGGGTTCACAGGTCACGCCTTATCCACTGTGCCGCCAGCCAGGGCTAAAATATCTGGTTCCATACAATGCAAAAGCAAGAAATAGTACAATGCTTATTATTGAGTTATTAGAACAAATGCTAAAACTATATTAGAATGATATTATTATGTACTATAATTGCTTGCATTAAGAATTAAAAATGTGAGCCCTGTAGCTCACATTTACAGGTCTGTAGCTGGAGGCAGGCAAAAGGCAACCATACATTGGTGTCTCTCTCCCTCTCTGACTCTCCTCCTACTCCTCTATCTAAAAACAATTAAGTCTTTTTAAAAAGTTAAAAATATGATTTTAAAATGTCAGAATTTTGACACATCTATGTAAGTTTTATTCTATTTTAAATCCCACTTGGGAAACTCTAAGAATTATATTTAATAGGATTTCATTTAAATTGAGTGTTTGTAAAAATAAAGATTTATTTAGCACAAATGTATTGAATCCCTACTATGGACAAATCATTGTATAGGCATTTTAATAGATAAAAGCACAAAAATTATTTGTTAAAGAACCTACAAGCAAATAAAAGCAAAAGAAATATATAGAAAGAGTTGATTGATACAGGAACGCTTTACATGCCTTAAAGTAAAAATAATTCCATGTAGTTGTACATATCCTGCATTACTTCATAGTCATTGTTTTACAAGAACTTTTTAAAAATTATTTTAACCAGGGCTTCCATGGAATGTGAGAAGACATTACTTCACTTGGCCTGAGAGTTTATATGACCACTTTCCTACCTGTCTGTCTATTATGACCTGTTCTCAAAATGTTCTAGAAATGAGATTTTACAATAGCTCATGCAGTTCAAATTTGAGTCATTGCATGCTTTCCTCAGTGGTTAGAATTGCTTCCCTATCTTTACTAAAGATGAGATTGATTAATAATAATCATTATTACAACA
The DNA here is from genome assembly GCA_004026585.1 of Noctilio leporinus. Classification (NCBI taxonomy): domain Eukaryota; kingdom Metazoa; phylum Chordata; class Mammalia; order Chiroptera; family Noctilionidae; genus Noctilio; species Noctilio leporinus. The sequence continues at coordinate 332,016 of PVIW01000188.1, read as the reverse complement.
TTAATGGTCATAAATATAAACATGCTAGGATGTACAAGAAAAATTTTAAACACTTTCCATGTATCAATTCATATATTACATATAACTATATTAAATGTTAGATATCTGTTGTACTTTATATTTGAAAAATTAAAATGAATAACTTGCCTAAGATAAGTAATGATTACCATTCCTATCAATATTAATAATATTTTGATGACTTGCAGAAACTATATTTTCTAGGTCCACTGCCCCTCAGTGTGTTTATGTAACTGAATCCCAATGATGCAGTTCCAAGTGGGAATGTGTGTCCTCTCAGGATGAGGTAAGAAATCAGTGATCCCCCTCCAAACTCTCTCTGCTACCCTCTAATTGTAAGCAACAAACAACACATTTAGTGAGGGACACTGAGGCCCTGGGGTATGTAAAGATGTAAAGGAAGACGGAAGGATCTTGGATAGCTAAATGACAGCATGGAGGATGATAGTACTCCCACTGCTGCATACTTAACCAGGTAGTGAGTGAGAAATAAATCTTTATTCTGTCAAGTCACTGGGACTTTTTGTAGCTCAGTGAATTAATCCCCACTAATCCTCATTAGAGAGTTTTGCTTTTAAAACATATACATGTGATGCAATAACCACCAATATCAATGACCTTATTACAAATCTGTCTTCTCCATCACTGACTTCAATGGGGAAAGGGCATCACAGCATACTGAGTTAAACTAATCACAGCATATTGAGTTAAACTAGTACCTATGTTTCTAAAAGCATCCTTCCAGTAGCATAGCTTTAAGTCCCATATTTTCTTCCCACTGAGCTTCCAAAATGACTGCTTCAAAGAAATGGCTATAGGAAATCCAGAACATATCCTGTAGGTTTGTCCTTTTCTCTCTTTCTTCTGTTACCTTGTATCATCCTTAATTTCATTCAATGGAAGGCCTACCTGGCCTTGAGACAGGCATGTGCAACAGTGCTGGGAATGTCAAGGAAAGGAAAGAGCCCCTTATCTTGTTCATAGCATCTGCCATCCCAGTCGCATTTTTATGTTCCCCCAAGAATGCCCATTGTCATCTCAGCACTATTTTTGCTCTACTGCCCAAGTTGCTTCATCATCTCTCTGCTTGGAAAGTCCGTGCCTGACTATTCATGTTTCTCCAAATACAGATGCATCTTAATTTTATTCACCAAAGACCCACCATTTTATTACTTATGCATGACTTTTTAGGTCCCTTTGCTGTCTGTGTAAAAAATAGGATGGTTTAGTGGGAAACTTTCCTGGCTGCCTTGCCAGATAGGGGACCAAGATCTTTTAGAAGACATTAGCGGAATTGTGGGCTTTCTTACAGAGAAGGAAAGAAGCCAGAGGCCCTGCTCTGTTCTTTTACACAGGTGGTTAAATTCTAATGTTAGGAAGAAGGGTCCCTATGACAAGCCAGGGGTATTAGGAATAGAAAGGGAAGCAGACAGACAGGTCTTTAGAAATGATAACTGAAAAGAAAAAAAAAAGCAGCTTATGCTAGGACTGGGATGAGCCCCCAGTGGTCTCTGACTTTCACTCTCTATCCACACTTTAAGCTCTTTGCTTAACCCTTTCCAGGCTAGAGCCTTTATCCCAAAACACTAAACAGCAAAACCAGCCATATCTTGAAATAGAACGTGAACTTCCCTCATTCTGTAGTAGGCAGGTGGAATAGAAAGTGAGAGACACTTACTTATCCCACTATAAAGAGAGAGATGTTTTTTTTTTTGGTTTCCCAAATTGAAAGGCTAAACGCAGTTCCTTCCAGAAAAATTATTGGACATGTTAAAAATAATATTTCAGCTTTATGATTAGCTACATGCCTTCATACAGGCAGACCTGAGAGCCCAAGTTTGCAAGAATGCATTTCTTTGAGAACAAGGTGCACCTAATTTCTAAGAAAGAGTTTACAACTGGGATTTCTAAATATTCTCAAACATAATGAGGAAATTGTACATATATATGTTTTGGGACTGAAAAGGAAAAATATTAAAAGTGAATCTATGAAAATAAAAAGAAAATGGGGTAGATTTCCAACACAACTTACATACATATTCACACATGAGTATTGTATACCTGTGTGTATAGGTTTGGGTAAATTTAAGGTAGACAGATGTGAAAATATACATAGTTTCAAATTAGCTTCCCCATTTACGTATATAGAGTATGGTGTTAATGGCTCCTCCTATCAACAGAATAGAAATAGTATGTTTATGTGTGAATGCAGAGAAGGTTCCACTTGGCAATTATAAAAAGCAGACTTAATTTTATTATATATTGTCAACCCATATATCCTCTGTGACACTTCCAACCCATGAAGATAAACTGGTCACCTACTGGCTGAAGAATAAAATTACAAGTTTTGGCTTTACTGTCCACTCTATTAAAGGTTATATACAGGGTTGCCTAAAAGTAATCTTAGGAATCAGATGGTTTTATTTCACTGTATACTCTTTCTTCTCTAGCTCCATTATTTCTGCTTATATTCCTCTACTAGTCATTTTGTATGTTGATAATTGGCCAAAACCAAATAATCACCTAGATTTCTCTTCTTGTAGTTAAAAATTACACTTCTTCAGCCCTAGACTGTGGGCCAGGTAACCTTGCTAGAGAATACTGATTTACGTCACTGTTAATGCATGAAAAAAGAGCCCTTCGCTCAATAGGAAAAAACAATATTATTGAACTAAAGTTTTCTTAAATGGTATGAATACTGAAGTTTCTAAAGCATAATATGTTGGTGAAGAGATATTTTTTGTTTAAGGAAGATTTCCATACCTCTCAAATGTGTGGAAATAGCTGTGTCCTGAGGAAAACTATCTCTCTCTGCAAAAATGCATAATTAAATAAAAAGCCTTAGAAATATTTTTCAGTATTCCACTTAAAAATAATTACCAATTTGACAATTTTGGTATGTCACGAAGATCACATATCTGTTTAATAAAACCAGATTCCAGTGCACTTGGATTTTGGTTGTTAGCAGGAATGTCAACATCGAAAACTTAGGTTTTAGTGCAGTTAATGATTTTTATCTTATATTCAGAGTCATAGGGAATCTACATGCTTTACGTAGATTAAAAGCAAGAAACTTTCCGGAGTATATAATGGCTTATTTAGCATAGTGAATGCCAAGTTCGCTAGCACAGTGAGGGGGCAGAAATTGTGGGTGAAGAGCTGTCTTTATCACAGTAGAGTCAGCTAGGATTGGCAAGCCCTCCCACAGCGCTCCTGCGCAGGGTGCTTGCCTGTGGCAAAACACAATGAGCTTCTGCTGTATTATGCTTGGAACAATGAGTTGCATAATTTGTCTCCACAAGTCACAGAATCCAAGAACAAATAACTTCCGATGGAAACAAAACAACCAGCGATTGCCCCGAAAAAGAAAAACAGGGAAAAATTGCACTGAAACCATTAGTTAGAAAGTGGCTGCAATCTGTTTTCGTTCTTTCTAATTAACCTCATGGCTGTAGGCTAACCCTGTCAACAACCATAAACACCTACCAGGATCCCTTTGCCAATAATAAGAGCTTTCTATTGCTCTTACTATTTTCCTTTGTGTTTTGAAGTGGAATTATATCACTTCATAGCAAATGAGTTTGGTTTTCATGTTAGAAACATTCCCTATTACAAATTCAATATTACTAAATGTCTCACTTGGAATAAGCCAGTCTATTCTTTGTGAATGGTGTCATTTTGACATACATTAGCATTGTCACTGGTCTTTAAGGAAGCAATCTGCTCCTGATAGATTTCCTTTTGTACATTTGGGAACTGTTGTTCCACATTTTGCTATTACTACTTGTCACATCTGAGAACTGAATGTCATCCTTTATTTTAATGAGTTACTTTTCCATTTCCCCAGTCCCCTTCAAGTACTCCTTAAAACTGAATGCATGAAAAGGAAGACACCAATGACTATCAAGTCTTAGTGCTGCTGGAGAAATAATTCCCATGTAATATTCTTTGACTTTTGGACATGGGGAGATGGAAATGGTTATGTGGGAACATATCCCTCATTATTCCAATGGGGGTAAGTTCATATTCTGCTCCCTAGATCTCCCAACCATGATCCCACTGCTACATGACCTTCAAACCTAAATGCTATTTATCAACAGAATTCATTGTTTTCTCTTATGCTTCTTGTGTTTTATTCTTTTTTCTTTTCTGATCTTGTAATATGACTATTGTACCTTTGGTCACTCCCTTTTTTCTCCCTTTAACATCAAGATACCACTATGGTCCTGGTTGGTGTGGTTTGGTTGGTTGAAACATTATCCACTGAAAGGTTGAGGGTTCAATCCCCAGTTAGGGCATATACAGAAAGCAACCAATCTCTCTCTCTCTCTCTCTTTCTCTCTCTCTCTCTCTCTCTCTCTCTCTCTCTCTCTCTCTCTCTCTCTCTTTCTCTCTCCCTCCCTCTCTATCTCTCTAAAATGTCCTCAGGTGAGGATAATAAATAGATAAATACATCAATAAATAAATAACATGCCACTGTGGGCTTTTGCCAATCCTTTGAATCACCTGCTTCCTTCCCTTCCTATCCCATACCCACTTTTCTAGCTCAAGGCCGCATTGCTTCAGTAGAATCAGCAAATATTTACCACATGATATCTATGTATTACGTGGGCTGCTCTATATTGTTCTCAATCTAATGTGTAGGCCAGCAAATGCCTGTCATAGGCCAAATCCAGCCAACAACCTGCTTTACATAGCCAGCAAGCTAAGAGCGGTTTGCACACTTTTAAATGATTACAGTAAAATCAGAAGAGTAGCATAACATTTATGACACATGAACATATGAAAAAAAAATATGTGTCTTCCTCTTTATCTTTCTCATGTATTCTCTACTCCCTGGGCTTTGTGAGCACCATCAACACTTTCATGCTGCCCTGTCTTTGGAACCCTATCAAAACATTCTTCATTTTTCAAGGACCATCACTTACATACGTAGTTTTCTTTAGGAAACCCATTTAGTCCTCCCCAGCCACAATTGTTATGCAATGTTTTTTACTCCTAGGCCTTTATTGTCCTAAATTCTCTGCTACTCTGCATCTTCCTTTATTTTATAAGCTTGTTAGTGAGAGATGAACTCTTTTATCTTTGTATTTCCCATAGCACCTCCATTGTATCTTTGTATGGTAGAGACTAATATTTTTTTGTTGATTAAACCAATGTTAATCAAATAAACTGGTTCATTTGAAGAGTTAATAGCCAACTAACTCTATTTGCTAAATACATGTGTTTTCACTAGTGAAATAAATGCTTCTTAAAAACTTTTTTTTCTTTATACTGACAGAACTCTTTTGCTCTAATTTCAGTCATATCCAAACATTTCACTTTGCAAAACATGATCCTTTGACCTTCCCTTTTCCCTAATTTGTTTTTATCACTGATATCTTATTTTTTAAAGATTTTATTTATTATTTTTTGGGGGAGAGAGGCAGAGAGGGAGGGAGACATCAATGTACAGTAGCCTTTCACCTGCTTCCAGCTATGGACCTGGCTGGGGACCTGGCTTGCAACCTAGTTAATGTGTTCTGGCTGGGAATTGAACCAGCGACCTTTGGGTTCACAGGCCGGTGCCTTCTCCACTGTGCCACCAGCCAGGGCCCTATCACAGATCTCTTAAAAGAGATTATTTACTTCCTTACCCCTCATTTACTCTTAAACTCACGTTAATATCACTTAACTCTTTCCAAATCATTATTGACTTGGCTTTTCTCTTTTTCTCTTTTCTTTTCCTTTTCATTCTTTTCTCTTATCTATCCCTCCCTTCCTTTCCTTTCCCTTTCCTTCTTTCTTTTCTTTTCTTTCTTGCCAAAACTAAAGTCCTCTTTTTAGCTGTCATCCTATTTGAACTTTCTGAAACATTTAACCACTACTTCTGTCTGAAAAATCTTTTATTTTGGCTTAATTCTTTGCTTTCAATTATTTTTCCTTATTCAGGCCAAGTGCATCTTCCTAATTTCTTTTCTTCTTTTCACCTACCTTAAAGAAACCAACTTTTTTCTCCTTTCTTCCTCACTTCCATAGTTTTTCATGCTATGCTATCAGCTGAAATGACTTCAATAATCAATTACCCAAAAGTCGATGACTCTGAAATACTTCAGTCAAGAGGTTTCTGTTGACTTCTCAGTCTCAATCCATTGTGAAAATGCCATATATATTATTCCCTAAATCTATTTCATTATCTGTGTTGTCCTTTCCTTCCCACAGGTATCAGCAGCATCTCGGTCACCCAGGTGATGGAAATAACTGTCAAGAACTCAAAGTGGAACTAAATCTTAGTGCCTTTTTATACCCTCTGCCTCTCTTTAGATATCTATGAAGCACTTAGCACATAGTCAGGACAAAACACATTATTTCTAATGAATGAATATCTTAAAATAACATTACATTATCTTGTGATACTGTTTCCTGATACACTGTAGCAAACGGGTCTGAAAATTCATTTTTTTACTAAAGGAACAATCATAAATATAAGAAAGCATTAAAAAATGTGGAATGGCAAAAGTAACATGGAAAAATATTATTAGTGCAGGTAAATAAGAAAGTGTGAATATTCTTTTTTCAAAAGATTTGATATTTAAGGAACAGTGCAGGAAAGAACTGAAACGCTGTATTTGACAAATCATGTTCTAAAATAACAAGATAGTTTCCACACTAACAGATATTTTCCTCTAACTCATAAAGTATTTTAAATATTATCATATGATGCATTGCTGCTACTCTAGTCCATAAGTTATAACATCAGACTTGGAGTCCACCCACTTGGATGCTGTTTTTAGTTTTCTTAACCATTGGCAGGACACTATGCCTAGACTTTTGTCAGATGCTCATAATTTAGCTCACCCCATTATAAGATTAATCTTTACTTGGGAATATATACATTTTGATACACTTTTGAGGTTGGAAGACTATAAATGTGACAGATCACTTTATCATTTTTTCCAGAAACCTCAGCATTAAAGATAAAAAAGAATATGACTACATAAAACTTCCTAAATACTTTTAAATCCCCAAACTTTTAAAAAAAATAAAAATTAAAGGTCAAAATGCATAGGACTATCCATGTGGTTTCTTTGCAGTATAACCTGCATTTGTTTGTAAAATCTATAGGGGGTCAATCAAGGTTTCCATAGCACACCCCCCCACCATCAGCCATTCCAAGTATGAGTGAGTGCTTACACTTTGAACTGGACTTAGTCTGTTAAGTATAAAGAACCATATATTTTATATAAAAAATACTCTTCCTAAAAGCATATTTGTATTTAATATAGCATCTAAAATAAGTTGTTGCAAATGTATTATAGCATCATTAATATCAGGAACTGTTTAAGTAAAGTCACTATGCATGAAATGCAGATCAATTAAATTGGTTCAGGTAAAGGTCACGAAGCAGAATATGATCAACATCTAAGGTTTACACTGAACATTTCTCAGCAAACCTAACATCCATGAACTCATAATAACTTGTCTTAATCTCTAAGGTTCACAGTGCAATGCGAATTTGAGCAGCCAAGAATGTATTAGTAGAAACAACAAATTAATATAGGTCAAAGAAATTATGTTAACACATTTCTTTAAGTAATTCTGTCTTTTCTTGTGACGAACTTACCTGAAACCTTGTCAAATAGCCAAAAGCAAACACAAAACTAGTTCTGGTGTTGCAGAGTTGCGTAACATGATTTCCTATAATGATGTCACGTTGGGTGCTAAAGTCCATGTGAAACAGATGAACTGTGACCAAATTAGCATTCTTTTGTAAGGCCAGCAAATACGCACATGTAAAACATGAAACATGTCCTTTGAGATGCAACTAAATTCGCAATCAGCCTGGTGTAAATTATTTCAACCCCATAAACATCTATCTTATAAAGTAGAAATTGCTCTTGGTTCCTTAAACAACCAACATGACAACTTAAGTAATTTTGGTGCATTTTTGTATTTGAAAAACTCAGTAGAGAAACACTTCAGTTGGATTTAAGGGGCGGGGGTTGGACAATGCAAGGTTCGTTCTCACGTACTTGTGTTCTCGGCTGTCTTTGGGAAAGATTGATGTTTAGTGTCACTGCTAGGAAGTGCAAACTATTCAGCCTCACTGCGATCTCTGTCTTCCTCCTCTTGCTCCATAGGATACCACATATTTTGGCAGCCGACATTCAGATGGGAAGTGTTTTAAGAGCAATAAATGATGCCAGTGAAATCTTTCCCACAATGCTCAAAACAGTGGTTGGAGGCTGAGGCACCAAATGGCATTACTAAAGGGAATACATCAGTATGTTAGCTATTTATCTAACCAATGCTAAAAGACATTCAAAAAGTTCCTCTATCGTTAAACTTTTCACCAAAATACCATCCTTATGATAGTCTCAGAGAATCTGGATCTGTTTAACACTGTCCTGACCCTCTTTTCCCAGACATAAGATCTTAGTGATCAATTGTGTTAATAATAGCAATTGTCAGTGTGCTTTTTAGAAGTCATCTCCACAGTATAACAGGTTCCAGCTATATTCCTCGCCCCCTATGGAGAGTGGCGCAATGGGAGGGAGCCCCTTTCAATGTAAGTAAAATGCAAGGAATGTACATGTAAGATGACATGAAACAGGTGTTCAAGAAGTATTGCACTCCTTAGTAGGAAAACAAAAGGTGCTGTTGTGGAAGCAAGATCTTCAGAAGCTTTGTGATGATAGCAAAGTCACTGAAAGATCGCAATATTCTCTTCCCTATGAATGAGTTGAGGTTGCATTTCATGAAGAGTGACCACACTCACAATATCAAGCAGGAACAGAATGCGGGTTCTGCTCTCTTATAGATGAGTTGAATTCTGATTGATATAACTCATTTGATTGCCTTGGGTTACAAATGCAATCAAAGCTACCAAATCCAGTAAAAACAATTTACACATGGTGATTTGACCTACCATCTTGGTCTTTTTATCTCCATGCTTTAAGCAAGTGACTTACGTTTTGAACTGTGCAAGGAAATAGACATTCTATAGTTTGCAAGCAAAATCATTACGCAGAAATACTCAAATTTATCCTAGTAGCCATGAGTGATTTCTCTAATAAGCTTTTTAAAAAGGTTTTGTTGGTTGTTGTTATTTTTAAAGGTAAGAATGATTCAAATAATCTTTCTAAAATGCCTGATGAGAATCTCTGGGTAGTTATATATTTTGATGAATAAAGAAGTACAACTCATATGAATGATCAATTTTCAAAGAATTAGATTAACATAAAATAAGTTAAAATAATCTACACCAAGGTATTTAAATATTTCTCTGTTGTTTCAAAAAGTACTTAATATTGAATTGCCTCAGGACCATTTCTTACCTCAGCTGTGTTGGACGGCACCTATGCAGACAGTGTGTTTTATGAGAGGCTCTAGGTTTTAGGGGACTTCAGACATTGCCTTTAACTTGGTGACATTCATGTGTTGCTTGGCTTTGGGGATTATTGGCCACCACTGAATGAAACAGAACATTGACTCTGGGTTATGGATTTCATTTCTTTCCTTCTTTCCTTTGTCCTGTTTTCCTTTTTTCTTTCCTTCTCTTTCTTTCTTCTCCAAGGACCTCCTGGGGATCTCTTCCCCTTCATGACCTCTGACCTGTGGGTGCTATGCTCTTAGAAATGATTATAAAGGACTATTTTCACTTTCAAAAAGTGTACATGGACACAGTAACATTCTCATCTGGAATGAAGATTTTTCTAGTAATGGAAAATGCACAAGATTTTAAATGCCTCAAATCCTAGTATAAACTAACCCAAAATATTGCATTACTAATATATATGTAAATATATTCATATTGATAATATGTAAATAGTATATATTAATGTTAATAATATTGAGTATATATACTCTGTAATCTCAGCTTCAGTTTTCTCATTAGAAGGGCAATGGCATTTCTGCAAATATTTCTTTAAAAGCATTGTATCAATAGAACTTTACATTTGTTTGCACAAACACTGTTAATGAGCTGTTTTTTATTTGGTGTGGTATAAACAAACAGTAACTAACATTAGCATTAGCCAGTAAAATAGAAATTTCTTTAAGAAACTGAAAATCTGAACAAAGGAAAAGGCAATGAATAGGAAGGATGGAAGGGGAAAGAAAAAAAGAGGAAGGGAAAGGGAAGAAGGGGGAGGGAAGGGTGAAGGAGAGAAAAAAATTGTAACCTGATAACTATTACACGCTATAGAGTTATTACAATGTTATTATCTAATTAGTGTCCTGAATCCTATTAGCGTTATCCCATTTTTTCCCATTGCCCCTCTCCTCCCCATTCCACCCCTCCTCAATCCCCACATCATTGTCCATGTTCATGGGACATTCGTGTAAGTTCTCTGACTAATCTCTTTCCCACCTTTCCACCATTCTCCTCCTCCCCCTTTCCCCCGGCAGCTATCATTCTGTTCCATTTTTCCATGTCTGGTTCTGTTTTCCTCATTAGTGTATTTTGTTTATTAGATTTCTTTTATAAGTGAGATCACGTGGTGTCTATCACTGACTGGTTTATTTCACTTAACATACTACTCTCTAGTTTCATCCAGGCTGTCGCAAAAGGTGGGAGTTCCTTCTTTCTGCTATGTAGTATTCCATTGTGTAAATGTACCACAGTTTTCTGATTCTTTCATCCACCAATGGGCACTTTGGCTGTTTCTAGCACTTGGCTATTGTAAATAGTGTTGCTATGAACATAGGGGTGCGTAGGTTCTTTTGAATTGGTGTTTCAGGATTCTTAGGGTATATTCCCAGAAATGGAATTGCTGGGCTAAAAGGCAGTTCCATTTTTAGTGTGTGTGTGTGTGTGTGTGTGTGTGTGTGTGTGTGTATGTGTTTTAAAGGAAATTCCATGTAGTTTTCCACAGTTGCTTCACCAGTTTATATTTCTACCAACAGTGCACTAGGTTCCCTTTTCTCCACAGCCTTGTCAGACCTTGTTGTTTGTTAATTTATGATGCCATTCTGGCAGGTGTGAGGTGATATCTCATTGTGGTTTTAATTTGCATCTCTGACAGCTAGTGATGTTGAACATTTTTTCATATGTCTGTGGGCCCTTTGTATGCCCTCCTTGGAGAAATGTCTATTTAGGTCCTTTGTCCATTTTTTAAATTGGATTGTTCATCTTCCTAGTGTTGAGTCACATGAGTTATTTTACATATTTTTTTTTAAAGATTTTATTTCATTATTTTTAGAAAGAGGGGAAGGGAGAGAGGCAGTGAGGGAGAGAGACATCAATGTATGGTTGCGTTTCACCTGTCTCCAGCCACAGACCTGACTGGAGACCTGGTTTGCAACCTGGTAATGTGCCCTGGCTGGGGAATCGAACCTGCGACCTTTGGGTTCGCAGGCCGGCACCTTATCCACTGTGCTACCAGCCAGGGCTTATCTTACATATTTTTTAGATTAAATCTTTATTTGCTGTATCATTGGAAAACATGTTTTTTCCATGTTTGGCTCCTTTTTGATTTTGCTGATTTGTTTCCTTAGCTGAGCAAAAGATTTTTGATTTTATGTAATCCCACTTGTTTATTTTTTCATTTATTTCCCTGCCCTAAGTAGGAGATAAGTCAGCAAAATTATTGCTATGTGGGGTATCTGAAATTTTACTATGTTTTCCACTAGGACCTTTATGGTATTATGACTTACATTTAATTTTTTTAATCATTTTGAGTTTATTTTGGTATTGATTTCATCTTCTCTTCTCCAGGTGTTAAATATTCTGATCTTTCAGTATCTTATCTCACCTGAATGATAGCTCTAGAGTACTCTTCTTTCTTGGTATAACTCCTTATTTGCTTTCCTTGGAATATCATTATGACACATGTCCTTGTCACATAGGCTCTGCACATATTTCTTTATTCTTTTTACTACAATACATCCAGTCCCTGAACATTAACAAGTTTTCACATAGAGAAGTAAAATGAGATTCAGAGAAAGTGAGTAATTTGCCTAAGGGCACAAAGTAATTTGGTGACAAACCTGGACTAATACTACAAATAATCACCTCTTACATAGGTGTGACAATTTATAGTGAGCCACATGCTTTACTATAGTTTATGTATTACAATCACACTCTTAAATTAACAAATTAATATGGGATATGGGAAAAACAGAAATAAATTCTAGAGACTGAGATTATAGTTTGAAGATAATTTGGTGATTTCTGATACAACTAAGCATAAACTTACCACATGTATCAGCAATTTCACTCTGAGCATTTACCCAAAGAAGCTGAAATTATATCCAAGCAAATAGCCTGCACCTGACTATTCACAGAAGCTTTATTCATAACTGCAAGCATTTGGAAGCAACTGAAATGTCGTTCAATGACATTTTGTGATGTCACAAAATAGATAATGTTGAATGAATAAACTGTGTTATATCCAGGGAATGGAATATTACTCAACACTAACAACAAATGAGCTACTGAGTTGTGAAAATATGTGGAGGAACCTTAAGTGCATATTAATATGTGAAAGAAGTCAATCTAAAAAGACTACATGACTTTCTGGAAGAAACAAAACTATGGATAGATTAAAAAGTTCAATGGTTGTCAGGGGTTGAGGCAGGGAGAGGCATGAATAGGTGGAGTACAGAGAATTTCTAGGGTTATGAAAATATTCTGCATGATACATATATGTCATAAATTTGTACAAACCAAAGAATATACAGCATAAAGAGTAAATTATAGTGCAAATTATGAACTTTGGGCAATTATGATACATCTATATAGGTTCATCATTTGTAACTAATGTACCATTCATTCTGGTAAGGGATATTGATATCAATGGGTAGGACTAAGCATGAGTGGCAGAAAGGGGTACATGAGAAACCTTTGTATGTACCTTTCCCCTAATTATTTGTATCTCATATTATGTTTCAAAATCAACGTTTTCTAAAATCTAATAGCTATTTGGTGGTCAAATAATTTTAATAAGTGTATATCCCCTTCTTACAGATACACAACACTTAATAAGATAACAAAAGTTCAGAATAAAGAAAATTTAACTTTGTTTAAATTTGGGTTTTCAAAAAAATGGAAAACATGATCATTTTCCTGCAAAATTCCTATCACTACACAGTAGATTATTTATACTGTGTAATACATTCAATGAAATTCTGTTGTTGGGTTTAATATTTACTCTGCTATAGTTTGCAGATACAATATGTAATTGATTTATATTGCAATTATTATCAATTTTTTTAAATGTCATGGAAAAAAGCTATAATAGATTAGCTTGCCATGATAATAATATTACATGATTTAAATTTGGTTAAGTGGTAAGGATAAGGCTATACAATTAGTTCTTTAAAATGTAAATGTTTTGTATATGATATATGACTACAGTAGTATCATTAATATTTGGACTGCAAATATCAAGCATGACAGTTATATTTCATGCAGAAAACATAAATATGAAGAATAAATTAGTCCTGCTATCTATACACTTTACCTAGGTGCTTATGTTAATGAGAAGTCACAGCCTTGTCATGTTTTACTCTTTAGTGCAGACACATTTATGTTGAAAAACTGACCCATCTGAGATGCTCAAACTTGTTATTTAAATTATATATTACATCATGAAGTTAATTGGAGTAAGTTTACATAAAAACTATTCAGAATTGGGAGCAAAGGGAAGGAAAGATTATTTAACTCATAAGACTGTTATTCACACACTTGCCTACAAGAAAGTGTCACTTGAATTACCAAAGTAGCTATTTTTCTGCTGTTAGCTCTTAACCAAAATATTGGCACCTACAAGCGCTGTCTCTCCTTCAGTGGATCAAGCCAAACACAACTACAGACCCAAAAAGACATCCTGTCCCTCCTTTAACAGCCAGCAGTCTCCTTTCATAGTTCCAAAGAAAAACAAGAACAAATATTTGCAAGGAGTTTTGTCTTGCACCAAAAGTGAGCGTGAATAAAGTCATGCTTAGAGGAAAGCACCAAGATATAAAAATGACACTGTAATGTCAAAGTGGGAAGCATTAATTCAAATATACAGGAGTATTTTTAGATGGTACTGACAGTTTGCACGAAGTTTGGGAGTGGTGTGACTTGCCTTCATAGGAAAGGAATGGCCTAGCCTGGGAATTTTATTGGCAGATATCATAGCTTAAAAATGCACATGGGATGTCTGTCTTATAAAGCAATGAATATAATATTTTACTTTTTTTTTTTCATTTTATGACAGGAGTCAGTTATTATACAAGAGAAAAGTTTTCTTGCTTTTCTCATTATTCATCTTACTTTTTGCTAGACAGTATTAAACAGAAGTCTGCATATTATCTTGGATTTTATGGCTCTCTATGGTTTGCAAATTACTTTCACATACATCACCCATTTTAGTTCTTGCAGCAACTATCACGGGTGTTACTGCTTTATCTAAGACAACACTGGCCCATCAAAAGGGATTAATGAATTGCTTAAGACTCACAAAACCACTAAATGACAGAGCTGCGAGTGGCACCCTAGACCTCGCTTCCAAATCCAAAGAGGACACTCCTCCTACAACACCCCCCACCACTCCAACATGTTCTTCCTTGTTTTAATTAGCTTAACACAACTCCTGACTTTACAAAATGTCAGCCTACATTAGGAAGTTATTTTCCATCCTGGATCAGGCTGAAGCACACAAAATTACTATTTCTTTCAGGTCAGAAACAAGTGTATATCAGCAATATTAAATAGTTCAATATCACACACGCAGAACCCCTGTCTATATTTGATATTTAATCATTTGCAATGCTACTCATATCTACATGTCCCATTTTAAAGCTAGATCGTAAAAATTTAGTGTTTTCTTTATTTTTAAAACATCAGTTCTAGTACCTTAAGCTGTGCCTGCCTACAAATACCCATTTCATCAATTGGATTGGGTTAGTTAAACCTATGCAAATGAAGTCATCCAATGGGTTGTTTTTGACAAAACTGTGTGTTTGCTTTTGTTTTGTAATAAATAACTCCATAAAGTTGGTTTAAAGTTCGGCTGCGTAGAAACAGTGTACGTGGCACAATGAGAAAAGGTGCTTGTGGGCAGGGGTCCCAGGGAGTTCTCAGATGACAGAGGCCCTTCTGCAAGGCCACAGGATCCTGGGAGGGAGGGAGAGTGGTCATGTTCAGAATGCTCTCATTTCCTGCCCTCTCTCCAGGGAGGCATAGATATCATAAAAGGTCCTGGAATGAACTTGACTGAATCTTAAAATAATTCTTTTTCAACTTTTAAGGATGGGCAAAATTTAGGTTTGATCTTTCCTAAAAACAAACAAACCAAAAAAAAAAAAATATTGTCAGTCATTTAAAAAAGAAAAATCACATTGCCCAACCCGTGAATTTAATAGCTTATGGTCATGAATTCCACAATCATTCTAAACAAAGTATGTTTTTTAAAAATACATAGGTTTGACTCAGTTTTAACTGAGAGAGAAAAGCAAGAGTTAGAAGATAGAGATACCCATATCTCTCAACCTATTAAACAAGGAAAACTGTATTAATTATTATTTAAGATATAGGTAGATTCCTTACTAATGCTGAATTCTATCAAATGGATAGCATGTTTTATAAGGTGTAGTAAACACTGAATTTTAAGCTATGCTAGGATTAATAACTGTTAAGAATTTTCATTCATTATTTCATTCATTCAGGATTAAATTTTTGTATGTTCATAAATAAATAGCCACTGAGTGCTAAATGTGGTTATAGCAAGCTTACTAAGATACTTTGCAGCCCTGTAGATAAATGCTGACCAGAAGGAAACATGAAATTTCAAGTTGGCTATTTATCTAATTTTGTATTTTTTATTTTGATTTGTTAAATTTGCTTGTCCAACCTTGAGTTCCACCTTTTCTGTTTTTTTAAAAAAAACACATTTTAAATAATGGCTGTAGAGAAACAGCTTAATTCATGTCTCCTCTCAATATTACAACTTCATCTTACCACCTCTAAATAATAATAACCTTGATAGGTTATACTTAAGGTTAAGCATAAGGAGCTTCAGTAAAAAAACTCTATGACATGGTTATCTACTTAGATATTAGGAGAACCACAAAGGACCTGTTTAACCAGAGCACTACCTTGTCTACATCTGAGCCATAGGGGTTTTCATTAACATTTATCAAATCCTCCTGCAGAGAGACCTGGGCTGCTGGTCTCTCTAGAATGAGCATGTCTTTTGGCACTTTGTTGACCAGCCCTCTGGGAGATCAGAAGGAAAGCATACTCAGTAAATGATTCAGGGTTTTAGAATTCATTTCCCTTGCCAAGAAAGGAAAACCAGAGTCTTTGGGGGACTTCGAAGCTCACATATTTACACATGTATTTACTTGAAGAAGTGTGGAGCAAATTCCCAGGACTCCTAGGAAAATAAGAATACTGTTTTGTGGTTATATTTGGCAGAACACTAGAGATTCAATGTCATGATAGGCAAATATTACAAACACTGAAATAAATGAAATAAGGCATTTATCTTATTTATGCACCACAAATGTTTCAAATAATTCATAATAGTTTTGCAAATGACTACAGGTCCACAAACTTAGGGTTGAATGATATTAAGTTGGACCCAAAAGAATCCAACTTGGACAAACTAAAAAGTGTTCTAAAGTAAAAACAAGACACAGATATACATGATACTGTAGGTCCATTTAATCACCTAAATCAGTGTACAATTTCTAGGTAACATAAATTCTGTGGTCCATTTTATTACTTACATCAACCTAGAATTTCTAAGGAAAATAAGTTTTAGAGAATAACAGAAATCTAATTTTATTCTTTATATTCCCCAGTACTCTGAATTATGCCCACACCCATACATGCTCAATAAATACCAATTGACATTGTATTAAAAAGTTTTGGGAAAGTAGAATTATTCTATTCTACTTTATTTCATGTTCTGAAAAAGATGAAGGGTTTCAAGATAAAAAAATCAACTAAATGTTTTTATGTAATTGTTCCATCAAATATAAGTCATTGAGAATGTTTATTAGTCTGCCTGAAAATCAATTTTGCTAATTAAGACATTTTTTTCTATTGTCTACAGATGTTGAGAAAATTCTGTAAATGAAAATATCTAAGTGCTAAAATATACAAAATAATAGCAACCCAAGTGCCCATCAGTAGGTGAGTGGATTAAAAATCTGTGGTACATTTACACCATGGAATACTACATGGCTATGAAAAACAAGGAACTCTCACCCTTTGCAACAGCATGGTTGGACCTGTAGAGTATTGTGCTAAGTGAAATAAGCCAATCAGAGAAAGATGAATATCATGTGATCTCACTTGTGTGTGGAATCTAATAACAAAATAAACTGACAAACAAAATAAAACTAGAGGTATGGATACATGGGATTGACAGATAGCTGCCTCAGGGGATGGAGGTGGGGGGACTGTAAGAGATTATCTAAGGAACATATATGCATATATGGATAGCCCATAGATACAGATAACAATGTAATGAAGGCTGGTAAGGATGGGGAAGCTGGGTAAAGGGGGAAATTAGGTGACATCTGCAATAGTGTCACAATTTAATAAAAATATTTTTTTGTAGCAAAATGGTAAGTCTTGACTATTAAACACTAAAATTAAAGTTAGTAGGTATGGTCAAATCAGAATCATGCAAATGGCAAGGCATGTAAGAATTCTAGGTCTATATCACCTCTATCTGAATCTGTCTACATTTCTGTTTCATGGACTACAGATGTTATAAACTTCTCTTGTAGAATTTTATCATAGGTACGAGAAGAAATTAAGCTCTATCATGTGATCAGCCAAAATGTCCTATACAAACAATTTATATATTCAATTAATCTAACAGTATAATAATGAGTTATATATGAAACCACATAAAATAGAGAGACAAAAAGTAAAAATAAATACTTGAAAGTGCAGTCATTCCTGTCTCCTCCAAAGACATCTTCTAAAATTCATTGAGCCAATTTTCCTAGGAGGGTGGGAGGCATCAGGAAGCATAAGCTGTGAGCTGACAGGCTGTCTAACTCCCTGAGAAGATCCCCTTTCCCAGAGCTTTACTGTAGGATGTGAATGAAGTTAGCTGAACAGGAACACCTGGTATCTAAGACTGTATGAGTTAGATAATTGGAATAAGTTATAAAAATACAGAACATTCCACTCTCCTTTATTGCTGAATCACTAGAAAAAATTTTGGTGTGCCTATCAA
Source organism: Noctilio leporinus (assembly GCA_004026585.1). Lineage (NCBI taxonomy): Eukaryota > Metazoa > Chordata > Mammalia > Chiroptera > Noctilionidae > Noctilio > Noctilio leporinus. The sequence goes on along the minus strand of PVIW01000188.1, from coordinate 313,828 downwards.
GGAACTAATGATTTATCAATACACGGTAATTATTTAATATACACAAAAACAGGAAGTACAAAAGACTTTATTTTAAGTAGACTTAACATTTTTGTAAGTATGTTGGGATGATGGATGTACTTCAGTAAGGAAGCATAGTACAAGCAGGGAGAACATTCTAGAATTCTTTTCCCTCTATTAACAAATTACATAATCACACTTGATACGTACTCCTCTCCTTTTCTCACTGTCATCCTGTAAGCTGAACCATATTCACTTGACTATAGTTGCTTGAAGGAAAAGTTCCTTCACTACCTACCTTCTATTCCTACTCCAATTGGTTACACACACACACAAATAATAATAGTAATAATAATAATAATAATAATAGTATTTGATTATCTTTTGGTTCTAGGTCTGGGTGAAGCTCTCTGATATGAGATTGAAAATTCATCCTCATAGTATTTCAGCAGGGCTGACTGAAGCTTGGAGCATAGTTTGGTATAGTACTGAGCCATGAGAAGCATACTGACCAATATCTTTTATAATATTTTCCAATAATAGCCAAGAGGATTCCTTCACCTTTCTACTTGCTTTCTTGAAGAAGAAACAGTTCTGATCACTTAATGAAGGACCTCTTTATACATTTTTTAAGCAAAACTGAGATAAACATACAACCATTAGAGTTTATGTTTATGCACTGTTTTGGCAAATTGGAACAGAACCGGGAAGGAGTTTACTAGAGTCTTTCTGCTCCACCCTGCATGAAAACATGTAACCGTAGCCTGAGCTACTTGGTCACTTGCCATAAGTAAACTAGGTACCTGGCTGCTGATGGATTTTTAAACATTAAAATAATTCTACTGCTTAAAAATCTAGACTTTAGCTAATCCTTTTAGGCCAAGTAAACCCCGAGTGTGCTTTATGTGACGTGATACATTTGGAAATAAAGAAATGTATCATAAACATTTTTTAAAGAGGTAAGTCATGTCAATGTTCATGAAATACTTAATTCCTCTGTGGAGAAATACTTCCTCCACAACCTATGAAGACAGTGGCCCATAAATTCTCAAAAAGAGTCAGCTGATTAATCTAAGAGGAATGTCTTCTAATACAAAAATATTCAGTGTAATGGTCCTAAGCAAGCTCTAGGCTGAGGTTTGTTTTGGGGTATTGGTATTGGCTATAGACAAGTAATTATAAGTATTATGCAATATGTTGTAATAATACGCACAGGCTTTTTTCTTAAAAAGGAGTCATCAAGCACAATTGTAAAATAATAAATGCTAAGGACAAGAACAGCAAGAGCAATTATGAAACTCATTGATCGCTAGGAGAGTAACTATTAAATAGAAAATAATAACTCAATATTTATAAATTAATAACATAAAATGAGGCAACTTTGGCAAGAAGTAGTGCCATATACTCATGGCAATTTGCAAGCACACACCGGAAGTCAGCGACTCTGGACATATCACTGGGTCCACATTGACATCCTTCTTTTTTCTGTACAATTAAAGTAGCTCAAGAAATATTGTCTTTTGTTGGAAAACTTTATTGTAGTAGTAATATAACACCAGAAAAGTTTAAAGTCTTTACTGTGTTTTATTTTTCTTGAATAAATTTGACATGTAACATTGTATAAGTTTAAGGTGTGCAGTATATTACTTTGATATATTTATATATTGTAATATGGTGGCTGATATAGTGATGTTCATCATATTATTTTCTTTTTTTTTTTTTTTAATTTTATTGTTGTTGTATTACATCCATCCCCTTTTTGCTCCCCTCTGTCCCCCCACCCACCCACCCATTCCCCCTATTTTCTGTATTAGACTGTCCATTAGATACATATGGCTTATATACTATCACCACAAGTTTCTACCTTTAAAGATCATCCCTCCCATTCCCCCATCCTAAACTCCTAGAAACCTCTATCTTAATCTCTTTTTTTAAGGTTGAACTTTTTCCGATTCCTGTGTATAAATATTGTAATAGTACTTGTTTTTCTGTCTGACTTATTTCACTTGGTATAATGTGTTCCAGGTTCATTCATGTTGCAAATAGGAGGACCCTCCTTTCCCATAGTTGAATAATATTCCGTTGTGTACCACATCTTTTCTATCCATTCTCTTTATGTCTCAATTTTGACAGGTTGAGTACAAGTCATTGGGGGCCAAACCTACCAGACATGGACTTGCTGGGTCTAATCTGTGTTACCACCTTCTCCAGAAATGCCTTTTTCCTCTCTTCCCACCACAGCTTTACACAAGCAAGCAAAAAACTCGTGAATCTTAAGTCAGAATAAGTATATAAATCTTCCCACACTAGTCAGAGGTGTGTATGCTGGATTTAGTATCACCTAAGTAACATATTTTATTCCATTTTATCTCCATAAGATTAGTATTGATGGCCCCAATTATCAGAAGTGTAAACTGAGTTTCAAAGAATAAAATGAACTTGCTAAGAATGTCCAGTTAACAAATGCCACTATTTCCATGGTATGTACTAGTTTATATTTGATTTAGTTATGTCCTCTTTGTGAGTTCCCATCATTCAGTGACAAATTACACACATGACATGAAAAATAAAATCTGTTTGTGAAAAGTATACCTCTGATCAAGATTTAAATGTTTGTGGATAAGTCAATAAAAAAGGCCACAGTGGTTAATCTCAAAAAATTACTACGTGGTTTAGGACTAGAGAAAAAAGCAATAATTTACATTATTAAGTCATATGTTAATGTTGAAAAATACCACACTTCTATTTGTATTCATCTCTATTTAAGACAGAACAAAAGTTTTTCACCTTATTAACCCAAAGAAGGAGGCTAAACAGCATTAAACTTTGTATGCTCCAAAGCAACCAATTTTAGCACGGTTCCATGTATTTAGTAGTCAATCTATGCTACCAATACCTTTTTTTTTTTTTTTTTAACTTAAGGATGTATCCTAAAAGTCAACCCAGACAAGTACAATGAAAAGTTAATAGCTTATTATTGCAAAAACTTCTCTGGACTATTGTACAACCTTTCCTAAGTCAGTATGAGATACATTCTTGAGAACACAAATGTAACAAACATACTGGCATTCATTCCCTCATTTATCTAACCATTCTGAATGTTCTTATTGAAACGTCTCAAGTGTTTCTTAGTCTTATCAGTTGAAGGCACCATGAGTGGAGAATACCAAAATTCTTGCAGATCTCACACTCTCTTATTAAGGAGGCTGTTCTGCAGATACTGTGCTAACTGCTGCCAGTACAGTGATGATAATGATGGCAATGACAGTGACAATAGCCAACATTTATTGAGTGCCTCTCCTTTAACATTCACAGCAGTTCTATTTTTTTATCCTGATGTACTGGTGACAAAATGGGGCATGGAGAAGCAAAATATTGAGCAACTTGCCCAAGGACATAAATTTAGTAATTAGTGGGGTCAGCTTTCAAATTCAGGTCATCTGAACCTATGCACCCTCCTTACCTTTAATAAACCTTTCAGTCTAGTGGAGGAAATAGGAGTTACTGTAAATAGTTTCCCAGATGAAAATGCAATTTTAAACTATGATAAACAGTATAAAGGAAAAGAGACCCAGATTTATAAATGTGTTCAACACAGCATAGGGGCTGGAATTTCACACTTCGCCCAATCAATCTGTGCACCAGACTTGCTTAATAACCTGAGATGTTTTACCTTTGCTTTTTCTGAAATCATGAGGCCAATTGCTACCGCTGCAACCATCAAGAGTCACCATGACACACTCAGGAGCCAGCAGCCATGGCTGTTATAGTCCTCACATGACTGTAAGATGCTCATGGACCATGTCTTCCCTCCAAGCTTTGCAAACTACCTTTTTCCTTTGGGTCTGATGTTGACAGAGCCAGCACTATGGTGGACCTGCTTAGCACCAACGCACGCACACCAAACTGTGGAGGAGTTAGAACCCCATGCAGTTCTTGGAAGCAAGAACCAGCAGAGTAAATTTTATCCCTTCCTAACCTTGATGCTAACCCTGGGGCTGCTTATCAGGAATCTTAGAAGATGCAGTGGAGAAAGAACAATCAGCTTGTCAAGAAGTACTATACTTCATTGCATTTCTACTTCTCTTTAAAGTCCGCCTTTCATTTTCTTCCTTCCTACTTCCCTGGGATTGCACTTCCAAAGGAAATGTCCAGCCAAATAGAAAAAGCATATGCCTTTCTTCAGGCTTTATTTCCTTGAGAACCAAGGTTAAGAGGTGGAGCAAGCTCACTTAGGGTGAGGGTCAGAAAAGGCTTGCCTGAGAAAGGTACCTGCATACTGATATTCTCAGTGCATAGACTGCAGATGGTGGTCAAGAGGGCTGCAGCTGGGGAGGGGAGATTTCCAGTATTCATGTACCAAGTTCTGATTAGGGCAGGGCAGCGTGCTTAGGAAGCAATAAAGAATCAGTAGGGAAAATGATATGAAAAAGAAGTAATAGTTAACACTACATGTCAAGTACTACTTTGAGCATTTTACAGCTATTATCACAAGCCTCTGAACTGGGTACAGGTAGTAGTCCCATTTTACAGATGAAGAAAGGCAGACAAAGGTTAATGGAATTGCCCAAGGTTGTGTAAATGGAGAGGCGGCACAGAATGTTGTGAGAACACAAACTTTAATGCTTTATGCCTGGGTGTGAATTCCTGCTCTGCTACTTAGGAGCTGCATGACTTTGAACTCTTTGTGATGCAACTTATTCATCTATTAAATGGACTAATAATCATATCTCCCTCACAGTATTGTTATAGAATTAAATAACAGTATTTATAAAGCATTTCAAGCAGTCTTAGGTACTCTCATTTTACATATTGCGTTAGTTTTTAAGAAAGGCTAAAGTCAATTTCAAGTGAAATACTGGGTCCAGATCCCATACTTTATATTCCCTATTCTGTCTGTCAATAGGTAAACAACAACAATGATCAGTAATAACTTAGCAAGGTAGGTACAATTTCAGATTATAAAACAGTTTTTGCAGCATAGACTTGTTGATTTTTTAAACTTTCATTTATTATTTTTAGAGAGAGGGGAAAGGAGAGAGGCAGAGAGAGAGAGAAAGACATTAACGTATGGTTGCCTTTCACCTGCCCCCAGCTACAGACCTGGCTGGAGACCTGGCTTGCAACTTGGTTATGTGCCCTGCCTGGGAATCAAACCAGCGACCTTTGGGTTCATAGGCTGGTGCCTTATCCACTGTGCCACCAGCCAGGGCCTAGACCTGTTGATTCTTAAATGCCATTGTAATAATATTCTCAAATATGGATAATATACTTTTATGGTACTACTAAATTTAAATATATGTAACAAAGGGTGGAAGAATGTAAATCCTATTCAATATAATATTCTCTCAGGGGGTTTTACATGGAAATCACCATCCAGACAACAATGAAATGTTGTATTCTTACCTGCTCTAATAGAAGTGTTGAATTTACTATGGCTCCCCCATTTCATGCGGACATGTGGAACATATTGAGCAGCAAAATGGTACATTTAAGAAACGTAAAAGGCCTAAGAGCAGGGGATTCTGTTGTTGGAAGAAAACTTGGCCAGACATATCAGGCTTAATTCATGGGAAAGGAAAGCAGGAAAAGGCAGCTACAATATTTGTCCTGACAATATAAATGGTCACAGTATTATAATTTGTTTGGACATAGGTATTTCTTAATTAACCCCATTTTAATTGTAGTGCTCTTCCTTTTCCAAAAAAAAAAGAGAGAGAGAGAGAGAGTGGGAGAGACAAAGCATTTTAAATACATACAAAAGTAGTAAAACTTCACAATAGTGCATGGAAATTTAATAATAGCAGGATTTCTGCAAATATTTACACTCCAACACTGTGTCTGTAATGGCTCTTCCAGGCAAATAGAAAATCCAGAATTTTACACAGGGTATTTGCACCATATTAAATAACAGGTATCTTTAGTTTTTGGATAATATTTTCTGAGGCAGTATGGGATTTGTTAAATAAATTTATATTTGAATTCACAAAGTTTTATTCATAATACTATAATTTTAACAAAACAAAATTGAAGATGAAGATATTTAATACCTTTAGAAGAGTGAATTTATATGTCCCTATTTTAGAAAAATGCTGTTCGTTCACTATAGTTTAATCCTAAGGTTCTGGGTTTTGTCCCACCATTGACCCCTGCAAAACCCCACCATGTCCCACACAAACCCAACTTCTCCTTTGACCTCAGTAGACTTAATAGCCTGTTTCTCACGTCTAAGTCGTTTTTAACAATATGGTCTCACAGATCTGCTCAAAATGATTTCACAGAGCCACACTGTCCTTGGGAACACAGTAGCCTGCCATCATCCACAATGGATGGGTTCCAGGACCCCAGTAGTAACAAACTGTTTGTGGTGGAAGAAATGAACAGTGAATCTATATCACTTAATAAGCACTTATGTACTGTTAGCTATACATTTTACAGTCGGAGGTATGACAGCAAAACTAGGATGCACTTATTTTCTTTCTCACAAGTTCATGATTAAGCAATTGTTTTAAACAAGTTTATGATTAAAAACTCCTTCTTGCCTTAGATCCTAGCAACCCCAGTTTCTTAAGTCCAAAACTTTCACCTTTTCACTTAAGGGAAGCACTTTATGGCTTCTCTTTGGCCTATAGAAATTGCTAGCATTACTACTCAGGTTTTGGGGCCATTATTAATTAAACTAATAATTACTTGAATACAAGCTGGCTGGTACCATGATAGTTGATCTGATAACTAAGACTGGTACAAAGTGATCAAGGGGCAGGTAGTGTATATGATATATGGAGATGCTGGACAAAGCGAGAACTCACATCCCAGGTGGGAAAGAGTAGGCATCACACTACCCAGAATGGCACACAATTTAACATTTATGAATTGTTCATTTCCAGAATTTTATATTTAATATTTTAAAACTTGCAGGTAACTGAAACCTCAGATGGTAAAATCATTTTGGGGGAGTAACTACTATATATTCAATATCTATTTTATATCAATAAAATATCATAACAACTCAGAAGACTAAGGATCCTATTTGCAGTGCTGACTGGTTTCTGTTTTCCTTTTCTTTTCTATTGGTGTTCATGTAAACAGAATATATATTGAAGGAGAATACTTTTCAAGTGGAAATGTATGGGGTTGTTTATTTTGGGGGATTTTAATTTTTTTGTTTGTTTGTTTTTGCGTGTTACAGTGTGGATATAATTGCTTGACTGGTTGATAAATTACCATAATAAAAAGCCCTGACAACCTAGACAGTCTCATGCATGGCCTAGAGCTCCTTTATGCTTCTAGAAAGTACTTTTGGCTTTAATAATAAGACTATGGTTGTTATGCAAAATAATGTTTCTTTCAACTTTCCTCTCCATCCTATTTTGTTATAAGAACTTTTAAACTTCCCTTTCTGTAGCTATTTTAATACTTTAGGACTTTTACTGTGTCTATCAAAGATTGGTTTGAAAATCTCATATGTAAATGTATAGTTTTTCTTATAAAAATTTAGGAGTATGACCCTCCTGATGAAATAATACATTGATACATATTATTTTCACAGATGATAACAGGAAAGTCAGTTAAAATTTTATCCATAATGTCTAACATAGGTATGAAATAAGTAAAAGCATATGTAAAAACAAAGACAACTACTACAACAAATCCAGTTTTAACAAAATAAAAGGACAGATTATACTATCTGGCTAATAAAAACCCTGGAGTCAAGAGATTCACTGGTGTTCATTCAGCTACCTTCAGATACTTAACTGGCTACATAGCCTTCATGGTTCAACTGAGCTCCTAATACTTTGTGACGAGAGGGAGAATCTGAATAGGATGGTAGAAATGAAAAGGGGAGATGCAATGTGACTATCTTAGCAGTAAATTGGCAGGATTTAATGACCAGCTGAATTAAAGAAAAGAGTCAATGCTTTCTAGATGCCTGAGATGGCTTTGAGATGGCAATACTGTTAAGACAGATAGAGAACACAGGAGGAAAGCCAGGATAAGACAGGATTTCACTTCAACACAAGATAAGGAAGAAATATTTAGTTGATTCTGTTGGAAATAGAAATCTAGACCTCAGAAGAGAGGGGTCAGGTGAGGATATGAATAACCATCATATCTGTCATAGTTGGAAAGGCAAGTATTATATATCACACTAGAGAAAACAAAAAGAATGGATTATCTCATCTGGGGCTAGTTAACTTGTAGGTAAAAGGACCACATAACAAATACATAATGGGAACAACATTTGAAGTCTAGAGTAATGGGTGAATGAGAAAGGATGGTCAAGATGTAGGAGAGTAAGAAGAGATTTAATAAAATAGAAGGTAGACATTCAAGGAAGAATAATATGTAAAGAGATAAGATCTGAAAATGTGCTATATAATTTAATCATTAGGAGATTACATTTAACTTTCAAATGAAGAGTTCTGATTGTGTTGGAAGTGGAAACTAGATGAAACAGCTTTCAGGAATAAAAAGGAAGAAATTTGAAAGTAAAGGGAATACAACATCAATAGCTAAAATAGTCATACTGCATTATTGTAACTTTGGTTTTTAACCATTTTTGTTGATTTTTAAAAATATTTCTATTATAATTTCAATACAAAAATTTTAATTCCCCCATATCATGAGCTTGGCTATTTTTAAATAGTAAGAAATAATAGATTCACTCTGTTCCCAAAATTTAGCAATTTTGGGTATCCATGATTAGAACCTTAATAGTTTGAATTTTACAAATTAAATCTCAGTTTGAAGTCATGTTAAAATGAAGATGGAAAAAGTCCAGAATATTCTTATGTTACCTAACTGGAGCTTCTCTTCTCAAACCCATGTAATATCAGAATTAAACTTTAAGTGATCTTAGGTCACTTACAGACTTTGTTATTTTTTCAAATTATTATTTAAGAAGATTTTTAAGAACAGCCAACTATAGGCACATAAGCATTTACTCATGTATTTAAAGAGCTTAAAAACATGAGATAAATTTTGAGATCCTTTATTAGGATACTCAAATACAAATATATATTTCAAATATACCCTTGTTGTGGGGCATAAATAGGTGACACATTTCTTTATCTCTGTTGTATGACATGTATATGTTTTTATGAATAATTAAGTATATTAATAGACTTACATATAAACTGTATGTGTTTTAGAAGAATAACCAGGTTCTTCTAGAACAATAAGCTACCTCTGAGTAAAAATTAAGTAATCATGGAGATATATTTGCTCTCTGGATTTCATGATATATGGCCACTCCAACACATTAAGATGAATACATCTCCCTAAGTGGTTTATGTATACCTTTAGAATAATGTGCACATAAATCAGAATTGTGCCTAATTGTCATCATTATCATTTCTACATTTCCTCCATAATTTTTTATATTGATATTAAACAGTGGTATGATCTCACAACTTTGTAAGCTAGAGATGAGATATCAAATACCTTGGCCATCAGTGAACAAAGGTGATACTCTGAAGTACTGACTTTAAATTTAATATTTGCCAATACCATTGTATAATCTAGTCATAAGCTATGATACAACTAGTAAAAAGAAAAGGAAAATATAATAATCATGGGTATATATGGAACCTCTTATAAACATATTCCACCCTAGATAACCATAAGAATGAGGTCATTGTCCAGGATCCTTCTTTCTGCTTTAATTACCAATAAATAATGTCATGATTGTCATGTCTCAGCCACACTTGGCAGGGCATAGAGCAGAATCTGGCCTCTTAAATATTGTTTAGTAGCTCCAACTATAAATGAGGATTACCACACAATAAAACAGCATTGTTTCAGAGACAATGTTAACTTTGTGATTAATGAGGTGAGCAATGAGGAACATATGACTATTTCCAGGTCCAGTCCTGCATTTTTCTTAACTTCGACCTCAGCCAAACTGTCAGCACTAATGACAAGATGACCAGATAATGTTTCACCTGTGAGTGAGGCTCTTGACAGCAACTTAAAATTTCCAAAACTTCCACAAGGCACAGCTCTTATGTGAAGCCAAGATTTTTTTTTTCTCTCTTAGAAAGCTTAAAAACAAATGGGACAGCAAATCTCTGAGGAGGAGGAGATGCAGATCGATTTGCAGTTTGGGAAGCTGTGGAAGTATAGACTGATTAGCAGGGTGACTTGGCAGCCCAGGGACTAGAGCAAATTTATTATTATTATTATTATTATTATTATTATTATTATTATTATTATTTTGCATTAAGAAGAGTCTTAATAATAAATGTGAGCTAATTCTAAATGACCTAACCTTTCAAAATGCTGAAGACTACCATGTATTGATGAAAAGTTTTTGAAAGATGTATTGAATTTTTAGCAGCTTGTGGTAGACTTTCAACTCTTTGAGGTTAAGGACCATGACTACTCGAATCTCACAGCACCTAGAACTCAGTGCTGTGGGCCCCTGTCAGCCATTTAGGGTGAAGTTCTGGCTCAAAGAAAACACAGTTATGTCAACTCATAGTGTCATCAAGTCTCCTGTCATAATTAACTTTCTCATTAATTCTTCATGGAGAATAATTTATAATATATCCCAAAAATATTTTCAAAAGGTTAAATGCAAATTATTTCTTAACTGAAAGGATCTCCATTTAAACTCAGATGTATGCAACTAGCAAATTATTTTAACTCATTTCCCCCTCTGTGACATAAAAATGTGGAACTAAATATGGGAGAGCCTTTCTAATCCAGTGAATTGCTCTAATATAATATTTTAGAAAAGAAAGAATCTTATAGGCTATCCAATCTAAACCCTAAATTTAATACGTAAGTACAATGTAGTGAAAACTTGAGGAGGGTCACAGTTTTACTATAAAATCACTAGGAGAACCCAATGTCACAATTGATTATAAAAATATTTTTATTCTGAAAATGTATGTTTGACATTTTAATAGCATTACTGTGATCATATTTTTGAGAATATTTAAAGAAACATTGTCATGGCAACCTTGGCCTATACAATGTACCTTTGCATATGCCAATAATTCAAATGTTCTTATATTTAAATGCATATGATCAAACCAAAATATTCCATTTTTCTATGTGAATGAACTCTTTTACAAGTTACTTATGCCTGTTCAATGTGGTTATGTGTAGACCTAAAGTCACTTTTGACTGTACATGTGGAATGAGCAAAAAGTAGGACACTGAACAATGGGAATCTGGCATCCTAATTTACAGCTTCACACTGAACTCTTTATATGTTTGTCATGTATTTCATTACCATATTCAAACCTAGTTTTCCTCAATATAAAATATCAAGAATCTATAAATCTACCATTATAACATACTAAGAAAGAATTTTTTATTAATTGCAAATCTAATGATGCATTTCCACTTAGTATTTCTAACGTAACTCATCTGGACAAGACTATAGGCTATAAAGGATAAAATAAAACGACTTGAGAAGCAGGATTTAAATTAGTTTTAAATATAAATGGCTGCTCTGGCTGGTGGCACAGTGGATAAGGTGCTGGCCTGCGAACCCAAAGGTCTCTGGTTCAATTTCCAGCCAGGGCACATAACCAGGTTGCAAGCCAGGTTTCCAGTCAGGTCCATGGCTGGAGGTAGGTGAAAAGCAACCATATATTGATGTCTCTCTCCCTCTCTGCCTCTCTTCCTTCCCCTCTCTCTAAAAATAATAAATAAAATCTTTAAAAATTTTTTAATGAAAATAAATAAATAAATATAAATGGCCAATTTTCTACATGAAATCTAAAAAAAAGTGACTTTTATGAGACCTAATTTTCTCTATGGTTGAAATGCTTCCAAAGCATCAGCATTAAAAATGAATTGGCATCTTAATAACCAAGGTAAGTGAAATGCTGCATCTGGTTCAAACTGGATTCAGGCAAAAGTTCCAGACAAGTTTTACAGTGTTACTGTACATGGGAGCTTATTGATATAAATATGTACAAAGTAGGACACCATTTTGAAGAAGAAATCTGATTTCTCTTCTGTTTTGCCTTTATCCTTCAAGACTAAAAGATGACCTCAACTATCAAGTGCACTGCTATTTCAATAGGCAGAGACTCTTAAGAAAGAATTGTGGAAACCCAGGAAACAGTTTTCCAAAACAACATCTCAGATTTTAAAGAATTCTCTAAGGTTACATTAATCCACATGTGGACTATATCATTCTTGACTTTTACTGAGAGTAGTAAGTCAAGAAACACTCATTATCTGAAGATACTCTTTCCATAGGCACTTCTTCATGCTATGGGGTTTCTTTGACAGGAAGTTTGAAGAAGGGCAGGGCAGGGACAAAGGTGATTGTAGCTACTGTTTGATTTTCATATTTCCAGGGGCATAAAGTAAATTATTATTTCTATAACTTTCTACTTCAAATGAGGTTCTCTTACAAATGGGGGAAAATGGCAATGCAATACTGGATTTGCGGGTGTAGTGGTTTTATCTTTCTTTCTGCCAAAATTATCAAGAGGTCACTCATTTATACCAACCAATATTAAGTTACTTAACCAAATGTGAATTTTTTTCACAGCCATCCCCCTTTTAAAATAATGCACATGTAGGCTTGATTGCTCTCACTCCCTGTCCATTGGAAGCCAGAATTTTAACTTGACTCTCATGCTTGAAACTTTGGTGAAACATAAGAATTATGAATAATCCATGAAGATAATTTTTCATAATTAATAACATAAAGCTTTTTTCCTCCCAGAATTTCTGTGTGGTACTTCAAAGTTTGAAATTACCTTCTTCATGCATTTGAATTTATATCCTTTAAAAAATTTAAACATATAACATTTAAGTGTTAAAACAGTTCCAAATGATGACTCCTGTTTTAGGGCAAGAAGGCCAGTAGGGGGGTGGGTAGAGAGAGAGAGAGAGAGAGAGAGAGAGAGAGATTGTACACTTCCAAGGCATGATTTAATCCTAAAACAGATTTGTACATTCCTGGTGGCTGTTTAGCTGCATATTATAGAAATAACAATACCTTATGAAAAGACCAGGAAAGCATTATTACCTAAATATATGGACTTGTCAATGTGAAGCAAGCTTTCCAAACTTTATTGAAAGGTGTTACATGACCTAAACATTTCCAGTTGTAGTGCAGAAAGTTAGAGAGGCTTATGCTATAGCAGAAAACCACAAATAGCTGAGACCTCCTTCCACAAAGGCTGGAAGTTCAAAACCTGATTCAAGTCAGAATCACCTCAGAACATTCAACCAACAGACTCCTTGATCTGACCAACAGAGATGTGATTCTGCTGCTCTGCCATGATACTTGGGAATCTCTAAATAAAACATTACTGATGAATAAACAATTACCCCTTCATGTTGCTGATACCTAGCTAACTTCTAGAAAGACATCTATGCTGGACATATGTTGAATTTGTTGAATGCATTCAACATATGTTGAATGCAGCCACACATTTTTGTCATTTGCAGGGAATCCAAAACTATGAGAGGGTGAACTATTGTACTTTTACTTAGTGCATAGAAAAGGAACACATACCCTCCAAAAAAAAAAAAAAATGCTCCATCTTTGGTCAGCAACCATCCACTCTCAGGCAAGGAAATATAAAGCCTGCTTGTATGACAGTTTAATCATACTTAAAGGAATAATGTAGCTGTAGCTCTAGTCTTAGTTGGAAAAGGAGCATAGAAGCAGGGGAAAACCCTGGACTAGGAGTTAGAAGTTAACAACTGTCCCTAATGCATTCCCTAATTTGATAAATGACCTTGAGCATTTGCTTAATTCCATCAGCCTTTAATTCCCTCCTCTATAAAATGAGAAGGTAAGATCTGGTAATCTCCAAGGGCCCTTCTCTAAGAGGAAGTATCTCTTCCTCTCAAGTATTTCTCTCGAGTATCATTGAAAATGCAACTAAGTAGAGGGGGAAATGTTTTGCTGCTTTTTCCTTTCTGAAACTCACTGTGGATCAGCCTGTAAAATGATCACCAAAGCAAACCAGCCAATACTCTTTACAAAAACCAGAAGAGTGAGTCCAGCACATGCACACAACATGGCTGTGACTCTTCTGTCTGCTGACAGACATCAGATCTTGTCACTAGTTACAGTCAATGGGGTGTAAAATCCTGTGGAATTTGCTGAACTGAACAGGACACCACACATAACGATGGGAACCTCAGACACTAGCCATGTCATGTGTTGTCATCGCTGATCCTATTCCTGTTCTCACTCCAGGGCCAGCCAGAGAGTCTGTTATTTATATTAAAGCAAAGACTGTTCAGATCAGATCAGATCTTTGGCAATTATTTTGACTTAATCAAGACCTTCTCTTTTATTTCCAAGTTAATGATTTGGTTTTTGAAAAATACACATCCCCAGGTCACCAGCTTTATCCTAAAAATTTGTGCCCTAGAATAGTCAGCCGTCATGCTGTTCATCATCTGGGATAGGTACTGGAAATATAATCTTGTACAGTAACATTATATCCTGCTATGTCATACAAATGAGCTAATAAACATTACTCCTGTGAACGATAAAGCTCTGAGCCTGAAGAATTTAGATACACAATTGCTCATGTATAGTTTTCTTTAGAATCAATAAAAAAAATCTGTATAGACAAAGCAGGAATGCATTGTCTTACATAATCATTTGCTCTGCAGAAATGACACACATTTTTTTTAAAAACCCACATTTAATTAGTATAAAAAAAGGGGGTATTGCAAAATAAGAAACACATTTTAATTTGTGAAAACAGAGCTTAAATTTAAAAAAAAGTAAAATGAGACAGGGCCAGAATAGGGAAGAAGTCAGTTTGAGTCAGAAAAACAGAATTTACCTGATATAAACACAGATGATGTGGAAATTCATTTAAGTGCATAGAATTCTAGATTTAAAAGGCATGCAAAGTAAGATCTAGAAGAAAATGAGTTAATTGAGAAATTAGGTGATTTGCCTAAATTTCCAGGACTAGAACTTGGATCTCCAAACTCCTGAGATAATCTTCTTTGCAATATATCTCATAGCTGCAGTTTTGGGTTATTTTAATATTTTTTACTGAATATACATGTTTCCAATTTGAAAGAGATTATCATCTTTCTTCAGAGATGACAACGGGATGAAAATGAGAACGCCATGGTAGCTTGGGTTAACACTTGCAAATACAAATTAGTAGAGTCATTGAAATAAAAATTGACTTTTTTCCTCATGCTTTGCATAATGGATTCCTGCATTCCATATATACAGAGAGCCTCTCCCGTGTGAGGTATTCCCTCCCTAATAAACAATACTGGCACATAAATAGAAGGGTTCAAAAAGGCATACACTAGGGCTGCTGATGTTAGTAGTAGGACTGGGATTATAAAAAGGGGCCAGAATATGGAGAATACATCAATGGTAAGGATTTTTACCATGTTTAGATAGCCAAGAGTCCATGGAGGAATTTAAGAAAAAAAAAATCTACATGAAGGGTTTTCTTAAGAAAATTACACTGGCTTGTTGAGGTAAATGGGTAAATGGGTAAGAGAGGGTGAGATAGCAGTGTGACTAAATAGGAAGAATTACCTCAGCCTGATAAAATGATGAAATAAAACAGATGTAGGCATCAGTATTTCCCCTAAGAAAGAAAAATTAGTCTCAAGTCCTAATTAGAAAGTGATAGTAAATTGCTGGTGTGTGGAGGAAAGGATTATTCAGCTTTCCAAATTAAAGTATGAGGGCTGCAGTCACATAAGTATAGCTATTGAGTGTAGGGAAACTCTGGTCAGGACCTCTCCAGTTGGAAAGTCTATGAGATAGGCAATGAGATCCCTGAAATGAAGCTCCTCAACTTTGGTGAGGGAGATGGAATAGAAATGAGGGAGTGAGCAGCCTTCCACATGTAGGTGATGCTCTTAGGGTAGAAGAGAGTGTCAAAAACCATGAAATGGATCAGTATGGAATTGCATAACAACATAGAATAAGGAGTTAGTACATTTCCTGCTACTAAGTGGCAACTCCATAATAGGATATCATAATCAGGCAAGATTAGATTAATTTTGTAAATCGCCCAAACTTATGCTGCAATTCTTCTTCTGGCTCCATGCTAATTCAAGCACTTCCTAAGATTAGTAGACTTCAGCATCAAAGTATAAAACATTTCTGGATGGAACTTTATCTGCCCTCTTAGGTTAGAAGTCAATTTTATAATTTAAACCTTATCATTTATATTTTTTCAAAGTCTGTGTTACTATATAAAGAAAAATCACCAGTTAGTGACACAGGAAAGTGATGATTTGTTGGTTGAAGCTTCAGTCAAGTTCCAGTCAAGGTGAAAGTCAGTGAGAACTAAGTATGTGTTGGCCATGATGATGGACTAATGAATAAGAAACCCTCACAGCTACAGGTTCATAGGTGTCAGAGAGAAATGGAAGAAGCTATAGCATTAATATATATATTGCCACATCATTATAAGACTGCGGGGTTGAAGAAAAATTACTTCTAGGTTGTAACAGGCTCTTTCCACTGCTTTAAAAAGAAATATATATAGTGGCAAAAAGAACAAAAATAAAATAGGAGAAAAATCTAAGGGATGATGGTTCTTAATATAAGATGTATTATTTCAGGGATTCCATCCACAGTTACTAATGTTGGAAAGGTCTGGAAAAGTGAAACAGAATCCTTGTCAGAAGGAATGGACTTTGAGAACACTTTGAGAGTGACATAAGTGTTGGGAGTTACCACCCAGGTATTGAATTATTGCCAAAGATATCAAAGCTTAAAATGAAGAAGAATTAGACTATTTTCTTGATTGAGAAAGGCACAAAGTATCTCTATCAATAAAGAGAAATATTTCATAATGATAAGATCAATCCATGAGAAAACTGTAGCTGTCTTAACTGCATGGGCATAATATGATAACTTCATAATTTTTAGGTAAAAAGGAGAGGACAGCTAGAGGATAAACACATAAATTCATATTGAGATGAAGGAACTTAATATATGAGGTCTGTCCTGAAAGTATTGGCTGTGCAAACTGTTAACTATATTGACACTGGCTCGATACTTTCAGAACAGACCTCAACAATCACTAAGACACATAGACAAAAACTAAAGATAAATTATGTCAACTTTGTTCATTGTGTTTTCTTTTTAAATCCATTGATACAGAATTTGATTCTTTTCAAGCAATTTTGTTGCAATCAATTTTTGTGCTAAATGTTGGATCATAAACAAGTTTAATAATTTCTAAAAGCTTGGAAAAGTTGAGAGTATGTTCCATGAACACAGTGGGATTAAGCTATAAATTAATAATAAAAATCTACTGGTATATTTCCAATTGCTTCAAATTAGGCAATACACTTATAAGCAATACAATGACCCAAGAAGTTACAATAAACTAAATTTTAATAAAAACATAAATCACAACCATGGGATCATATAAAACTATGCTTTCAGGGTAATTTGTAGTTTTAGCACATCTGTTAACAAAGAAGAAAGATGAAAACCAATAATGTAAATATCCATATTAAAAAGTTAGAGATAATACAGTTGCAAAAATAAAACAGAGAGAACAAATCTTTAACAGAAAGACTCAATGAAAGCAAAAGATATTTCTCTAGAACTGACAAAATGAATGTATCACTAATAAGACTGATCAAGAAAAATGTAAAAAAGTCATCTATAACTTACATCGGGAATAAAAACATCACTACAAATCCTACAGTACAAAGAAGAAAAAGTGACTAGGATGACAATATAAAAAATTTAAGCCAACACATTTGAAATTTTAGGTAAATCAGATAAGTTTCTACAAATAAAATATTATGAAAAAAGGAAACAATCATTAGAAAATCTATATAGTGGTATATGTTCCAAAAAAATTTAGTTCGGACTTAGAAACTGCTCCAAACTAAATATCCAGCCCCAGATGTTTCTGTGGATGAAGTTTTCCAACCAGTAAGGAAGAAATAGTGACAAATTTGAAAACTACCATATACTACAAAAAGCAGGGACACTTCCCATCTCTTTTTTTGTACCAGATCCTGAAAATTAAAATATAAAATGGAAAACAATAGGGTGGTATCAGTGAAAAATAGTAAAAATAGTGGAAAAACAATGAACTGGGAAAAAAAAATACCACAAAAATTAAACATGTTATTGAGCATCAATCTTTTTAAAGGGCCTTATGATTTCTATTCAACTAGATTTATACATCAATAAAATATGTAGAGGGGTGAATGAGAAGTTCTAAAGGTTGGCAAGTCTAAAGAAATAAATGAAAAAGGGACCCAAGATAAATTAATATGAGTACAGGGAGATACAAAAAAATATGGTGATTACAAAACAAATGATCTTTTCTTTTTAAGTACAGGAAAACAAGAGCAAAAAACTGAAAAAAGAAAAAAAGATGATGGTCAACAATGTCAGCTCAGAAGATAAAAACAAAACCAAGAAACCCGAATTACCTATATTTGTGGTCATGAGCTTTTAGCAGGCTTCATCAATTTTCATGTTCTCTGAGGTCCCTGGTGGGGCTGTGCTCTGGTGGTCAGGGAACCCTGCTCAGTGTTAACAAATGCACATTGTAACTCACTTCTTAAAGCATAACAGAGATATTTCTCCTACTTTAGTGGGGGGTATGGGAGAAGTTGGGGCCTGATGGAGATTGATGACAACCTTGGAAGGAAACGTAGATGACAAATTGTAGGCTTCACACTCCTCACACAGTTCCCTTTTGATTATTACCAGGACTGTGTGATTCCTCACTACTCTTATAACCCAAAAGGAGTAATTTCTTCTGTTGACAAATAAGGCTACCTTCTCAATGAGGCATGATTTATTTTCTTGTATCAACCTCTTTCATAAATAGACATGTTTGGGGGTCCAGGGTCTGAAATGTGCTAAAGCTCTTGAAGTAGTTATAGAGCCATTTATGGGTAGCCTTAGGACGTGAAGTTCTACTGTACAGCATTTTTAGTTTTTGTGGTGTTAAGAACTGCTTGTCAACAGCAGTTCCCACTTTTACCTTCAGAATATTATGACTGCAATGCAACTGCTTTTTCTGTTGTCCCATGCATTAGATTCTTCCTGTATCTTCTAGAGATAGCACAAACCATCTTTTCTATGTACAGAGGTTTTGTTGTTCGATGTTTACAAGCAAATACACTGTTAACATGGTGTTCAGTATCTAGACTCCATCACCCAAGCTCAGCACTCTCCAGAAGCACATCAGCACAAAATCTCCAGACAGTTGGGGTATAATTTGGATTTAGGAAGCAGGATATTATTCGTAGAAAGTGGTGTGGCTTATGGGCAGTTCAAACCAGAGACCCTGGGTTTACAAAATCACTTTCTCAGAAATTGAAAAAAAATAGTGGAGAAAATAACAACATCAAGTAAACATGAACAAATGGAGATTTTACTTAAAAGAACAAAACCATTTCAATGACTCCTGATGTTTTGTGAATGGTCCTAAATAAATACATAAGGAAAAGAATTTATAAGAAGGAAAAGCTAAATATAGAGAGACTGATGAAATGTAGCAGTTTTAAAGCTAGTGCTGTAATTAATTTAAAGAAACTAGAATTAAATGATAAGAACCAATTATAATACATCCTGCACTGAACTAGCAATTTCATTGTCATGACAAATAAAAGGAGTAATACTCACTTAGATTCCCCTTCCCCAAACTACTTTATGCTATATCTCAAAAAATAATGATTATTTTGACTACAATATGTCCTTTAAAAACAATTTCTTACTCACTGGGGGGATACTGACAAAGTTATTTTGCTTTAAGTAAGTGTTTTCTCTACCTCTGCTATGCAAACAAAACAAAACACAAAAAACAAATATGTAATTAAGACAAAAACAAAGAATCACTGGTAATAGGGTCTTTCTTTGCTGCACTGATTTCTTGACAACCACCAGGAGCCTCCTCCACCCTTTCCATCTTCTATGAAAGACCAGTCAACTCCCATTTAGCCTCAGTAGATTGAGAAAAATTAAGAATTAACAAAAGGACATGGAATGAGTTATTATAAAATTGTTTCTAATGTATTATATTTAAAATAATAGTTGAGAGGAATAATTTTTAGAAAGATTTTAAATAAAAAGTTGTAGTTTACTCGCCAACATGGTGAAAAATAAAATTCAAGATTAATTGTAAAAAAATAATTAAAGTGAAAAGATATAATTGTGAAACCAAAGAAAAACAATGAAAAGACAACCTGCTGAGTGGGAGAACATATTTAATAATGGGCTAATATGCAAAATGTATAAAGAACTCAAACAACTCAACACCAAAAAAACAAACAATTCAATTAAAAAATGGGCAAAGGACCTAAACAGACACTTCTCCAAAGACAATGTACGGATGGCAGATAGATATAATGAAAAGATGTTCAATGTCACTAATTATCACAGAAATGAAAATTAAAAACAATGAGGTATCACCTCACATCTGTCAGAATGGCAATCACCAATAAATCTACAAAGTGATGACAAGGATGTGGAGAAATAACAATTCTTGTGCATTCTTGGCAGGCATACATATAGGCACAGCCACTCTGGGAAGCAGTATGGAATTTACTCCAAAAATTAAAAATGGAGCTGCTTTCTGACCCAGTGAGTCTATTTCCAGGGATATAGCTAAAGAAAACCTAAAATATTAATTTGAAAAAACGTAGGCTCCCCTATGTTCATTGCAACATTATTTACAATCACCAAGATTTGGAAGCAGCCCAGGTGCCCATTAATAGATGAGTGGATTAAAAAGTTGTGGTACATAAAGTACAGAGTGGAATATTACTAGATCATAAAAGAAAGAAAATTCATCATTTGTGAAAGCATAAATGGAACCAGGAGATAGTATGGTAAGTGAAAAAGTCTATCAGAGAAGAACAATCCCATATAATTTCACTTATATGTGGAATCTAAAGAACAATATAAATGAACAAACAAAATAGACTCATAAATTCAGAAAACAGAGTAGTGGTTGCCAGAGGGAAGGCAAGTTGGGGGACTGGGTAAAAAGAGTAAAAGGGTTGAGAAGTACAGATTGGTAGTTACAGAACAGTCATGTGGGTATAAAGTACAGCATAAGAAATATAGTCAATAATATTGTAATAACTATGCATGTTATCAGGTGGGTATTGGAAATATCTGGGGGAACACTTTATAATGTATATAATTGTTTAACCACTATTCAGTACGCTGATACTAATATAAAATAATATTGAATATAAACTATAATTTAAAATTTTTTTAAAACTATTTAAAAAAGTAAATAGTAAGAGATGTTAGAGCCTATCCTAGCCATGGGATGGAACATGGGTAAGCAGGTTAACAGCCATGCATAGTCACTTAAGCCCTATGACTAGAACATCTTATGACTTCCCTGTGCTAGCAAATTTAATTTGGAGGATGAATAAATATATTAGATAACACTGAATAACATACTTAAGATAAAGGTTACAATTTCACTTTCATAGCAATTTTGTTACCTGAGCAACTGAACAGCATACTCTGTTTAGGCAATTTACTTAGATATATAATTATTTTTTTAAAATACACTTAAAAATTGCAAACTTCCTAAACATGCAAGATGCCATTCTCTCCCTGAACACTATGAAAACCACTAAGAAAATTTACTCTTTTATTTAAACATATTTCTTAATCACATCTTTTATTTTACATTTAAACAATTTTGCCAAAAGGTATCAGATATTTTGAGGAAAACAGTTCATATAATTGGCATGGCTTTTCAAAGCAATAAAAACTATATTTTTGGAATGTCAGTTGCAGCTAAAATATATTTTTACCTATAATGTGATTATAACAGATGCAAGGAGTCAGCTTCTGAGATGAATGACCTAACAAATTGAAAATATTTTCTTAAAAAATCAGCAAAGATTCAGACTTGAGTATTTCATGGTTTTCCACTTTAATTATATGTGTATAATTTCCCCAAAATCTATTTAGAATGAAGCTCTATTTCTAAAATGGGAAGGAAGTGGCACATTTTATTACTGGTCCAAAAGCAAAGAACAAGACATGACCAGTAAGTTTCTTGAAATGTGGAACACATTTCCCCCAGATATTCAAAAACTCCTCAAGCAGAGCTTCAGCTTAACAGAAGGTAGAAGGCGGTTTTTAAATATCATACCCCTAGTGAATCCTTTTAGCTGTGGTATTAAAGATGCACTTTGGAATAATAGTTTCCAAGGTAAATTCCTAAAAAAAAAAAACAAAAAACGTTTTAACTTAACTCTTTCATCATTCACAATGTGTACTTAGAGGCCACACGCCTTCTTGCAAAAGGAGGGTTGTTTTGTGTTTAAGAGAAACATACTGAAGACAGTTGATTTCTCTCATATGCTCTATCTTCATGGTAATATTTGAAATGACTTTTGGCAATCAAACTCAACAAATTTTAAATAGCCCATTCTTGAAATCATCATGGGTCATATAACACAAAAATTTTTATCATCTATTTGTGAAAATATGAGAAATTATTGGGCTTTGATCAAACCTTAGAAAATCATTAATGATCATATCACACATTTTATTTAAGTCACAAGCACCTTTTAATGCTGAACAGCTTAGTAGGTACTTAATAAATAGTTGAAAATTATTAACACTATATTCTTACAAATATTCACAGGACAGTTTAGAACTGCCAACAAGAAAGATTATCTTTAGTATGTTTAGTCCAACAATAGAACCTTACACTATTTGTAAGCAGTAGAAATAGAATTTGCACTAAATTCTTCTCATTGTTATGTAAAAGAATAAATAAAAAAATGACCATGTCTGCAGCCCTGGCTGGTGGTTCAGTGGATAAGGCACTGGCCTGCGAACCCAAAGGTCACTGTTGGATTCCCAACCAGGACACATAACCAGTTTGCAAGCCAGGTCTCCAGCCAGGTCTGTAGCTGGAGGCAGGTGAAAGGCAACCATACATTGAAAACAAAATGACCATGTCTGATAAGCTGTTTGTGTATTCAGTAGTTTATTAAAGCTAAATATTTCTATTGAAATAGATCACTTTGGAAACAAATACAATGTAACATAATCAGTATATCCTTACTTTCATTTGTAATAATTATATAGAGATACCAACAAATTATATACTATGTCCTCACATTAGGACCAGTACTATAAAAAGTAAAATCTGTGGTTTTCAATGAATGTTTTTGAATTCAGAAAAGGTTCTCAAACATTTCTAATATAAAATAACTGAGAAATATTACTTTCATTACAGCCATAAAACACCAATAAAATAACTAATGTTTATTTTAAGACTGTGTAGTATCATAGGAAACCTTTCACTGGGGCGTGGGGATGGGGAAGACCATAAATGAGAATAAAAATTGGTATAACTGAGAATTTTCTTTCATGCAGAAGGAAAAGAAGAATCTCCAATTAAAACTGTTGTTAGAAGCAGTTAAAAACAAGCAGGAAGTGATGCTGAGTCCTGCAGTCTTGGCTATTGTTCTATTATTGCAGAATCCCACAGGCAATCCTCATATGCACAGTACATCCTGGATCTTTTGATTCTTTTGTCCACCCTCCAACCTGCTCAGCCAGGGACCTTCAGCCAGGAAAGATTTATGGAGCTCCCACTAACAGGGTCAGCCCTGTTTTATCACCAGAGGCCTTCTTCGTAAAAATAATAACATCCATCTAGAGCTCTGTTGAGCCTGTTCTCTTGGCAGCAACATTTTGTGTTTATCTTAACAACCAGGGCACGCTCAAGCACCCAGTCACAGTGAGCACCGTCATCAATTCTACTGGGCACAGTAGGCCAGACTCCTGTGGTCTGTCAACCCTACGTCATCTAAGGTAATAAATAGTTCAGAGCGTCCGCACACTTCAAAAGTTCAATAGGACTTGCATTTTGAGATGAAAATGTTGAGCTTTAAGGAGAATTTGCAACATCAAAAAGTAAACATATTTCAGCATATGAAGTGGGGAGATTATTAGATGACCCCCAAAGCACAATGGAGACCAATGAAAATATTACAAATAACTAAATGGGAAAAAGCTAACACTTTTATGTTTTAAATGAATTGTTTTAAGAACTTATACTTCTTCATGCACGTGGCACTCTGAATTGAAAGACATCTGATTTCAGGAGATTTCTCAATAAGTTATTGCACTGTAACATTTGTTCTGCTCTTAGGAGTCTTCCCTAAGCTATTTTAAAATAGTAGGTTTACATAAAAATGGACTCCAGAGTTGTAAATATTGCACATAGTTTTAGATGGAAAAAACTCACTCATTTTTAGCAATTTAGTATTTAGGATAGCTTACGAATCAACTGAAGTATTTTCCTGAAATGTTCATAATTTATTTAAATCATTAATTTTATTTTCTGGTAGTATAAATTTGTAAGATTTTATAAAATGTTTTGGGATTTCCTCTTGGAAAGGAATGCACATAATATCCAAAGAAATGTTCAATGTTTTATTGTAATTGCATAAAGTAGTTCTCTGAGAGATCGTTCTTAAGAATCTTAGTCCCATGTACAGAGATGAGAGAGGCTTTTCATGGGTATTTGGCCAAAGGGTTTTTTTGTAGAGTTAATACTCCCACTCTTCTTCCTTAAGTGTCTTGGGAGTTTTAACATCCGTAACACAGACAGGAACTTGGTTTTATGCCTTAAGAAAAGAATGGATCTTTTTTCATATAATAATCTGCAGTGCAATTACCAATGAAAAAGTAATATTGTGCACCATAAACTGAACAATCTGCAAGGAACATTTTAGTAAGAGACAATTCTAAATGCAGAGAGCATAAGGAATTGCCATCAAGTGAAGATGGAAATCAATAAGAGAAAATAAAATAATCTAATTCATAGACAAAATAAATGGGGAGGGGATGGTGAACAGAATACCTGTTGTTTGTCACAGAGCTTGAGCTCATCAGAAACCTGTGTTTTAGAAAAAGTCTTATACCTTAAAAATCAAATTTTATAAGATGCTTGAAGACAGTAAGTAATTAGCTATGTTGGTGAAACTAGTTATCCATACTAGCTTACCTCAAATATTTTGTTAAAAGCATGACTGGATGATTAGGATTTTATGCCCAGTGGACCTCTAAAGAAGACAATCCCGGGGGGGTGGGGGGGGGGGGTTAGCATCTATAAATCTAAGAACTCTAATATGCTCAATGTGATGGATAAAGGGGGTTACATTTATTTACTGTGTTACTCAGTTCTCAGCCCATGAGTCAACAAAAATGTATTAAACAACTACTGTAGATCCAGGCCCTAGTTAAAGAGATTATGGAGAAAATGTCCCTGCCAACCAGCACCTCATGATCTGGCTGGGAAACAAACATTTGCGCACGTAATAATTGCATGCAAAAATAAAATGGTAAGCCATACTGGTTGTTAAGAAAGAAGCAATGCTGGAAGAATCTTGACCCCACAGTGACCCTTACATCCCTCTCTGAACTGGTCTTACTGGGCTTTTTATTCTGTTTGCTCTCCATTAATTATGAGACTGTACATTAAAAATTTAAGTTTCTGCTATTAAATAGTTAAACATAACACTTATTATGCATCATACCACGAAGCGAACATCTTCCCATAATGTTCTAAAGACTTTAACAATATGAACTCATTTTATTAATTTTATCACATTAGTGACCATAAATGAAGTACCGAGTCCTATAGCTACAATTGCACAGCACAGCTCAGAATGATACCCTGAAGACAAGACAAAATTTATTGTATTTTGTAAGGACATGGCATTCATTAGTTCATTTCAAATTCACCTTTCTTTATCTGTGAGACCATGGAACATAAAAAGGAAATCTAGAAGACAGAGATAAAGAAGACCACTGAGAGTAATTTTGTTTTATATTTGTAGGGAATAGACAATATGTAAATCTTCATGGGGAAACTAAAGAGCCATTTTCTGACTCCTAAATTCAGAGACGCTAAAGTCTATTACCTTTCAACTGATTTGGGGAAGAAGAGAAATTATCCTGGCTTCACACCAACTACTCTAGCTGGACCAACACTAGAAATATTTATTTACAGCACAGTTCCAGAATAAAGCATCTAGCCCGCTAAGGCTTTGCATAGAAGCAACCCTAACAATGGCGGTATTAAAACAGCATAACGTGGAGAGTTTCCTGCATTCTAAAGTGTTTTCAAGCGTAAGATTTTACTTGATACTCATTCCAGGATTATAAATAGAGCAAGATGTGTTTTTCATTTGGGGAAACTGAATCTCTGTGAAGTGAAATGACTTGCTTAATACCCAGCTAGAATCCAATTGTCCAAGATGTCAGTTCTTTTTCACTCTACTCCATTCCAGGGATAATATAGCCCTCCCTGGAGCTGGGACACCAAGATGAATAAATGCAACTCACTGCAAACTCTATCAAGTCCTTCGAGGTCCAATACAAACAGTAGTAATGGAAATAACAATAATTATTAGCTAAGTAGCAACGGACATGTTTGGATTGTCTACAGGGCTCCATAAATTCTGTGAAGGCCAGAAGTAAAACACAGAATTGCAATAAGGGGCCAGGGCCCCTTAGAGTTATACTTGACATCTGTCTGATATGACACAAATTACTAGCTCAAAGTATCCATAGTTCCAACGTTACATTGCACTACATTTCTTTCAATGACATCCTGTCTCTGTAAAGTGGGGTTTTCATAAAACACAAGTACCATGCATAATCTAATGCAGGCAAGGAAATGAGAGCATCCGTGCGCAATCTGATTCCCAGATTTGAGACACTGTGCAGTGCCCAACAGACACACATATGCCATTAGGAGGTCATTGCTGTTGTTTAAGAATAAAATAGATGTTTTCCAATTTACATGTCTTATTTTCTCAAGTTGTTAGGGTGCAAATACTTTTCAGTTGTTTCAACCTAATTGTCATATAAACAGAACTATTAGAGAGTTCTTTAAGCCTGTGGATGCTGTGAAAAAGTACCTGAGTCACTAGGAACTTTGTAAGCCAAGAAAGTTTGGAAACTTCTGTTCTAGAATACATATCTAAATATCTAAAATACCTTTGCAAATGAGGAACATGAAAATCTTAAGATGATTAAGTTACTGTCTATTTTATACAAAGCAGAGCATATGGACTTGTAATAAACTAATATTTTTCTTTTAAGAAAAAAAAAACATTTTGTAAAGTAAAAATTCAAATAATTCTAATGTATTCACATTGAGGAATATCTTTTCTTTTTTAGTTCCCATGCTTTCTGAATGGGTTTGAACAGAAATATTTCTGACCTTCTTTATGCTCTTTATTATACAAAGTTTTTTTTTATCTATAAACCCTCTTTTATGATCTTCTTTTGGTTATTGTTGTTATTACTAGACCATAACCTCAATGTAGACAGGGACCTTTCTTCCTTGTTGATCATTATTTCCCCAATACTAGTAAAGTGTTTGGGACTTTGTAAGCATGTGATAAATACCTGTTGAACTACTAATTGAAGGAAGGAAAGAAGGAAGAGAAAAGCAAGGAAGAAAGGGAAGGCCGGATTGTCTCCACATTCCTGGCTTTATGCTGATCCTTTAATAGCCTTTGCCATAGGCCTACTTTGGGTGTTGTCTTGTTTGTTTGTTGTTGCCAACTCCTTTTCCTCTTCCTGTATCTTAAATGTTGTTTTCATCAATTTCCTTTTCTGATCTTGTCAATTTCCTCTCTTATTATGGGCTTTTTAGGATTTTTTTATAAGTATTTGTTATTATAAACAATTTTCCAATGACCTCCCTAGGAGAGATCTCTAAGAGTGAGACTTCATATAAGAAATATCTTGATCTAGATTAAAACATTCCCAATTGCTCCAAATAAAGGTTAATGTCAAAGTTTCTTTCTTTCTTTCTTTCTTTCTTTCTTTTTTTTTTTTTTTTTTACAGAACTTCAAGCTTACTCAAGTATGGCAGACAGGGTATAAGGAACTAATATAATTATTAACTAAATTCATCAACTTTTTAAAAACATTTTGCCCATTTGTTTATTATTCTCTTTCTCTTTCTTCTACGCACACACATTGTTATTTTTTGACCATTTCTTAGTAATTTGGAGGCCTATGCCCCTTTACCCCTAAATCCTTTCATATGTATTTCCTCAAAACCAATGTAGTCACATAATTCTAAAACAACTATCAAAATTAGGACATAGTTTTACAGATATTTCTTTGTAATGTATGTTTCTTACTTCCCCCTCAATAGCAAAGTAAGGCTCCCAAGTTCCATGAGTGAGGCCTACAGTATATTGGCAATGTATGTTACACACAGGGAGGACTAAGTACATAAAATATCTCCTTCCCTGGCTGGTGGCACAGTGGATAAGGTGCTGTCCTGTGAACCCAAGAGTCCTTGCTTCTATTCCCAGCCAGGGCACATAACCAGGTTGCAAGCCAGGTCGCCAGCCAGGTGGCTGGAGGCAGGTGAAAGGCAAACCATCCATTGATGCTTCTCTCCCTTCCTTCCTCCCTGCCCTTCTCTCTAAAAATAATGAATAAAGTCTTTATTAAAAAATCTCCTGATAACTTTGTTAAGACAAAGAAAAAGGGGCTTTTTAAAAGGCACCCCTCTACCAAGTTCTGATTTGAAACCAGGCCTATCAAAATGAAAACATAAGGGGTTCAGGATAGTTGAGCACAGCAATTCACAAGCCCAAGCATATGCTGAAATGAATTTAGTACCAGATCTCATGCATTAGGTTTGATTATATTCATGCTACAATTAAGGTAATTACTTACTTTTAAAATTAATGCACTCTAAATATGTTTAATGACTGAAATTAAAATGTGCAATTATAGTATAAATGCTTGAAATTATGTTGCTGTGTGTTTAGACTAATTACCGTGTGTCAGCTGAAACAGCTGTAGGGAACACTTAAGTGCTGCTGGGGGAAGCTGCCCGCAGTCCATGAGGCAGAGGGGCTCCTGGAGCAAGGGCCACCTGGGGGAACCATGCGTCATGTGATTGAGCAGAGAAGCTGCCTTTTCCTCAATAGTCTTGAAAATTCTATAGTAAGCAGAGAGCTGATAGAAAATGCCCAATGCATGAATACCCTATTATGCAAAAGATCTTGAAAACTCCATTTATAAGGAGTGTTAAAAATACAGCTGCCACCTACCATTCTAACTATAATGTCCCAAAGAAATGCTAATGCTGACGGGTAGTCACTTTTGCAAGTCTATTGATCAATATTGACCCATTGGATGAACAAGCTGCTATAACCAATTATAAGTGAACTCTCATTCATGTTGCCTTGCACATTAGCGGTTTTACCATGCTAGGATAGCCCGAGGTATGACTGTTTTTGTTTGCTTGCTTTAACAAATAAAAACTTGGGCAAAGACAACTTTTGTAAGCAAAAATACAATCCCTCATCGTTGACATCTTGGCTACCACGCACTTGCCTTACAACATTCTGCCCTGTGCTTCAGATTTTTAAGATTCTATCACCTTCATTTCTAGGACTAAAGTTCTGATTGCTTTCCTAAAGTTCTGAAAGTACCCCATCTCTTCTCCAACTAGCTTGGTCTTGGCAGTGCCCAAGAAGATTTGGCATCCTTCGAAAAACTACTCCATCCCCTTCACATTTATGCTCCACTGTATTTCAGAGGTAATTCAGTCCACATGTTTGTGATCTGTTTACCCTCATGTCATCAGAACGTTGTTTGCTTAAAATTACTTGATGCTCAAGCAGCCTTACAAAACTAGTTCATATACCATTTCTCTTTAAAATAGGAGAGATTTTGTAAGTCTTATACAATACCTAAGGAGAAAAAGTACCTTAGATTTTAAGTTCCTACCGTTCATAGTTTCCTATACCTCTATTATTTGGTGCATCGTCTGTCTTAGTCTGCTTAAGCTACTATAACAAAATACTATAGATGGAGTGGCTGAACAGACATTTATTTCTTATATTTCTAGAGAGTGGGGAGTCAGAGAGTTGGCTGCTCAGTTCTTGGTGAAGAACTTCTTCCTAGCTTTTAGATGACTGCCTTTCATGTGGCCTTTCCTTGGTGCACGCACATGCAGAGAAAAGGAGGGGGGTCTGTCTTTCTCTTTTCATTCTCAGAGGCTCTAATCCTATGATAAGGTTCCTACCCTAATGATCTAATGTAAACCTAATTACCTCCCAAAGGCTCTACCTCCAAATACCATCATCTTAGGGATCTGAGAATAAAAATGCAAATTTTAGGAGAACACCAGCATGCAATCCATAATATCTACAAAATACTAAAAATACATTCTTATTGGATATTGTCAGACCAGGCAACATGAAAAATATCAACGTATCTCTCCTGAAGGTGAGTGGAAAGACTTCAACTCCCATGACACCATACTACTATCTGGAGAAGGTGGTAACACAGGCAGTGAGAAAAGCATTCGATAGAGCAGGACTGTGCCTGATCAGCATCCAGCCAGTTTTGCCACTAAATAAATGACTGGCTTTGCACATCTGCCTTGTACAGCATCAAGTTTGTTGAGAGTCAAGCAAAATTATACTACAACAAAATGATAAATTGCTACGTTTCAGATGGAGGTTCTCCTCAGAGCTGAAGGAAGGAATGCTGAGTATCTATTGTAAAAGACTTGGGTTCCCCCCCCAAAAAAAAAAAAGACTTGGGTTCCCTAAGATCAAAATTTCTGTTCTGTAAGGTAACCCGCTATGTAAAAGATGGACAGACAGATACTGTGTTAAAGGAAATATAACAGAAAAGCAAGTGCAGGACCTAGGTGACCCACAGTACAAGGAGGTTCATTGGCAATTCTGAGCTTTGCAAGTTGATTGAAACTATGCATAATAATATACTGATTAAATACATATTTAAAAAGTTTTACTTTCTACTTGGCTGGTGTGACTCAGTGGATTGGCACCAACCTGCAAACTCAAGGGTCACTGGTTTGATTCCCAGTCAGGGCACATAACCAGGTTGCAATCCAGGTCTCCAGCCAGGTCCCTAGCTAGAGGCAGGTGAAAGGCAACCATATATTGATGCTTCTTTCTATCCCTTTCTTACTCCTTCCCTGCCCTTCTCTCTGAAAATAATGAATAAGAATATTTAAAATATATAAAAATTAAAAAATCTTACTTCCAATTTAGTGGTAGCTCAGGATTTTAATGAAATTAACCAGGACTATTTGGGTTACCTCAGGCATGTGTAATACTCACTCATTCACAGTCTTCCACTCTTTTATTAATTATTGATCATGTTCTCAGGTACCACAAAATCTCGGCAGCCTACTGTCCTGCACATGCCCTTAGCCTTGAACCTATGTACCTACTCTCAATATTTACCTACACTGTATTTCACTCTCACCCAGATATCTGATATGGACATAATGGGACACCTCGATAGTGCGTTCAAATGGAAAGAGCAACAAACTCTAAGTCAGAGAACCACAACCCTCATCTTTGTGGTTCCACATCTAAGTTGCTCAGCACTGAGTTGTTTATAAAAGTCATTTTAACACATTTAATCTACCTAACAACCCTATTATTTCTATTTTCTAGATGAGGAATGATGAGTCACAGAAGTTAAATATCTTGCTCAGGGTTCTAGGGCATAGGTAAGATTTGAACTCTGACCTGTCATGGTCCAAAGCCTTGGAACTATCTCCCAAGACTTGTTACTTCTTTAAGCCTTTGTTTCCCTAATAAAACTATTTCACAGGGATTTATTTCCATCATCAAATTAAAAATCATAGTTTAGAAAGTATGTTATAAAATATAAAGAATTTCACAAATGCAGGTACAGGTATTATCAAGGAGTAAGGAATCTCTGAGTTAGCTTTGACAAGTTAAATAAGGTACCACACCTTGTGACAGGAAAGCCTGAGAAGATATCTTCTTTTTTAAGCATTTCATTGATAATACAAACTGTGATCACAGTTATGATATTCTTCTTAACATGTTTTAATGACAAAGAGAAAATATAAAGAGATAGGACACATGTGGAAACACAGAGAAGCCCTAAGAACATCTTTGGCACATTGACAACCACACTGCCCAGGAATCACCTGACTTGTCAATCCCAATATAATGTTTCCATTCATAGGACAACTGCAATATGACAGGGGAATAAACATAAAAACTAGTTTCCCAAACTGAAAGCCTATCAAATCAACATTAAAAAATAACCCAGCCTGGCTGTTATGGCTCAGTGGATTGGTGCTGACCTGCAAACCCAAAGGTTGCTGGTTCAATTCTTAGTCAGAGCACATAATCAGGTTGGAAGCCAGGTAGGTCTTCAGCCAGGTGCATAGCTGAAGGCAGGTAAAAGGCAACCATACCTTGATGCTTCTCTCCCTTTCTTCCTCCCTCCCTGCCCTTTTCTCTGAAAATAGTGAATAAATTCTTTAAAAAAAATAGATATTCTTAGGTTTTGGGTTCACCTCTAGGGGATTACTATAGAGTAGGTTGGTAAAACTTGAGCAACTGAGTTTTTAGAAACCCTCCTAAGAGGTTTTGAAAAACAGCATATTTAGAGACTAACGCTTAATCAAACAGAATATGTTTATAATAGCATTTCTGGGACACCATATCACCCTTTATGGGAGAAATACTTGGCAGGAAGAAGGCTCTTCAAATTATACTCTGCAGCCATGTAGGCTGCCTTTTTCACCCTCTGCCTGCCACAGACTGTGGAAAGTTAGCTTGATTCCCCTTAATAAATTAGATTAGATTGATTAAAAACACTATGTCAAAATCATATAAGAAGAATAGCTTGGCTATCTAAATGTCAATTGTATCCACTATTACAGAAAACAACACAAAACAAAATACAAAATTTCCAAAATGACATCTTTTAATAAAAAGAAACAATTAAGATTACTTATCACTCAAAATATAAGTTGATATAACTCCTTGAAAAAAAAACATTTTTCTTTCTATAGAAAAATGGAATGGTGATCACTTACTTTGCATATTAATTAACAAAACAATATCTAATAGGAATATTTATTGGTTTCAAGTGTTCTATAACTTATGCATCAGAAAACCAACAAATGCCTTTTTTGAAAAACATTATTCTGCTTATTTATATTGTTTAAGTCACTTGTATACATAGATGGAGCAAAGAATGACTTTTCCATGCTGATGTTTCTGCAGTTTGTTACAGATGAAAAATAGTTTAATTTTGTGTGCTCAGTATAAAAGAGGTTAGAAGGTTACAAATCATGTTTGCATAAGGTATTACAGCATCTCTCTAGTGATGGAAAATTAAACTTACTGATGCATTGACCAAATCAAAACAATGTGCTTATTTTTCTCTCTAGAAAATCTCCAGCCCAAATAGCAATTTGGCTTCTTATTCCTTCACTTAAAAAATACATTTTGATTTACCACAAGTGTCTAATTTAATCAGAGGTACAAACATTTAAATGGTATCTGGTTCTTGTTTCATTGTATTTTCAGAATATAAATGAGAAACAGTGAGAAATGAACTTTCTGAGGACATCTATTGTATATTTCCCCAGAAGTGTTTATAAATCTCAAATGCTTTTGCAGCAGTGTGTAAAATGTAAAAAAAGTATTGATATCGAGATATGAAAAAAGAATCTCTGGCATATAAAATTCACATCATCCGCAAAGAAGTTATCAAGTTGCATGAGTCATGAGCATTTCAAATAGAAAAATCTGAGGGTGTATTGTGTCAGTGTTCTCCTATTCTTATGCTTAGACATGAAAAAAACGCTTCAAGTTCATGATTTTTATATCTTTTAAGAGATATAAGTGACTACTTAAAAAATGAATAATAAAAATTTCAGTGCAACACATTTGGGTCCCTCTTTTCTTGTGGCAAGTTTGAGAACCATGTGGATGAGACTCCCATAGCACTGTACTCATCTAGATGAGTTTATGCCAGGCAGTCCCTTTGCCTGCACTGTTGGCATTGCTTAGAACTGAACTCAGCTTTGCAGCCAATGCTACCTCAGAAAGGGTTTACTGGGAGGTGCCTGTGCATAACATGATTGATCCCTTATTCTATCAACCAGAGATGGTCCAAATGTATTAACTATGCCATTAAAATTACTCTGAGATACTGTTTCACCTAGCAGATTGGCTAGTATTTGGAAGTGTCACAATATACTATACTATTCTTGGAGAGGCTATTAAAAACAAACAAACACCCTGGCTGGTGGCACAGTGGATAAGGTGCTGGCCCACAAACCCAAAGGTCACTGGTTTGATTCCCCAGCCAGGTCTCAAGTCATGTGCATAGCTGGAGGCAGGTGAAAGGCAAGCATAAGTGATAGTTCTTTACCTCTCTGCCTCTCTAAAAACAATAAAATCTTTAAAAAACAAGCAAACAAATGAATGACAACAAAAAATGTGCTTTATTACAAAGCAGATATGTATACAAAATGGAGCAACACCACTGAAAGGGAATTTTGCAATAGCTACAAAATATATATATTCATTTTCCCTTTGCAGCATCCTTTGAAAAAACTTTCTTATATATACTCTGCCAAAAAATAATAAAGAATACATAGACAGGGCTGTTTATTGCTGCCAAAGATTGAGATAATCCAAATGTCTAACAAAAGTGAACTGCCCGAATAAACTATGATACATCCCACAATGTATTGTGCAAATGTAATCAAGCAAGGCAGATCTCTACAAGCTTCTTCAGCATGATCTTCAAGATGCATTACCAAGTGAAAAAAGCGATGTAAAATTACTCTTACCATAAGCAATTTTTGTAAAGAAAAGAAATAGAGAATATGATTATATCATACAAACATACACACACATTTGGTGTTTTCTTTTTCCAAAAAGGAGCAATTGCATTTTGAAATAAGAATTAGTAAAAAGTTTATGCAGATGGGGAGGGATAGAAGTAGGTGTATGTACATGTGGGTACATGACAGCAAATTTCCTGATTATACTTGGTCTTAGAGTTTTGACATTGGATGCAGATGTTTCATGAAAAAGAGAGAGAAACAGAACTCACTCATGGTCATGATGATATGGTAATTGAGTATGATAATTGTGGAGGGGAGAGGATGGGAGGAAATGTAAGAGAATATAGAGGCACAAATAGTGATGGAAAATATTAAAATTAAAAAAATAAAATTTTGGAAAGCAAAGCTTAGAAATAGAGAATAATTAATAAGTAGGCTTAACTCAAAACCTTATTAAGAAACTATCAGATTCTTATTTCTAGTGATTTTGAACAGAAAAGTTTGAGTGTTTATTCCCAGTGGAACATATCCAAAGGAAAAAACTGGTTTCAAGGAGACCAGTTAGATTAATTGTATACTTAATACTGCAATTTTATTTTGCATTCAAAATAAAAATTTTTAAAGATTTTTATTATTTTTAGAGAGAGGGGGAGGGAGAGAGGCAGAGAGGGAGAGAAACATCAATGTATGGTTGTCTTTCACCTGCCTCCAGCTACAGTCCTGGCTGGAGACCTGGCTTGCAACCTGGTTATGTGCCCTGGCTAGGAATTGAACCAGTGACCTCTGGGTTTGCAGGCCAGTGCCTTATCCACTGTGCCATCAGCCAGGGTTTAAAATAAATTTTACCAAAACTACTCAGCAAGAACAGAATGTAAAGAGCAATCAACAGACAGGAAGCTATGTCAAGAAGGTGGTTCACACATCTAGCTCAAGTCTCAGATTTTGATCTTCTCTGGACATGCATTTCCTCATCTGTGAAATGAGGGTTTTAAATCAAATGATCTCTTACGTACTCTAAACGTGACATTCTATCATTAGACAACCCAAGTTTATTTTTCTCACTTTTCCCAAACTCCCTGATCCTTTGCACCCTTTCAGACTAAAGGAGATCAACTGTATCCAACCCTGCCCCTCCTCCTTCATTTCTAAACATTCTTTCACTACCCTCCCCCATCACACACACTCTGACCACATGGGTGAGTGCCAGAGGCAGGACACTGGGAAGCAATTTATAATCATATATACTACTGCTGTCACCTCACAGAAAGAGACAATTTATAATAAACAATGAGCCTCTTAAAATTATCAAAGCTGTGGTCCTCAGCTCCCAGGGTCAGTTCTCTGGAGAGTTGCTGACCATTTCCAGGGTCTGGCTAACATTCGCATCCTGTGCTGCCTCGTCATAAAGTTCCCTCTCATCTCGTCTCCTGGGTTCTGTAAGGGCCACCCTAGGAAATGCCAGGGCACGTTATTCTGAGGAGTAAATGATGCACTGCAGAAAGAGAGACTGTAGCCAGGCAACTCAGATCCCAAACAATACTTCAGTTAAGGAAATGTTAGTAGGTAGAAATGAAAATGTGGAAAGCAAACCAGGCAAGTGGACTTAGAGGAATAGGAAAATTCTTTTTTCTTCTTTCTTTAATCAGTGGAACATGATAGGAAAAACACTGGATTCAATGCATGATCTGTGTTGAAACCGAGACTCCACCATGCATTTGATTCTGACTCTGCACTAGTAATACAGGTTTAAATTTAGGGACCTAACATGGTAACAGTAATAACTTCCCTTGTGTTCACTAACCTGCTCACACCAGTGCCTTAGGCCCACCACCATGAGAGTTGTTTTTGAAAATGAGGCATAGAATCAGAAAAACAGAACAAATCAGAGCCAAATTCACCCACTGCTTTTACATCATTTGTTTATGAGTATACTCTCTCAAATTTTTTTTTTTTTATTCAGTTTTTTGAGGCCAGCTAGGAGATATATCATTAATCTGGGAATACCAATGGTATTCAACTTAAAAATACAGTAAAAAATGTTTGGTTTATACAACATAAACCAGGGCATGCAACACATATAAATACTGACTAGTATTCTCCAACTGACAATATCACAAAATTCCTCCAAAATTTCTCCACTTCCTATTATTATTCTCAATAAGAGGAAGTGAATCACATGTTTTGCCCCTATCTCAAAAACAAAAACAAAAACCACCTCCATGAAACTACATTACATTTTCTTATATAATAAGTAAAATAAGTATGCTTTTATTTTTCAAATTACGTAAGGAAATTGGCTCTGTAGTTTTAAAAATCACACTTTTCTTCATTCCTCCATAAAATAATCCTAGAGGCAATTCCACTCAGTGTATATAAAAGTCCTCTAATCCTTATAGTGAAGATGTAGGCATCTATCTGATCACCAACAGAGAGAGTGAAAATCTAAAAAGACTATGTTTTTCAGATGAAATGTAAGACATTAATAGTTAATTTTCTGACCCAGTGAACCAACTGCAAAAATCATGCTTCTAATACATAAATTCTAGAGTAAACATCATATATTTTCTTTCCATCTTCAGTTGAATGCATTGACATTTATAACTAGAAAGTTTATAAAGACAAATATGAGGAGAAAAGAATTAGTACCACTACTTTCCAAAAAACATTTGCGGTACCCAACCCTGGCTTCTCGATAGTTTCTGCAGAGCCATGTGTTAAAAAGGAAGGCTTTAATCTGTAAAGATGAATTTCAACCTCAAAACCCCCACTGGTTTTAATGGGAGTGACACAGCTAACATGTCACAACAGACTTTGGAAAGGTACCCCTGAGTGTCCAATTATTTTAAGTGCTTTTCCTATTCACTGTCGTTCAACTGATCAGAGTGGATTTATTTGGCAATAACATTCCTCTGACATGAACTTCCGGAAGAATCGCTCCATAATTCAACTCTATTTAATGTTGCCTTAAAAATTAAGTGTTTCCATAAGTTTTAAATAGATAACAGTACTTTCTAACAACCACATTCTTGAATATAAGTATATCATTTAGACAGGGTTTGAAAAATATTGGCAAGAAAGGCTTTTTCCTTTTCTAGTTAAAATGAAAAAAAATTTTAAGAGAAAACATCCTGTCATAGGTCCCCCCAAAATTCCCCAACCTGGAACTGGAGATGTAATCATTTTTTAATATTGTCTCCACAAGTGCAAAATGCTCCGTTCAATATTTATCTTTTAAAAAATGGTTATTGAGTTTTTAGTATGATTAGTAATCACTCCTCATTCTTCTCTGAAGTGTTTTTCTAGGATTATTATGTGTTCCAAGTCCTCAATTTTATCATGTCAATTCTAATTTCATGATTATTATACATGGCATTAATCCAGTTCCCCAAGTATGGTCTCCAGTGGGCACAGACCTTTACCTCTGGGTTTATGCATGCTTCAAATCAAGCCCCCTACTGCTAAACTGCTCCACTTTGTCATGCAATAATGAAGATACCAGTGAATGAAAACCTTTCATTATACTCAAAGTAAGAGAGAGTGTGTCTATTTAAAATAACAGGAAAGACTGTTTACTTTCCTTTTTGTTCTTCTTAAGGTCACCAGGATTTATGAGCAGTATGGATGATAGGCCGTACAATCAAGCAAGAGTGAGACACAGACCTGGTATTCATATAAGATAATATAAAGCTAACATGTGCCTGTCTGCTTAAAGCTCAGTCAATGATTTAACAGAATTTATAGATATCCATGCTTACTCAAGACTACAACTATTATTCTTTGCAACTTTGCCCAAGCAGGAAGATGTTATTTCTGTATCATTCATATGAACACAAGGACTATGTCACTTTTCTTTCCAATTGCTCTTTTTGTGTTATTAAAATAAATAAAAACAGGCACCAGGCATCTGACTGTGCTATAGGACAGCAAGAGGCCTTGAATTTCTGTTCCTGAGGACAAGGAGGAGTTGAGTTGAACATAATACATGTAACTACCTTGGTAAAAATTAACTGATGTCAATTCCCCATACAGTGATAACTTTAAAACTTTTGGGATAATTCCCATCTCTTCATGATTTTCGGAAATATTTTTCTTGCTTAAACTATGAATAATGGAGAGAGCCTAAGAAGTCCAAATTGACTCGTTTATGTCCGTTTTCAAGGGAGAAAAGTAAACCAAAAATGACAATCAGATGAGCAGTCTGATGGCTTTTTAAAGCTTAATAGCTTCAGCATGATACAAAATTCAGTATTCAAAAATGAAGTGTCCACCTACAGGCTTGGCAAGTTGCCAAAGTCCAGGCTACCACAATGGTGATTTTTTTTTTTTTAAGCACAGGAAAAACACAATTTTAATACTACAAAGATCAAAACTATGTAGCAGAAATATTTATTTTAATTTGAACTGTGATTTAGCTTACTTTTAGTAAATTCAAAAGTGAACTCATATCAGTTAAATGTATGTAGAAAGACACTTTGAGCTCAGTGACTTGAATTTACCTTAAAGCTCCTTAGGGGGAGCTGGGTGACATTTTAGTAGTTGAACATTTTTATGTGCCAAGAACTGCAAATAAGTAATAAGGTGATTATTACTACTTTTTTCTTTTTTTTTTTTTTTTTTTATCATGAGGAAACTGAGGCATAAAGAGGTTAAGAAACTTGACCAAGTGGCACCAATTTAGGAGATAGAGCAGGGATTCAAATGCCAAGGGCCAGATTCCAGAGTCTGTGCTTGTAACCCGGGCTAACTTTGCTCTTTATGATAAAGGGTTTATGACACCACTGTCCTCAGTGGTCATCTGTCTGTATTCCAGTCATCTGCATTACTCCCGAAGTGAAACTTAGTTTGCTATTTACTCCCCTGTCTTTGTGGAACAAAAACAAAAATGAAAGCCACTTCCTCAGATAATATTTGGCCCTAATTATGTACCTGAAATAGTTTCCATCTTCATGTTATAAAATGTTATAATAGATATATAACATAATAGGTATATTATATTACGGTTTTGTAAACACAACAAACGAGAGAATTCCCATGCTGTGAAGTTAAGAGAGCAATCACAGCACGCCCTCCCTTCTAAAGTTAAGAAAAAACTAATTTCCCACAGAATGTAAAAAGATCATGGTCTCATGTAACAGATTTCACCGAGACAGTTAAAATGGAATGGATATCAAATTTCTGTCAGGTTTAAAACAATGCTTTTTTTAAAAGAAAAAAAATCAATAACATATTTCAGATACTTAAGGAAAGAAAATGTGAGCCAAGGATTTTATATGTAGGTAAACTGGCTTCCAGGAATAAAAGCCAAGGACAAACTGTTATCAGCATGAAGAAAAGTCAGAAATATTGTTCCCAGAGGACTCCAGTGAAGAACAAACTTCAGAAAACTGTAAAGATTGGAGAGACATTGGTGAAAGGACTGGCTGCGTGAATGCTATTGCTAACCTCACAAAAAATGAAAAAGGATAAAGAAACACAGTATGCTCCTGACAATAGAATACAATACCATTTATAAAGTGATTTTGTCCCCTTAATCAAACTTGAATTCTATCTAGATGCTGGCTCCTTCCAATGATTCATAAAAAATACAGAAGACATAAGCATGTTAAGCTATGCCACAAGGCTGCAATTAGCAAAACCCAGATAGGTGTGTGTATGAAAAGGACAGGCATAGTTCCTTCGAGAAATATCTTGCAAGGAAAAAGAAAAGATAGAAGTGGCATGTATGGTGAAAAGAGATTTAACAAATAAAGCAACCATTGCAATGTAAGGACTCTATTACGTCCTTATTACAAAAAGTAAGCTGCAAAAATGTGATGACATTTATGAGATGAGAATTTTAAACATTATAGTCTGTGATATGGTACGATTCTTTTTAACCAATTTTTTAAAAATGTATGACATTGATCAGGTAAATATATATAAAAATGCTTTCGGCATGATACTAAATTATTAATAGGTTGAATAAATACATGAATACAACTTCTGAGTTTTGCTTTGTACAAATGTTGTGGGTGTGGATGTTGGTGTACAAAGGGTAGGATCAGCCCTGGGGTGGTGTCTGTTTGGGCAAATGATGCGCCCCAGGTGCCTATTTTTGTCTTTGCTCAAAACTCATAATAGAAATGAAAATGAAAGACATTTTCAAATGAACAGAAGTTAGAATTCATTAGTTAAAAGTAGCACGAAAAAGGGTTTTCAAGAAGGAAAATTATCCAGGATGAACACAATGCTACAGGAAGGAAGGTCCCTGGAAAAGGCAAGTAAGTATGTAAATCTAAATTAATACAGCTAAGATAATAATTGTCTTGTGGGGTTGAATACATATAAAGTTAAAATACCTGCCAAAAATTGAACAAAAGCTAAGAGGAAAATTAATGGATGGAGTCTATGATCCTCACTTTGTCTGGGAAGGAGTTAAAAACACTTATTTACATGCAATTGATGAATCAAGGATGTAAATTGCCATCTGGAAAGTAACCTCCTTCCTTTGGAAGATTAGAGACAATAGTGATTGCCTTGTTTGTATTTATAAACAATGAAACTGAAATGCATTCCTTTGGGGCAACTGCTTCCAGCAATAAACACCCTCTTTTGTCTTGCTAACATGTCCCATGAAAAATGGGTGATAAACATACACAGGGAACTAAAAATGGATGAAAAGATAAAGAACGTGGAGACAAGATTGAACTCAACACTGCCCACACAGGAAGAGATACAAATACCAAGGAAAACTCACCAACAATGACCACACAAGACTGAAAGGAACCTGTGCCCATCCTGACCAAGAACAGATTCTTCTCACTTTCCCCCCTCATTCATACTAGGCGAGGCTTAGCCTGGAAACTTTCGTTTCAAGTTGAAAATATTTGGGACATATTTCCATTTCTTTGTCTCATGAAAGAAAACAATAATATATGAAAAAGTAACATCAAAATATAGCTTAATACATTCGATCTAGAAGAGACCCTAGGTAATTTAGCTTCTTCATGAACCTGGATGAGTGATGAACAGAATTGAATGCTAAAAGTTGGCGTAACAGCCTTGCTTATGTGGGAGTCTAAGAGTCCCTGCATGTAACTGCTGCTTAGAATTGCACAGACTGTAATAGTCTGACAGATATGACTTCATTTGATCCTCATTAGAGTCTAATAAGGTAAAAGGGGACAATGTTGATATTTCTAATTTTTAGATAAGAAAAAGGAGGCTTTGAAAAAGTAACTTAAGGGCAAATAGATATGACTGATTAAGATAAAGAAGTGAATGTATGAATACTTAAATAAGCTAAATGCAAATGCCTCACACTCAGAATGACACAATATTTAATGCTGCTTGAATCTACCATTCTCTTATGTTGTCTTCTGAAATGAAAGTAGCAAATAACTTGATGTTTCTCATTACTAGTCCCTTATGATGAAGTCTGATGTTTTTGTATGTGTGTGTGTGCTTTTTTTAAAATTTTATTGTTGTTGTATTACATCCATCCCCTTTTTGCTCCCCTCTGTCCCCCTGATGTTTTTTTAACTGAGAAATATGTAAACTAGGGGTCTCTATACATTTAATGAGATTCACTATTTATAAGTCAATGTCCTCAGACAACATTTTCTAAGTTTTTTTTTTTCTATTTCAATAATTTTAATTTAGTTAGAATTTTTTGGAGTAATGTTAGGAGGAGCTGCAGAGATTACAAAGTTTTAGAGAAATAGTACTCTTCAATATGAGGTCTGTCCCAAAAGTATTGAACCAATAACAATATAATTAAAAGTTTGCCTGGCTGATACTTTCAGGACAGATCTCATATAAAAAACTTGATTCTATTTTTGTGTTTTCTTTTTTTATCCTTTCTTTCAAAGTTTCATCCTATTCCCCCTACACTAAATTCTGTGTAACTTCTTTTAATCCACTACTAATCTCTTCCGCTTTGTACAATCTGCAGTCAAGTCTAGCTACTCAATATTTAATTTCAATTCTTTATTATTTTTAGGAATTCCATTTATTTTGTAAATTTTCAATGTCACCTAAAATTCTCTCCCTAATATGTTAATTTGCAACATTTTATTACATTTCTTTAAGCATATTAAGAGTAGCTATTAAAATCTGTGTTAATACTATTGATATCTGACATTTCTGCAAGTGAGATTCATTTGCCCATTGATTTTGTAGGTTTTCAAATAAAATTACTTTTTTTCTTCTGTACCTGATTTTCTGTGGTGTGTGGTAGTCATTGCTGCTGAAAAAAGAGTTGAGGCATAGATAAGGATCATGATTTTCCCAGGTACCTGGCGCATGACTTTAACATATATTCATGACTTGAAATGTCTTGGATAAACCTACATATTTTGACTACAATTCTCTATTTGGGCTGATGTTTGATTTAAAAACAATTAGGGACCCACTTTATTTTTATCTCTTTTTAATTTTTCTGTTTACCCGACGTAAGATGTTTCCCCCACATTCTAGTGAGAGTTTTGGTAAAGGGATGAGTTTACGTCTGTTTACACCTCACTTTTGAGGTCTCATGCAAATTGACAGGGCCCCATCTCTGGCAGACCCTAGGCTCTTATGTCCACCCCCTTGTCTCAGAAGACAGCCAACACCCTCCTCGCTTCCCAGATGCCACACCTTGAAAGCTGATTGGAGTATTACTTTAATTTTCCATGTTCTTACTGTCTTCAATATTAGCCTGGTGATTCTTCATTACTTTGGCATCTCTCTGAAGCTAGTAAGACAGTTTTTATATTTCATTCAGCAGTTTTAGTTTTCCTCAGAGAGGAAGTTAGTCCAGTAACCCAGCCTATTATTCCTAAGGCAGAATTTGACATAGTTGATCTCAACCTTCTTGAAACACTTTCTTCATTCTCTTTAGGGACCATGCACCACACCTTCCCATGATTTTTCTGCTGCCTGCCTCGTCTAATTTGCTGCTTCTTCCTGATACACCAACACAAATAATAAAACAGCTCAGGGCTCAGGTTTTATGGTGCCTTCATTCTCTAGATTTTCCTTTGGTTTGCAGCAGTTCCCACAGCTTTAAATGGCAACAATATGCTAAAGATGTGCTCATTCATATCTCCAGTCTGGACCTTTTCTCTAAATGTGTTGTATAGCTAACT
Organism: Noctilio leporinus; assembly: GCA_004026585.1. NCBI lineage: Eukaryota > Metazoa > Chordata > Mammalia > Chiroptera > Noctilionidae > Noctilio > Noctilio leporinus. Next base: position 270,093 of record PVIW01000188.1, on the reverse strand, counting down.
TCCTCCTTGACATTTTTACTTGGAGGTCTAATAAGTATCTCGACTTTCACATTCAAAAATGGAATTCATGAACTCACTCCTGGCATGCTAAACTTGCTTACCCTGCTTCTCCTGACTACATATTCAGAAGTTAAAATCTATTTAATTTTTTTCATTGTAATGAAAATACCATTCCTTAAATCATTTTTAAAATAAGTGTGCAATGTTTGATTTAAACCCCTTAAGCCCAAATACTCAAGGCTAAATGGCATAAGGGAAGATATTATTTTAAACTTTAAAGAAAAATAAAATTTAGGTGTGACATAGTATCATTAATATTACTCATTTAGAATATTCATTCAGAAAGGATTTACAAACATACAGAATATACCAATTAGCACTCAATACTAGGTGTTCAAAAATGAAATGATATTCCTGCTTCTGATCTTCTCACATTCCTATAAAGTGAAGGAACAAAGTTTCATCCTGGAAGCAGTTGTTCAGAGCATTCTGCTAAGAAAGACTATACAGTATCAATGAGACAAAGCACCTTAATTAGCATTATCTTTTTTTAATCCTCACCTGAGAACATACTTATTGATTTTAGAGAGAGCAGGAGGGAAGGAGACATAGGGAGAGAAACATCAAAGTGACAGAGAATCGTTGATTGGTTGCCTCTCCATGCACCCAGAATGGGTACTGAACCCACAATCTAGCTATGTGCCCTGAATGGGGATCAAACCTGTCACCTTTCAGATTTACAGAACAATGCTCCAGCCAACTGAGCCACATGGGCCATGACAGCCCTATCCCTTATAGTCTACAATTCTGGAATTCCTAAACAGCCCTTGATATATATATATATATATATATATATATATATATATATATATATCCTTGATATATAATATATATATAATATTATATAATATATATAATTCATATATATATATGAATGATGATTAAAGCAACTCTCATCATGGATATGGGAATTATTACATGTGAGAAATTGAACACATAATTATGATTATTTCATTTAATCCCACAACACTTTGAAAAATATATGATAATACACGTTTTACAGAGAAACAAATTGAGAGTCAGAAAAATGAACAATTATTACAAGGTCACAGTAATTAAAAAATGAGAGAGTGGGAGTTTGAAATCAGGCACATCTCCTTAAAAACCTCTCTTTTTACCCTGTATGTGAAACAGCCTCTCTGAAAATCAAAGACACCTAAAACTTGGAAAGGGAGTACATGAATGTCTTAGAAGAGTATATGAGTATGTGAAAATGCTCTTATATCTTGATAAAGAAGTGTCACATTCATAGCTATGTAAAGTCAGTGAGAGAAGAAAAGAAGCCATTCTAGTGGTCAATCTTGCAAGAATAAATAAATTAACCCTTCTAGCAATGTCTTTCCCTAAAGGCCTAGAGGTATTGGTTAAACAATAGATACCTTTCCAGAGAAGGGTCCACCTTGTCAGCTAGCTCACACTCCCTCCCCACTGCATTGCCATCTCTGAACTGGAGCACAAATAAGGGAAAGAGGGAGGCAACACCTAGGTCAGGGTTGGGAGTGGGAGGCACAGCTGACCTCCGCAACCCTGAGTGCCTGGGCCGGTGTCACAGCCCCTGTCTGTCTGCCCTTTCTCCAGTCACAGCTTCCTTCCACCACCTACTGTAAGAGGGGAAATTTAAACTCTAGAGGAGTAGCTCCTCCCTTGGGTGCATTTACAAAGGATGAAACAAGGAAGTGCTGTGACTTTTAAAATTTCTCTCCCAACATGAAGAATTGTTTTCTGTCTGCTTACCCTCTTGAGACGGCTGCCTGGTTTCATCCTTGTCTGATGCTTGTGCATGTCTACTGACAACTTTCTCTTTATTAAAGTTTGACTACTTGGTTCATTTTGAATTAGTGTATTATCTGAGCAAGTTATCATACTTTTAGTTTGGACATCATTTTTCTCTCCAGAACTACCTAAGTTATAGGGAAACACAGAATCCAAATAGCTTCTTTCTTCTCCTTAGTTCAGTTGTGTGCTGGAGTTCAGCCAAAGACATGTCAATGTCAAATCCCAGAGCCCTTTAAAATTCCCCAAATAGGATGTGTTTCGTTGTCATTCCCATGGGTGTATATTTTAGCTTCTAAGAAGCACGCGAGGCATGGTAACCATGTAGAACATAAAAGAATGTTTTGTTGTATAGGAATGAATATTTGAATGAGGACATTATCTATCCTAACGTTCCAATATAGTACTACTGTTGCTTTCTGGTGTAAAAAGGATTCCACGTTCTTGCTTTAAATTTAAAGATATTATTCATATTAGTTCCTAAGAAAATTAAGAAATATACTGCTAAAGGGTGACCTTGGTCTTTAAGATGTAGAAGCAATTTCAGGAGTAATTTTGCAATTTTTCTTTGATTGTATTCTTTGGCTTATGATAACTCAGGCTATTTGCAAGGCATTTATGAGGATAAGTACTATTTAAGAAGCAAGAACAAGAAATTCCAGGTGTAGATAAGTAAAAAAAAAAATTTAAGTATATTTACATTTTTTAAAACATGTTATTTATTATTTTTAGAAAGAAGGGAAGGGAGAGAGACATCAATGTATTATTGCCATTCACCTGACTCCAGCTACAGACCTGGCTGGAGACTTGGCTTGCAACCTGGTTATGTGCCCTGGCTGGGAATTGAACCAGTAACCTTTGGGTTCACTGGCCAGCTCCTTATCCACTGTGCCACCAGCCAGGGCCTATTTACATTTTATAGTAAAAATAATCAAACATGTTCCAGCACCTATTAAGGATGATTAAGCAAAAATTATTGTATTCTAAATCATCATTTAATTAAACTTCTAATCTTTTATGAACTGGTTTTATATATATAAGGAGTTTTACAGCATTGCTAAATAGTTTAAAGAGTTGGAACAAGTTTTTTACTTTGGAACTCTCTAAAACTCAGACTACAGTTGATAGTTATGTGTTTACTATTTACAACTTCCTCTCCAAAGATACAGGTATTGCTTGCCTTGTCTTTTAAAATGTAACCTTATACATCTGTGGAGCACACAGCTGGACATTTAGCCCAACTCATCATTTCCTTCTGTATGTCCAAAACCTGTCAGTTATTTCAGCCGAGATGCAGCCCTTGGGAGAACTGAAAAAGTTACATCCTTCTTTTGTCCAGGTTTTATAAACTCTTCTTTCCCTTTATCCCCAGGATATCAGCAAGTATAAAAATAAGCAGTGTGAATTCAATCTGGCTCTGGAGAAAGGAACCCAAAAGGACAAGGGGTATGTGCTTCGTTAACATTTGCTTCCATAGAATAAAGAACAAAGCCTTCGTTTGACAGAACAGACGGTGACTATCCACACAGTTATAAAACAAGGTACTTTTTTTTTTTTGGCAAAGTAAATACAATTTGAATATAGGAAGGGGGAAGCTTGAACACCAATGAGGACTATCTGTACTTTCCAAAGATAAGGATATCACACTGCAGAATGGTAAAATTTTTAGTCAAGGAAAAATTTTGAATGTATTTATAGCATAGCCTCAATAATTAAAAATCAAACTTCACAGAATCACAAGATTTTAAAGTGTTATAATTATAGGACAAGTGTTTAACACATTATCTAATAAATCACATGAAAGATAATAAAGTAAGACATGAGAATTACTGTGATTAATAAATTTAACTTAGTAATGTGTATGTGTATTATGTGTCATATTTAACTGTATCTATAGTTTTAATATATATGTACCTGATTGTTGTATATTTAAATATTTATAAATGTTTTATATGTGTTGTATGTTTATGCACATGTGTGTCCCTATGCATACGTGTATGTCCCTATGCATACGTGTATGCGAGTGTACTTGCACTTTTATTGAAACACTGGAAAAAATAAAGAAAAGCTACAAATATGGTTAACTATATGGTGTGGCTGCTATAAAGTAGAAGAAAGAGGGATGGGAACACTAAGAGGAAATATTTTTATGCTTCAGAATTATTTTTTGCACATCTTTATGAAAATGAAACTAAAATGAATTTCATGAAACAAAATAATTTAAATATATATACATCAAATACTTACCATAGCCACATAAATAATTATTTCAAGTAATTTTTGTAACAGTTTTCTGATTACCTGAAGAATGGAATATACTTACAATAAAAAAAAAAAAAAACTGGAAAAAAAATCTGAACCTTCCATCAGTAAATAGTTTGTTCAATATTCAGTTTATTTTTAATTTTTAAAATCCTCAACAGAGAACATGCTAATTAAATTTCCTTTGTGCAAGACAGAGGGGAAGGGAAGAGAGAGAAACACCAATCAGTTGCCTTTCAAAGTGCCCCAATCAGGGATCCGGCTCTAAACCCAGCCAGGTGCCCTGACCGGGAATTGAATCTGCAGTCTTCTGGATTGCGAGACCACACTCCTACCTACCAAGCTACACTGGCCGGGCTTTCTGTGCAATATTTTGACTATGAAATTTACTGTGTATTATATGACACAGAAAATACTTAAATGCATAAAAATTATGGCAAGTTAAGATTTTTAGTGTAAGATTATAGAAATACAGAAATGAAAGGTTAAGAACAAAATGCTAAAAATATTAAATTTAAATTTGAGATAGCAATTTTATATATATATATATATATATATATATATATATATATATATATATACACATGACCTAGGTCTGCAGAAAAATGCCAGCTAATGAATAATACATTTTTTAATCATTATTTTGTAACCCCCCATGATAATTGACTCAGCCAATTTTCAAAAATGAAGGCTGAGATAATTTTATGAAAGGTTTAATGGGAAGAGGACACATTCATGTGTCATAGTATAGGTTAATTGATCATTTTAGACAATTGATTGAATTCTTAATAGTCTATAGGAAAATCTGTATTTGCCTCAAGTTATTGAAGCAATTTGGCATGTTAATTTTTTTCTGGAAATTGGTCATATGTTTTATTTCATACCCATAGATATACACACATATAATATGTATACAGTTACATACTCATATTTATGCATTGATTTCTTACTAAGTACAAAGAAGAAAATGTACCTTAATGGGTTTTAGCTAAAGCAAGCCTAACCTTTTATTATCTTACGTCACATAATGCTGTGGCAACTTGCAGGCATCCTGATCAGAAGTACCTAATGTTAGGTATGAACTGTTCTTGCCAAAAATATTTATTCTGAGTCTAAACAGTCTAGAGTCTAGACCTAACTTTCAGTTTGCAGATAATTCAGAGGACAGAGGCTCAACTTAAGCACCATTGGGAGACAACAGTCAAATACATCTATAATGTGGACCATTTTATAAGACAACTGCCCTGGCCTGGATCTTTTAAATGTATATAAATGACTTTTTAAAAATGCAATGAAAGTTTTAACTTAAAAGGCACAGAAAAGACAAAGAAACCTTATTTAGTAACTATTGGTTTGCTCTAACAAAATATTCATAAAAGCCAATCTTGGGGAAATTAAAAAATAGCTTGGCTGAATATCATGTAATGTAATAGATTAACTGTTCAAGTTCTTAGGGATAATAATAGTATTTTTATTGTTCTTATAACGGATGATGCTTAATGAAGTGATCTGGAGGTGGAGCTACATTTCAACATTCATGGAAATTATTTACTCATACACATACATAAAAATCAGTCTAGCTATAATATTTGATCATATATTATTATCAACTCATCTTCAGAAGAGCTAGCATGTTGCTTATTTCATATGTCAGTATCTTCAATAAGTAGTCAGTGTTACTCAATTTGTGTTACACAAATAACTGGTTAGCTTAAAACAAAAATCAGTAACAAAACAACAGTTAATCTAAGGTTCCCTTTATATTCTTAAGTATCTGTAATTTTTTAAAGCTTCCAAAATGATTCTGAAGTGTAGCCATAAAAAGTCACACAGCAGAAATCAATTAGCTAACAAATGCAGTGCTTGAGAGGACTATAAGTATAATATCACATGGAGGGAGAGAGAAGATGGCCCCCACTTTATCCTTGGGTAGCTTAGTATTTTTATTCAAAAAAAATTTTGATAACCAAATCACTAAACTAAAATTTTTTCTAATAAAATATTTAAAGATCTATACATATCATTCAAATGCAAATATATAGATTAGATAGAATTACTGTATACGCTATATTTAATGACAAATTTTAATTTTATGAAAAGGCTAAAATATGGCAAAACCCATAGACTCTGACTGAGATCAATGGTCTGGGATCGAAAGGTCAAAGTTCTGGCACATGAATCTGAGAGCTGGGCAAGTTATTTAAACTTCCTTTTCTTTAGTTTCCTCTTTTGTAAAACTTAATGCATCAGAAATCATCACCTGGTTATTTTAAATAAATATGAAAATGTATGAGAGGTCCTCAGAAACAGAAAAAACTCAGTAAATGGTGGTTGTTATCAATATTATTTCAAAAAGTGGGGGATTTTCAATGCCTCGTAGACAGAAAGTTCTGATACTTATTGGGCCTTAAAAGAGTCACAAATATTTTATCTTACTATATGTAGTTTCAGTGCAGTAGATACAAAATCTGGAGTCCTATAGGATTTGAAAATGGCAAGAAGAGTTGTTGCTATAAAATACCCTCTTTAAACTTGAGCAAAATTCAGTGTTCACCTTTGACCCAGAAACTTTAGACAAAAACCCCTGAGAGTGCTATCTTTTAGTACTTCCTGTTGAAGGTTATGCTGAAGTTGGCATGAAAGTCACTAAAAAGGTGGTAGGTACTTAAGATTCTAGTAAATACATATTATCATTCAAATGAGTTTTTGTTCTGTTGTGATAATGTATGTCTTTACACTGAACTATTTATTCCATTTTCATAAACGAAAGTCTTTTTTCTTGACAAAAATTGGATCTTTTTTTTTTTATTATTCTACTTTTCCACTGAAATTTAGTCAAAATAATTAAGCTCTGATGGTGACTTAATGTGCTTCTTTACACATCTGGTTTTATCCTTAAATTATATGATTGTTTTCACTATTCCTTTGTACTAAATTTTAAAATATGTTTTACAGGTCTTTACACGTGATTTACACATCACTGGCTCTGCTCAAATATTTTCTTCTCAAACTCATTCACATTCTGTAATTTCTACTTCCTACCTATTTGGTTTTATGCTTTATGTGCAGCTCACCATGTCCTTTAAATTAGGGTGAGTTTTCTTTTTCCTAAGAAATATTATCACCATGGTGGAGCAAGCACATCAAATTCTGAGTAATGACATATTTTCCTACTATCTTCCTAAATTACTAAAGAGAAAGAGATCACAGCTATGGAAATGTAACACTGATGCAATAGGGTTCCTTTTTGCTCAACTACCACCTGCACATCTTGTGTATTTTTCTGGGGCTCATCTGTACTGTTTATTTAATAATGATGTAAGCACTTCAATTGGAGGACACATCCCCTTCAATGCTCCAAACAGCTGAAAAGCACAGAGCTGACATTGAGCATTTGTTTTAAAAAATGATGCAGCACAAGCTATATATTGTGATAATATACAGTTGTGGGGGTTTTTATTTTCAAGACTTGTGACTTTTGAAAGGAAAAAAATCATATAATAGAGAAATTATTATGGCACAGAATTACATATTGGAAAGCCTTCTACAAAATACAAGCCTTTGAATTGTAAGAAAATGGTCAAAGTTAAATTACACATTAGAATAAGAGAAGAAAGAAAAATGTATTTCAGTATTAAACACGTTGACTGTTCACCTAAAAAAATAATAATAATAACTTGTTTTCAAGCCCAAACATTGTTGACAAAAAATGAGTTAACTCATGCTTGCGCTTGCATTAGCTTTTGCTATAAAACTGATGGTCAACAATAATGTGTTAAACACCCTGGCTGGTGTGGCTCAGTGGATGGAGCACCAACCTGGGAACCCAAGTGTTGCTGGTTCGATTCCCCAGCCAGGGCACATAACCAGGTTGCAAGCCAGGTCTCTAGCCAGGTCTCCAGTTGGAGGCAGGCGAAGGTAACCGTACATTGGGAAAAGAACAAAAACCAAAACAAAAACTAAAAAAAAATATGTGTTAATGAACGAATGGATATAGTTAGTTATGTGAGTTAACTTGTGTTTGCACTTGCTTTAGTTTCTGTATAAAACTCCCAGTCAACAATATGTTAAAAATCATTTTCTAGGTTCTGGACAAGAGATGCAATTTATAAACTGGAAAACATTTAGATAAATTATACTTAAAGTGAGAAGGTAACAAAGAAACTTAAAATATAGATAACATGGCCCTGGGCAGGTAACTCAGTTGGTTGGAGCATTATCCTCTACACTAAAAGGTTGTGGGTTTGCTCCCCATTCAGGGGCCCATAGAAGGCAAACCTCTCACACTGATGCTTCTCTTTCTCTCTCCCTCTATCTCTATCTCCCCCACCCTTCCTCTCTTTCTAAAATCAATAAAACCACACTTGAGTAAATATTAAATAAACAAATAATGTATTTATATATATATATATACACAAATATACAAATTCTAATAGATTTTCTGTCAAAAGTTTGCACTAATTAAAAAAAGAGTAACAAAAAATGTTGATGTTTGAAGGAAAAAGGAGTACAGATAAGCTTGACATATCAAAAAATAATTAAATATTCATTTGAGGAAAAGAAACAATTAAAAAAATCACATTGTAATTTCACTTATTATTTTTGCCAACTATTTACCTAGGAAAAGATTGTTGCTCTGATGTCTATGTGAGCACAAGCCTGAAACAGTCTTTCAGTATTCCCTAATATCTCTAGATTTGTGTTGAAATCTGAAATGTTCATTTTTCAATGTGTGCATCTTATTCAATGCAAAGATAATTTAATCATTTAATCATAAATTTTGATGAAGGTAATTATTTTAACCAATGTATATTAACTATCATTTAAAGAAAATGTAGTAATTTTGATATTATTATATACAACTACATAATATACACACCACTACATATAAACAGAAAGACCAAACAACTAATAGTTTTTAAAATTATTACCTGTCAGGTACTGTCCTAAATGTTCTCTCATTATAATTTATTTAAAATGTACAATGATCCTATGAGGATTAAATATGCTATTGTTATTTACACCTTACAAATAAGTAAAAACAAAGAGGGCATTAGTTTTCCCACTATTAAGCAGAAAGTGACAGAAGCATGTTCTGAACCCAGCCAGTTTGGTTCCAGGAGTCAACTCTTTACATCATATTTGCAGGGTATGTATCTGAGGGATGGGTTTAAATACATATTTCATTTTCTATCTTTGTTCCTCTTTGGGTTTTTTTTTTTTTTTGCAATAATATTTTTTGAATCAATGCTTTGAAATAAGGGAAATAAGTTATTCCTATTTCTAAAGTAAAAACTGAAGGATAGTATCTGAAAAAAAGTTATAAAAAATAGGTATATTCTAATATTTTTAAAAATATACATGTAACTGAATGTAAGTAACCTATTCATGAATACAAAACACAATCCTCATATTATCAGAAAATAAAACAATTTCTACTTAATACATCTTATGTTTTTTTTTTTAAAGTAATGATAGAAATTAGGATCATCTAAATTTAACTCCCTCAGAAGTCAGATAAAATGTTTAAAATTAAGTTTAATAGTCATATACAAATGCTCAACTTAATGACAATAAAGTATAGGAATGGGTATTTGTAATCACATAAAATCTGATATCACCCACCTTGTTTACATATAGAAAGAAGAATAGAAAGTAAACTAAGCAGTTTATTTATTGACTAAAAGAAATCAGGGTTTTGGCCCTGGCTGGTGGCTTAGTGGATAGGCGCTGGCCTGCAAACCCAAAGGTCGCTGGTTCGATTCCCCACTCAGGGCACATAACCAGGTTACAAGCCAGGTCTCCAGCCAGGTCCATAGCTGGAGGCAGGTGAAAGGCAACCATACATTGGTGTCTCTCTCCCTCTCTGCCTCTCTCCCTTCTCCTATCTCTAAAAATAATAAATAAAATCTTAAAAAAAAAATAAATCAGGGTTTTGAGATGACTTTATAGATTGTTTATTATAATGATTTTAAAGATAAAACCCTTTCTTTCAGAACTGAACTAAATTGTGTTGTAGCCTGAATGTATAACCAATGCCTCATAATGAAATAATTAAAAATACACTTAGGTGAACTCTAATTTACAACCCTATATAATGTGTGAGGAGGCTGACTGTGTCAGTCAGGCCCAATTAGGAAACAGATCACACCAGTAATTTGAATAAAGAATAAGTAATAATAAGTGTTGGGGAGGCTGTGAAGAAAAAAAGAACCCTATTCATTACTTATGGGAATGTAAACTTGTACAGCCACTATAGAAAACTGTATGGAAGTTCCTCAAAAAATTAAAAACAGAATTACCATAGGACTGACTGAGCAATTGCTCTCCTGAAAATCTGTTTGTATTTGTAGATATATGTACTCCTATGTTCACTGCAATGTTCTATATGCAGGATGAGATATGGAAGCATAAGTGTTCTTTGATAGATGATTGGATATAGAAGATGTGGTACATGTATACAATGGAATACTACTCAGCCATAGAGAAGATGATATACTACCAGCAAAAAACAAAACTATTGACTACTAAAAGGAGTAAACAAGGAGTAGTCCAGTATACAGAGCAGCAACTGCGGAACAGAGCTGTGTCCACAGAACTGAGGGAGATGGACCAAGGCAGGGTCTCCCACTCCAAGCACCTGAGAGTCTGGGATCTTTGCAGAGATTGTGGTACCCCAGCAACTCTGCTGGTGACAGAGTGTGCAGGCCCTGGCTGGGGGAGGGTTACAGGTAACCCCTTGATCTTGTCCCTGGAGAACACAAGATCTTAGCAGAAGGTTTAGGCTAGAGCTTAGCCATGATGTAAATGCAACCAGATTCCCCGAAGACTAGTCGGTTAAGTGACACGTGGAAAACAGTGCTCTTGAAAATTTGATGCTAAGTCCCTTCCTGCTGTTCTCTGGCTTCTAGTGTCCCTCCAGTCCCTTGAATTGACAAAGCCTAACATCAGTTGGCTAGCACAGGAGAACCATCAGTAGGGTGCACCTCTGGTAACACAAGAAATAGCAAAGAAGCATTTGGAGAAGAAAGGCAATAAAATTAATAACCAGCTTGTTTTTACCAACCTTGGTTGTGAAAACCAATAATGGTAAATCTATGTAAGCTCACATGTTTATGCTTGCTGTCAACAAATAATAATTTCTTGGTTCTTTTTTCTAAATGTTGGTTACCTGTTATACCATTCTGATTTTAAATTATTTACAATTATTTAACAACTTAATGTTTTATTGAGGCATAAATTACATAAACTTTAAGTGTACAACTTCATAAATTTTTACAACTATATACACTCATGTAACTACCATCTAAGACAATATAAAGTCTTATTATTGGTATCTTGGAAGGCTCACCCTTGCATTTGCAAAGTGGTAATCATTTATATTTTAAATATCCCCTTAAAAATCTTTAGCTGTTATCTTACATGTTTAATATAACTCATAGAAAGTTTAAAGAGAAATAATGCACCCTTTTGTAATAGAAACTAAGCCTGCAAGAAGCTACTTTTAATTAAAGACATTTAATTTTATCATTCTACATTTTTTTCTAAAGTTGTCAAAACATTCTATAGAAATTATTGTTCTACTCTTGCTTTTGGGTAAGTTGATAATAATTGACAATTTATAATTATTTCAAAAAAAGGAATAAAATATAAGTAACATATATAGCCTCAAATATCCCTCTGCTCTTTTGCATAGAAACAGAGGTGAAATTCAAGTTTTTGAGAATAAACACTTTTCCACTAATATCAAAGTGTTCTCTTTGTTTTTAAGATTTTATTTTATTATTTTTAGAGACAGGCAAGAGGGAGAGACACATCAATATATGGTTGCCTTTCACCTGCCTCCAGCTGGGGACCTGGCTGGAGACCTGGCTTGATACCTGGTTATGTGACCTGGCTGGGAATCAAACCAGTGACCTTTGGGTTTGCAGGCCAGTGCCTTATCTACTTTGCCACCAACCAGGGCTTCAAAGTATTCTTTTAATGTGAAAAAATTCTCCATGCACATGAATCAAATAAGTAACAACAATAACAAATATCCAAAAGCAGTGGCATTGGTTACTAAAGAATTAACTTAAATACATGTAAAAACAACATTTTAATTATATTATTTCTTCAAACCTAATAGCATTTAACATATTTAAAAAGGTAGAATATATTATTATATCCTTTTATTCAAAACAGTGAAAGAAGAGTGACATGTTAAGCAGGAGAATCAGAGTAATTTCTTATACAATATTTTAAGACATTTCGGTATTTGAACTGTTCAAACTTTTCAGTTGAATATATTTAACCAATTAAACAGCTTAGTAACGCAAAGGACTCAGAAATTTTATTTTAAAAGTTTTTCTTATCCCTGTGTATTATAAGATTTGTTAAAATCTACTTGAATATTTTATATTCAAATTCATATGGAATTTTAAAATTGTCATTTTGAAGTTGGACACATTCAACTACATTTTTTTTTTTCTACTAGCTTTCCATCACAAGTCAAAAGTCTTTGAACTTATGATTAGGCTTCATAGCCTAAAGGTGGTGAGTGTTTTTCCAGAAGGTTTCAGATTTTTTTTTTAATGCCTACCTCCACTGGACGCATTTCAATTTTTTCTAATGGGAAGCATACTTTAAACGGCCTTGATTTCATGTTTTTCATATATTATTTTACTTTATTGCTCTTCCTTGAGAGCACTAACAATCAACTTTTTTTTAAAGTTTTATATTTGGTAATATTTTGTTGGGTCTTTGCTTCCTGTTATAATGGGCTTTCAAAAATTAAGTGAATTTGCAGATTTCCCAAACAAACACATCCATACAAGACAGTGTGATATTAGAAGGTTCCTGAAATTAAGTAATACAATGTAAATGCTTTCTGCATTACCTATTTGCTGAACAGAAAGTGAGGAAGATTGCCAATGGGTTCATTTCAGGGAGAAAAATAACTAGTTTAAAAGAAAATACAAAGTTTACTACAAAATCCATATTTTAGTTTTAATCACGGTTAACTTGGGAGTATCCTCTTGCATTTAAATATAAGGAAATGATGTCAGGACCTGACTTATTATTTTTGAAGACAAAAGTTATCACACACAAAATAAATTTACCTTTTCTAGTTTGTAAGTTCACTTGGAAGTATTTTAATGACTTGACACTCCTTACAGTTTCATGAAATATATATGCTTAGTTTTTAGCAAAAGTAACGCTGTGTTTACTTTTTTAATTTTTTAACTTCAGTTTTATTGGTGACACTATTACAAATGTCCTCATCCACCCCCTTGTCCCCGAGCACCCAGCCTCCCCCACCTCCCCACCCCCATCCCTCATGCCATCACCACAAGGCTGCGCTGAGTGTCTATGGGTTATGCATCCATGCCCTTTGGCTAACCCTTCACCTTTAACCACTTTAAGCAAACATCTGTGGATGCTACTCCTATTTCCTTCATCCCTGTGTAGGAAGGTATTTAGTCACAGGTACTCCAACGCGCACAACTCAGTTATTGACCCTCATCTCAGGTCTCTCCTTTCAATCTCCCACCTATTTTTTTATTATTATTCCAGGTTGCTTCCTTTTCCTTCCTTCCTTTCCACCCACGCAACCCAACCACCCACTGAAATCCTGAGTTCTGCTTTTCAGTAGTTTTTCGAAATTAGCCCTTTCCCCCATTTCCCTTCAGAAACACTTCTGCATGCCTTATTCTTCCTTGGAGACCACTTGCTCACCTCAGCTCTGCAATCCTTCTCCACCCTCTGCTTATCCCCACAGAGGTTAGACCATTTCCTGCACTTCCATTTCCCTTTCCATAACAAAATGTTTCTTTGGAGGGGGCAGCCAAGAATCCCAAAAGGTAAATCCTGAGAGCCAGTGCAAGAAACGGCGCTTTGAATTAGATGAGTAATTTAGCAAAGCTGTGGTAATACTGCAGTGCACTGTGGTTAAGGCCTAGCTGATTGCATTTTCATTTGTAATGGGAAGCTACTGCCAAGAGCAGTCAACCAACCTTCCTCACAACAGCACTCTCGCATTTGCAAAGTGCTGTGACAGAGCTCTTCTGAATAACCCTGATCTTTGGCATATGAAGTTCCATGCTGTATGCAAGTGTCCAAAGACTCCAGCAAGCCAGTCATAATAAAAAACAATGTAAGGCATTATACAAAAAGTAATGTCATAGTGATCAATTTCTAAGTAGTTATTTTTGTAAAATAAAAATTAGAGAAATGTAGCATGAAAAATGCACCTCTAATAATTTCACATTCTAAAAAATGGCTTCAGATTGCAAAGTGATATTCATTGTTAATCTTCATCTGCTGTAAAATAAACTGTTATCCATTTACTCATTAACTCAGTAACTATTTATGAAACATCAAACACCTGCCACACACAGTTCAACATACATTATCAATAAAGCCATGATTTGCAATTTACCATGGGCCATGCGATGAAACCAATAGTAGCCCAAGTCAACTCCTAAAAAGGTTAAATACCACGTGTATGGAGAATCCCAAGGCAAACTGATGAGCCTGTAGTTCTCCCAGATATAAATGTAACTGGTCAATTCAATGCTCCTGGAAAACAAACTGGAAAAATAAAATTCACAAGCAATGATGAAACTACATTTTAGATGGAAAATCATGCTAAAATAATTTAGATAATCATTTAAAATTAATATTCCATTTGTAAAAATAACATCCTTCACCCTTCTTGGTTGTTTCCAATTACTCCATTGCGCCCCTTAAGAGGCCTAGTTTTCTTAGTATCAACATGACTGACATGATGTTTCTTTTTGTTTCATAGTTGTCACAGATGGCACCCATTTTCACTATCAAGTCCATGGAACTTAGGAAGCCATTCTTTTCTTATGTCTCCAAAAATACTTTTTGTGGAACCCATGAACATAAACATTACAAAATTTTGATTTACTTTCTGTACTTGTCATTCTAATCTCAATGAACACAATGAGACTGCTTTTTAAAGAAAGTGTAAGAGGTAAAAATTATAAATAGCAATTTAATAAAAGGACTGCAAATTGTCTACTGCCTTAAAATATGTTACCCCATAACATTTAGATTAAAGTGGTTCCTGGGCAATTATTCTCTCTTCCTCTTTACTCCCTCCAGCCTGTCTCTTTCATACATACACATACATTCAATGATTTTTAGATGCTATTCTTAATATTACAAATTGGGTACTCATAGCATTTTAATATTTCTTATAGCTTTCAAGGTATAAGATAATAATATTTCCCTACAAATAAGGTATAAGAACCTAGTTAAGTAAACAACTGCTTTTAAAACCCAGAGACTAGAATATGTCTTGCAACCTATTGTACCAAGCTATAAATTGTAAATTCCTATTTTAGGAAGTTTCAAAAAGTATATAGACTTCAATTTTATAGTATGGTCATTTTCTCTTTCAATTTCCTGTGATCAAATTTAAGATCAGTTTCAAGATAGTTATTCCTTATTATCACTTTTATAAACTTGATGGAATTAACTCTTTTCTTTTATATTTATCATTAATAAGTAAAGTGAATGGATAATTCTACTTATTAAAGATTTATTTATGAGCCACAAACAAATGAGAAAATTCTTAACTATTCTAATTTTAAGCAGAAGTTGAAGAACCAGCTTAATTTATACTAATTGTTAAACTTTGGTATTTTAATAACATTTTCCTTTACCTGGTCAGCTTCTCTGGAGACCTGGCCTTTAATGTTAATGTACTTTTTATTTAATTATGATACGATTTTAATTATGATTTAATAACTTTAAGTGTCCCACATTTTGAATGCTTCTATTACTTAATCTGTAAAATAAAACAGTAGGCTACTTTACAAAAGCATCAATATAAGTAACTAATGGAAACGCTAAGTAACTACCCTTTTGAAAAGGACTGCATATCATTCCATCTTTAAACCCAATTTTCAATTCAAGATTAGTTTTGGTCCATATAGAGAGTGCAAGAAACCCTAAGAAAAAAAACGGACCACATCAGATTGCTAGGTGGCAAGTTCAATAAACAAGAAAACTTACGTACAAAGCTTGCCTGGGGCCACCGACAGATGAGTAAATCTCTGCACCAGCCTACCAGAATCTTAAAACTTTGGGCAGGGCTAGCTGGAAGATACTGAGGATTTGGTCCCGGACCACCACTATAAAGTGTATCATAACCCTTTTGCTGATGGAGGGGCCTGCCTTCAATTTATAAAAATACGCAACACCTGTGAAGCGCAATAAAGTGAATTGCCAAAAAAATGAGGTATGTCTGTGTGGAGGCCTTAACTAGGTCCAGGCAGGTATTGAATCCAGATGGTCACAGCAACACCTTACTCTCTCCAGGCTACGTCCTGGAACAGTTGCAGGTAAGGAATAGGAGGCAGAATGGATATTCCAAGGGTAGGAGATAGGTCAGAAGCCTCCAACTGCCCAGGTCCAGTTCATGGGCCAACCAGCAATTCTTTCATTGACTTTCAACAATTGTATGGCTGGGAAGAGCATGTCACTCCTGAGGGTGAGTCCTTGACCCAAAGGAATCGCCTCCTCAGATCTCGTGTCACAACTTGGGCCATGTCCTCGACACTTCACAATCGCCTGTTGGAGTGGTCCAAACCTGCTGTGGGACCTTTGTGGGCCTTATTCCTGGTCTTCCAAGGTGTCATATAGGTTATCCATCAAAGTAGGAGAGCAAAACAATTTTTATTTTAAAGCATATTAGTTTGGTTGGTAACTACTTAGGTTAGGGCTTCTCAAACGTCATTATTCACATTTGAGCAAGATAATTCATTTTTGTATGGATCTGTTCTGTGAAAACAGACTGTGAAATCTTAAAACTGGTTAACCATACTTTTAGGTAAAACAATAAATAATATCAATTTCATGTGGCTAAGCCCTCATTTCTTTAAAACAAGGATTCTGAACCTTGACGCCATAGAGCAAGACCAGTAAAATGGCAACTGATCTATTCAAGATAGCGTAAAGTATATAAAACAAAGTAGAGTAACTCCTGTCAACCAAGATGGCTGCCAGTCAGCCCTGACACTTTAGTTCAAGAGGGGAACTACCTAAGTCAGAGCAGATATATCTGGTAGGGAGGAACAGCTAAATATCTGCCCATGTGATGAGAACAGCATGTCTGCACAGTGGGACCCCCAACCCGCCCGCATAGATAGGCTCCTGGGGAAATTCCCCACTTGGCATTGGGGTACCAAGACACTTATGAAAAGGCCCAGAAGGGTGGAGTACACCACTTTCCAGGTATAACTGAGGCAGGCTGTAAGTTATTCTAAAATAAAGAGACCCTGCCTGCACTTGTACATTTTTATTTCTTGTATAGCTCTACACAGCAGAACACTGCCCCATGCCATGCTGATCTCCCTTGGCATCAGCCGCTGGAGGGTCTGCCCTGCTGGCCCACCTGGCTCCAGATATCCGTCCTTGCAAGATGCTGACAATTATCTTGCCCACTGTGCTGTCTCCCAGACATGGGACTCGGGTTCATCATCCTCCATTGATTGCTGTGTGAGCATGGGTGTTATTTCTCTTAGATTGCTAAAGTGTACGTTGAAGTTCTACTTTGAGTGAACCTGCATTCAATAAAAGCTGAGTGAATAGCATAGTTACTGTGTGTGACTTTTGTCTATTCCTTGGTGCCGGGCTCAGCAGGTAGCAGGGCCAGCAGTTGCCTGGCTTACTTAGAGGAAAAATTAGGTCAGGAACATATGCCCATGACAGACACTATTGCCATTTGGGCCAGATAATTCTTTGTTGTGAAGACCTGTCACATGAATTATAGAATATTTGGCAACATCCTTTACCTCTGTTTCCTAGATACCAGTAGCACAATCCTCTAATCAAGCTGTGACAACAAAATGTCCAAAGGCCACCTGGGGGGGCAACATTGCCCCAGTTGATAACCCTAAAAAAGACTGATCCAGGAAAAATATTCAAACTGAGAAAATGCAACAGAAAACTGAAATCATCTACAGCATTTTATGTGAGCTGTAGTACACATTGCCAAAACCAGTCACCTCATGGATTCATTCAATTATTCAATAAATTCATATTAAAAAACTATTAGACAAGACAGGGAGGATGCATAGGTGAACAGGGCGAACATAATTACCATCTTTATCGAGGTCTCATCAGTCAGAATCTTTAAAGTTGTTATCTTTCTTGTCAGTTCAAGCGACAATGGAAACAGATTTTAAGACACCAAGACTTGAAGAAGAGGAAGAGGGTCCCTGGAAAACCCCCATTTTTCTAAAACAAAGTGACCCTGCCTGCACTTGTACTTTTTTATTTCTTGTACAGGTGCCAGATCTCGAGCAGACACCCAATTTATTACTTTGTCAACTTACTTATTAGGGTTGACACAAATCGAGCTGAAATATGCCTGACATACTACAGTCAAGGCTTTTTTTCCCCCTTCACACTTTAGCACGAAGCCAGACTTTCCTCAAGGCGAAGGGAAGAGGGGAGAAGCTGTGGGAGTTCAATTCCCTGCTTTCTATCAGCAAGATGAATATGATCTTCTTCCATCCTCAATGGGAAAAAACAGCCATGGACTGCCCACAACTAAAAACAATTTGGCAAAGGGATACAGCTGGGAAATGATTATCAAGCCCTGGACAGGCCTTGATTGCAGGAAATAGCACCTACATTTTCAAAAAATGTTCCCACCAGACTTTGAATCATAAACCAAAGCGCCTTCCTTTTACTTTTCCAAATTCC
Source organism: Noctilio leporinus (assembly GCA_004026585.1). Lineage (NCBI taxonomy): Eukaryota > Metazoa > Chordata > Mammalia > Chiroptera > Noctilionidae > Noctilio > Noctilio leporinus. Next base: position 251,274 of record PVIW01000188.1, on the reverse strand, counting down.
TTCGTCTTCTCCCAGCCCCAGCCCCAAGTCCATGACTCTGCACTCTGGATTTCAAACCTCAATTCTGTAAACCCCATCCTGTGGGGAGTGACATATGTAATATGCATGTATATGGTGAGCTCACTGTATCACATGGAGATGGAGCATTGAGAGTACAGGGGTTTTGAATAACCACATACTAGACCCTTTTTACTCATTAAGTTTGCATGCAAGGCCAAAAGAAGAGAGAGAGAGGGAGAGACGTAAATATAGGGAGACATTAGAAACCTCAAATAAACAACTTGTATATGTAGAGACTCTCCCTCACATTGTCCCCTTTTCTTGGTAAATTTCCCCCAAATAGCTATTTTCTCTTTGGTCTGAGGTCTGTTTCTTGGGGGGAAAAAAAGCAGCTAATTCTTTATGTGTTTCTATAACATTTTCTTTCAACACCAGAAATTTGTCTATATTTAGTTACTATCACATCTGGCTAGGCACTAAATTGCCATTTTGGTATGATCCTGGATTTTTAAAAAGATAACGTTAATTGATAGCATTCAGGTTTTTAAATAATTAATACATTAAGTAAATATTTGGGGATTGAGATTACTAACTAAAGCTAATTAGTTGTAACCATCATATCTGTTTGAATGTAAAATACAATGGTTCCACTGGACATGGCCTTCACCATTTCAGATATGAGAGCATTAGGCTGAATGGACCACAAAAATATGTAGCTCTCAAATACTTTCATGCTTTAATCATTAATCAAACAAATGAAATTGATGTCATGCTCTCACTACACACTGTTAAAATTTCAAAGCAACTTGAAACAGGACATGTTATGTACCCAGTACTTACAGACATCTGCCAATTCATACTATTTCACAACTGTTGTGAGAGCTGGGTGTACCAGCTGATTGGGTCAGATTATGCAAAGTAGAAGAAAGTAAATGAGACACTGTTATTGCTAATAATCTTGTCTCCTAAATCAGAAAATAAATCAGCATTTAAATTAGATCATTTTAAATTTCCTTACAGGCTTCAGAAAATTATAAATAAATAAATATAGTTGTATTATATAGGCATTGGTTTTTCTGAAAAATTTTGTTATTTATTTATTTAAAAATCTCTTAAGCCTGGTTCAGAAACTTGCTCTGTTTATCTGTAAAGCTACTGCCACTTTTGCTCCATCTAGTGGAATATTAATTTTTGCTCACTAGTAACAAAATACATAATACAACCTTGACCTTCTGCAGACAGATAAATTTGTACCATTGCTGTGAAATGACATTATGTTTATGAAACGATTATTTTATTTAATTTAATTTTACTACCTCCACAAAAGTACAGACTTTTATAAACACAATGCGGTAGATTCGGAAGTAAATTTGCTGCACTTTTCACTGTAAAAAGTAAATTGCTTCAAGTAATCCAATTACTCTATTGAAAAAGCATACAGTTCCAGACTAATAAACACAAAGAAGTTTGCATTCATTAGGGAAGGTTATTCTAACAGCAATCTCTGAAGTTACATAATTACTAACAAAGTCAATAAGATTTCGAAGGTAAAAATTTAGAGGAAACGAGGCATTTTCCCTAGCAAACATAATTAACCGGCAAGGCTCTAAATTTTATTGTCTTTGCAGGGGGTGTTCTATTAATAATTTTCTAGGTTAATAAATATATTACTATTATTGTTAAATATTGTATAAACATTAATCAGATGCATTTACCTCCTATTTTGGACAAAGAATAACCATTTATAAAAGTTCATCATCCAAAATGACAGGCATTCATTTGGTAGAAGTCTGATGTTGCCAAAAGCAGTATTGTCTCTGATCCTAAAGTCTAGTATAAAAGCCTAGTATACAATTTTTCTTTATTCTTCAGTCCCACTCCAAGGAGTCCTAAGTATTTCAAATAAGTTTAATTTCCTCCTCTTTAAAATTTTTTTTTCAAATATTCTTCTCAGGAGTGGAAAATTCCATGGCAGTCATGGCTGGTAAAACCGTGCATATGTACAGTTGAATATTGCGCAGCTAACTCCATAGAGAAATTTGGCAGTGACCCATTTGTATTAAAAGTGGAGTATCCCCCACTTATTTGAAAATTTACCTACTTAAATTATCCCTCCAACCTTTTGCAATTTGATTTATAATCTGCTGTTTCAACAGAATAAATGAACCCATTAAAAACAAACATACTGTAGATATTTATATCGGGAATAAAATTTCTCTGGGGAGGATGCAATTTATGGAAGCAGAAACATTGGGAGGAAGTAACAAATTGAGGTCCCGGTTTTCTAATGAAGGATTGGAAATTGAGTTCTGCTTAAACAAGCAGGAAAAAAGAAAAAGATGTGATTATTTTTCACTCGTTAGCATTTAAGTCAGTAGCAGGGTATTTCACACGTTTTAGATAGATTTAACAAAATAGATTGAGTAAGAATAATTTACTAAGCTTAATTTTGTATAGACCTATGCAAGTGATTGATAGGAAGGTTATCTGCACGCGATACACTGCATTCAACTATGCTCAGTAAAAGTATCCGTCTGTAACTTCAAGACTGGATTCCAATTGGGGAGGGGGGTGCCTACTGGATTCAAAAGAATAAAACAGATGCAGGCCTGCCCAGAATCTGGTTCTTAGGACAGATGGACTTTTATTACACAGGATGGTCTGTTCGACAGGCTTGTAAACAAGATACAATCTTGTCTCTGATGAATATTTCGCTCTTACATAAAGATTTGAAAGCTACGGCATGTAGTGTTCTCTGTCGATGTGGTGCGTATGCTCCTAATCTTCAGGATATTTCAAATTTTATGTAACAATAAAATTGAGATCCTCAAATAAACATTGTTTTTCCTCAAAGTCTGCCTACAGCATTTCCATTACATGAGGGGCAAAGTGGAAAAATATGTTCCTGGTTTCACTTTGATTCCCACAACTTCTTTTGTCAGAGGCCACATGCCACTTTGGAATGATTATCCAAGGAGTAATTCCTCTCAAACGAATTAACAAATGGCATGCCACCATTTTCCTTGCCATCGTGTATTTTAAGGATGCGGCAAGCCACCGTGGCTCGTGTGGAAAATTAAATTAGTCCCTCGGAGAGGATACGATCAGTGCCGTGTTAATCTAACCTTCAGCTGTTAATGATTTGCACAAGGGTTCCCCTCGATCCTGTGGCTTCCACTGAAATATTATTTTAAGAGTTTCTGTTAAATCCCCCTTCGCCTCTTTTGCTGAGGAATGGAGTGGAGTGGATCGTGGGGATCAGCTTTCCTTCCCTGCTTACATATTTTTTTTTTAATAGCAACAAAATAAACAAAAAAAAAATATTTAAAATTTCATTTTCAGATCATTTGCTTTGCTGAGCTCTTTTAGATAAACAGCTTAAAAAGTAAAATCAAGGGCAAAACTTAATTTATCCACATTTCATAGTTTAGAATTATTTGTTCACACCTACCGGAACAAAAAAGGAAGCCATTTACTGTTCTCATTCACAATACAAACATAGAAAAATATGCTCCAAATTCAAGTTCACAACCTTTTACCTTTCTTGCAAAGGGCACCAGAGTTAACAGCTTGTGTTAGCTTAAGGAGTGTTACCAATAGTGGAATGTGAAGAAAAAGAATTGCATCTTTCTCTCCCTCTCTGCTTCTTCCTAGCTTCCTTTTGCCTTTGGGGTTTGTTTTTAGCAAAACTGTATTTCTGATTCTTGCATATCCTATTATAAGCCTGTACTGTTTTAAACTCACACTACAGAGCAGAACTAGAATACTGAAGATGCTGTTTATATTTCCAGTAGTGACAGTGTTATGATAAGAAAGCAATCAAATTTCATTCTGACCGAAGTCAAACTTGAAACGGTAAAAGAAATCCTGAAGCATGCATTCAACTTGATGTTTCCTGGAGTGTTTAAAAATTTCATTTCAACTCAACGGAATATGTAATCCATATTTGCACCTGCAGGGCACTTCTCAGTTACCAAGTTATTTTTACAGTTCATCAGTTGCCTGATTTCCATAAATCTATATACTTAACTTTCTCAGATTGGACAACAGTAACCAAGTGAGTAATTTTCAATCACCAAATCTGCATATCCTTTGAGTATGTTAGACATTTTTCTTATTCAAGTCTGTTCAAGGCAGACATAAAATAGAAAATACTATGTATAATTGTAAATTCTTACTTAGTATATTCCAGTAATTAACTACAAATAAGTTGAGAAGCAGCTTATGATTCTGACAGCAATGTGCAACCATACCAGTAATTTTTCAGAGAGTAATTATAATTATTATGTTATTCCTATTATTTTATACCCATTAACCTATCTTTTTCATAGTGCATTTGTGAAAGGAATTTTACTTTTAGGTTTATTTCCTTTCTAAACAACTTCACACAATTGTATGAAATTATGTCACCCTTTCTCAGGTATCCTTAAGTTTTCATTTTATTTTCTTTAAAAAAAATTCACCTTGGTTTCCCACTGGGCAGTACATAGAAACATTCCTAAGTAATGAGCACTGGTCAGAAGTAAGCTCTTAAAACAGTAAAAGAAGCAATGGGTGGGAGGCAGGAATGAGAACATTCATCAACAACACAAAGCAAAGGACTTCTGAGGGAATCTTCCCCTCTGCCTCTGCCTCTTTGGGAAATACTCATGAGTTTCTCCTCTACACGCATCATAATTATTCTCTCTAAAATGTACTAGATGTGGGGGTCTAGAATGAGTCACCCCAAGTGTGCCTCTGTGGTGCGCAGATTGTTTTGAGTTAAAGGCAACTTTATCTGCAAGCTCAGGAGAAATGTCTCTCCTACCTCTTCACTATCTGGAAGAATTTGCATTAGATGCCTTGCCCATCAGAGATCATCAGAGACAGCTTTTTCCACCTATCTATAGAGCCTGTTTACTAAGGCCTGCTCTTCTTTTTATCATCCAATGACCTTTCAAAGCCCCCAAAACCTCATCCAATTCAGGATGTTTTATATACCCATGTTCCTTTTCTATCTCTGAACTTCTGCACATAGATCTCTGACTCTTTCATGTATGCAACTGTTACCATATACATGGATGCATCAAATCTGGTTTTTTCACTTGCTAATTTTTCTCCTGTCTACTTGAGTGTTAGACCAACTAAAAGAGCCCTGAGGATAAAGGAAAGTGTATTTTTCCCCACATCAGTCATTGACTGTTTACTGTTACTTGGTCTCCTCCTTACCCAGTTTTGTCATTAACATATCACTATGAGACTATTAAATGTTGTTTTAAACCAAAGAAAGCAAAGAAAATCTACCATGTACCAAACATAACTCCTGACATAGGAGTTAATACTATGAAGAAGGAAGAACACCTCTTTCTCTCAAGTTACAGCCAAGCTAGCAGGAAAAGCTGTGAGGAAAACAGTGAGGTGATACCATGAGATGATTCTACATCCAGGATGAGCACCACATTCCATGCAACCATATGAGGTGGTGTCTAACTTAGGGTTGGAAAGCAAATACAATTTGCTGAAGAGTATGATTCTTCGAGAGAAGTCAATGCCTAGACTTAAGAAATGAATCCAAGTTTGCCATGTGGGTGGCTTTCCAAGCAGAGGGAAACGTGTCTGACCTCTGGGCAATGGAGAGAAATAAGAGTATGGAAAGGAACAAATATTGCAAAAGGGGGAATAGCAATAAAGGGACCAGAAGCAGAGATGGATCGACGAAGGCTTCCATATTCAGGAAAGGAACCCATGCCTTCTCCTCAGCCAATATTGAGCCTGTAAAGAGTTCCTGCCCAATCCGCAGTATGAAAACGTGTGGCTGCAGATGAAGTAGGCCTATGGACAGGAACTCCACTTAGGAGACCACTGTAGTGATCCAGTTTTGTGGGATTTTGTTTCATTTTAAAAGAGGGAATGTCTGTACACCAGATAGCTATTGTATGTGCATTTTCCTGGAGCAAAACTAATTTTCCAATAGATCACTAGGTTCTACCTAGGGCTGGGACTAAGGTAAGGCAAATGAAGCGCACACACTCTTTGGACATAAATTTTAAGGGGGCACCGATTAGCTCAGTTAACAAAATAAATAATATTCAAAGTGGTATTTTTAAGGAATGCAATAAAATCCATAAGGAATGGCATATCAAAAAATTTTTAAATGATAGTCACTGAATTCTTTAGAGATGTATGTGAAAATAAATTTCTTCTCCATCAGATGTGAGAACTTCAATCAATTCTCTTCATGTTGCCAAGCGACTCACTCACCTGGGAAGCCGAGAGAGAACACCAGCTGATATCGATGTCAATGCATCATCCACGCGGCCTGGGGGCTTCCCTTTGCGAATCCAGCTGACAGCTAGTTCAAGCAGCATCAGGGAAATGAAAAATGGAGTTGCCTGGAAAGGAAATTGCAGAAAAGAGATGTTCTTGGGCTCCGTATGAAGTTTTCTCACATTTCCTGATTAATCATTCCAGAAGTGGGAGGTCCAGAGTGACATCGAAAAAAACAGAAGAATCTTAGAGGGTCATTTTCTCCTAACAAATAAAGATGATTATTTCAGACACATACTAACCAAGTGCCCCAATATTATCAACCAAGTTGGAGATAAAACATAAACAGATAGGGTGATAACTGCACCAAGAAAATAAGGTTAGGAGGGACATGTTACAAGTTGGATCTAAAAAAATATATTTTAACATAAGTGCAATAACTGCAAGTTTAGCTCAGCACATATGACTGAGCTAAATTCACTTCCTAAGGGATTCTTTAAGGATGTACACAGCTCTAGTTTTTCATATTAGCATTACTGGAATGACAAAATTGAACCTGTAGGAACAAAGAAAACTGTTCTGATTATTTCAAAGAATAAGGTCACTTTAAGTGTTCAAAACATCATTCAAGTTTTATTCATTCAGCTTTCATTTTCTTTTTTACAATAGATGTTTTTAGGCTCCAGTACCAATGACCACATATTGCACTAGGTTTGGTGGTATGATATAAAAATAATGATCTGTAAATACATTAAGTATCACATTTTTTTCTTCTTAAAAAAGCAGAAAGTAGGATTAATATGAAGTCCTGAAAAAAAAAGTTACAGGTTTCACTCATTTGGAAGCTGATCATGAGTTTTAAAGCTTTCAAAACTGAACTCCCCAGAACATATTCTCTGATGTCATTTTTTTTTTTTCTATTTCTTGTCTGAACCAGTAAGTGTTATAGGAACAACTTTGACAGGGGTGGGGAACTCCAGTATTCAAGTTCTAATTCTGGATATTTCCATTTCTAATCATAGCCAGGAACCAAAAGTGAAAAGTGCCTCTAAACACTTCAGAGTTTCAAATAAAACCTGGTTCAAGTTCAAAGTTAGGAAGACAGAATTGGACTCAGTGCAGAACTACGCCACCAAACGAAAGAGGAAATAATTTCCCGGGAGGTAGCAGACAAGTTTACCCTTTAAAACCAAGATTCTTCTAAAGTTTACTGATGTCAACTTTTGCCAGCTAAATTTGTCCTGTCACAGTGTCCAGGAAAACTTTGAAAGGATTTGCCATATCCTGGAGTGACATATCAGGGAAAGAGAGTTTGATGGGAGAAGATGGTTCTGGATGTCGAATGGAAATTCAATACAAGTAGAAATTTCACTTTTGTTCTTTATGAAGCTGAATGATTTTCATGAGAAGTGCATAATCTGAAGAATGAAAGTAAACAGAACCCCAAGCTGTGTTTAACTCCTTATTCAGAAAAAGCAAGAGCAGGTTCTTTCCAGATAGTCTCACCTGTTTTACATAATCAGGCACCTCTTCTAGGGTCTGGAATGATGTTTCATTGAGCTTCATCATGTAAAACATCATGCGAATTCCCTGGGAAAAGGAAACATCCTGTTGGGCTTCTGGGTTCTTCATCTCTGCCCTGGTCTGACTCCCAGCTGGAGAATATTCGTGATTCACGGCTGCAGCCAGAGGCTGGACAAAGAGGACGAGATGTGCTTCACAGAACAAGCCCTTTGTCAGAGAATGGCTGGAAACAAAGCTGCAAAGAGAGGACTGCCAACAGCAGAGTCCACTTGGAGGCAGGAAAATGCTGGGATCAAGAATGAGTTCAAAGTTCAGTTCAGTGGGACCTGCTCCAGCCCCCAGGCCTGTGGTGGAGGCCTGGGGCAATCCTGCCCTAATCAAAAATAAACAGTGGAGTTTGATTTATAGGTGGAGCAACTTATTAAAAAAAAAAAAAAGAAAGAAAGAAAGAAAGAAAAAGAAGCAAACAAGCAAAAGAAATATACATGATAACTCCTTGGAAAGGGGAAGGAAAAAAAAAGTGTTAACAGGTGAAATTTCAGCCTAAAACAGTGTGCGGAAATTCAAGGCTCAAATCACCTGAAGAAAATTCCAGTTTTTTCAGTCTTTTTTCCTCCCTTTTGAAATTCTCATGGTGTTCAGATTTGTCGTCTCCCCTCGGAGTCATTATTTCCTGAAAGGACAGGGTGCTCTAATCTTATTTAACAAGACTAAGCTTGAGAGTTTAGAAGTACTGAGTATCTCGTGCCAGCTCTGGAGTATTTACAAACCAATTTAGAGGCATTTGGGGTTATTACATGGTTTTACATTGTTTTGAAGCTTGCCTAGTCATATCTGTTGGTTAAAATTGATAGGGACTACCTGATTGAAAAAGTGGCCCAAATGTGGCTGTGAGACCTTATTTCTGTTTTTAGGGAGGACTTCGTTGTTTGTTTCTTGGAGGCAGACTAGAGGGCACTTTGTTGCATCACTTTAAATAAGTCAAGGTTCACCTATAACAGTTGTAATCATCCTTTGGCTACCACCTTATCTTTTATTGCAAACATGTTTATATAGATTTAATTAAATTATTAATATAGTCTTGTTTTAGGGAAAAACTTAGAAACCACAGATAAGCAACAGAGTAATAATCAGTCAAGCTATCAGGTGACTTATGTGATACTAAAAATGACAATAATTTGCAAAATTGTGCCATAAAAACCGCTGGGTTTATGAAGAATGGGATTAGCAGATAATACTTGATAATTTTATAATGACCCACAAGGAAAAATATATCAGGACCTAATAGAAGGGATAGCACATTTTTACACATGCATTGTTACATAAAGAAATGGAGGCTTTGGCTAGTGGCGCAGTGGATAAGGCACTGGCCTGCAAATCAAAAGGTCACTGGTTAGATTCCCAGCCAGGGCATGTAACCAGGTTGCAAGCCAGGTCTCCAGCCAGGTCTGCAGCTGGAAGAGGTGAAAGGCAACTGTACATGGATATCTCTCTACCTCTCTGCCTCTCTCCATACCCCCCTCTCTAAAAATAATAATAAAATCTTTAAAGAAAAAGAAAGAAATGGAGAAATACTGCAATAAACATCCTGCTTTATCTTGAAAAAGAGCTGAACTGGGCTTGGAATGGCTACAGACTATAAGTGACTGTGGAGTATTGGAAAAAGGCTTACCTGAATGTCAGCTAAGTTGTAAAGCCAGATATGGATATCATGGCTCATAACTCACAGGTGAACTGAGGACACTGGTTGATGTTTGAGGCATGTGCGTGTATGTGCCTTTTGTGTGTTCCTGACCCTTTCAGCTCAGTTGGGTATAATCTTTAACATTCACCTGGTGTCTAACTAACAAAACCACATATAAGTATAGGTGGCAGCCTCAAGTTTTCCCTTCATATATTTATCCTGTTTGAAACAAATTTGCACTTTCAAAATACTGCAGAATTAACTGTACTTTCAGATAGTTCCCATAGCAGATAAGTATTTATATGGACATGCAGTTTTAATAAAAGTGATCAGATTGGGCACAGTGTTTCATTACCTGCTTTAAAACTTTTTTTGAAATTATAAATGTTATGCATTTTGGAACAAAGGAAAATGCAAACAAAGCTATGTACAAAGTAAAATGTAGTTGTCCCCCTTCCCTCTCATCAATTTGTGAGAACAATTTGTCCTAGTGGGTATTTTGCTATACCTGCTTTCCCTACAAAGATTGTTATTATTATCATTATGATTACCATTGTATAAATAACTTTTAACATACACACATTGTTTAATTTTCTTTGTTCTAACGGACCATATGAAATATAAAATATAGCACTTTCCTTCTTGGAGTCAACAACTTACCAGGGATGTTCTTCCACTGTTTATGATTCTATAGCATTTTTTTTTTTTAATGGCTGCAGAGGTGTGTTTGTGCATTCCAGAAGGAAAAAGAATTATTTTAAGTATTTAAAGTAGCGGAACTTGAATACAAAGGATTAATTACAGAGATGATGGAAGAGGTAAAAAGCCAAGTGGGAACAAAGAGGCAATCCAGAGATTAACATCAATAGGAAGCCACTTGCATCCTTCAGCTATAGGGACAAAAGGAGGAGGCTGTGTGCACAGAATTTAGGGGCTGGGTCACCAAGAGAAAGTGAGAACCACAATGGGGCGGCCTAGCAGGAGTTGAGAGGGAATGGAAAAAACTGATGTGGCTTTTCCCTGCCAACCATGTTTTAGCAGTACTTCTCATTGGCCTAAAAGAGTCAGGAGCCAGTTGAGACAGGAGCCAGTTGAGAGAGGAGTCAAGGAAAAGAAATACAAGGAAAAAAAGTAGCTCCATTCCTTGGAGATACACAGCAAGGAAGGACATAGGAGAGAATGAATCTGAGGGGGAAGTCAACAAGGATCATTGCACCATCACAATTATCTGTTTTTCCATTGTTATGCAACGAAGTGTACTCTTCCAGTTTTAGTTAATTAATATAATGCATCCACGAATACCATGGCATAAATAGCTTGTATGTTTGTGCACATTTTTCATTAGATTCCTATCAGTGGAATTATATTCTTGAAGGAAATGTAAAATCTATGCTTTGAAAGTTGCTGCTGAATCTACCTTTAAAATTGGCTTTCGCTCTTGCCAACACTGGCTACTATCAATGTTTTATAGCTTTTAGCCAATTGATTGGTTCAAAATGTCATCTTGTTTTAATCTGCATTTCCCTAGTGACTTTAAACAATCATTTCATTACATTATTAGCCATTTGTTTTTCTTCCGGTGTGATTTATTTTTAAATATATCTAGCATGTGATTTCATTAGGTTATCTTTCTGTATTGATTTATAAATTAATTGTATTTTATATCTTATGTATTTCTTTCATGCATGTACCAAATATTCTTTCAGTCTTTATTTTCTTTTAATTGTGTTATATAAATGTTGTCATACAGCAACTGTAACTTTGTATGTGCTGCTATCTTTTATGTTATTATTTCTGCCTTTGGGTCTCACTTAAAAATGTTATCACTACAATTGTATAAAATTAATCTTATTTTTATTTCTAGAACATTTATAGGATTTTTTGGTTGTTGTTCCTTTAGTCATGTGTATGTGTGAAGCCATTATTTCATATTATACCTTCCCTATCGGTCCTGGATCAACTGATCACAGTTCTTCCCATAAAGTGGGTTAGAGTCAATACTTTTAGCAACATTTTTCTGCGTGATTGGATTATTTCTCGGCTCCTCACTTATTCTTGTGCTAGTACCTATTGTCTTAATTATTAGAGTATTATAATAAATTCTGGTAACATAAAATAATTTCCCATTTATAATTTTTATTTTTCAAAATTTTAAACTCTTTTTTACATATGCTCTAATGGATATATTTAGGCTAAACTTGGAAATATTTTATGAGCATTTTAACTGAAACTTCATTAAATATATAAATTAATTTGGAAGAATTAAAATTACAGGCACTTAATAAACTTGTCTGGAATAAATAAACATATATACTACACTCATTTAAATTTAGTTCTGTGTTTAAATGATGCCAGTGCTCACTGCCAATTCTTGTATTCCTTATTTTCTCCATTCTTCTTCTTCTTCTTTTTTTTTTTGGAGGGGGGGGGTGGGTGGTTATTTGTTTGTTCTAGAATAAATTACAAAGTTTTCTTTCTTTCTTTTTTCCAGAAAGATATATATAGTTTCTTACTATACTATTTTACATTTATGTAATAACTTGGTTAAATATAAAATCCCTCATTCAAAAGTTCATCCCCTAAAATTCTACAGAGACACTTTGACAGGAAAACAGGTGAAGCCAAGGCTCATGGAATAGGACTTTATACCTATACCTGAACCAGAAAGAGGAAGCCCAAGGTCATTCCAGGCAACTTTCCATCCAAATATCTATGTCAGATCTCTGTCCAAAGCTTCCTAGTTAACAGGGCCCTATTTGCAGTTTGTTTTTTAAACCTAATTAAAATGGAAATGTTTGGGGAGAGCCCGATATGAGTGACAAGCATCCCATGAAAATGCAAGATATGAACACCTGCTACTCTTAGTACTCTCATTTGCAAAAATCAGCACAAGATTTCATAAGCCTTTCATATTGAAATAGTTAATTTTTTAAAGTGATTAGAAATCTATAGTCCTGACTAGTATAACTTAAAGGGTTGGGTTCTGTCTTGCAAACCAAAAGGTCACTGGTTCAATTCCCAGTCAGGGTACATGATAGGTCCCCATTTGGGGTGCACAAGACATAACCAATTAATGTTTTTCTCCCTCTCTTTTCCTTTTCCCCCTCTCTAAAGGAAAATAACTAAGATCTTTTAAAAAATTAAAAACAAATCTCTACTGACATTGATAACTATCTATTGAGGAAAGAGAAATCACAGCATTTTGAATAGGAAATTTAATATAAAGAATCATCAGCTGCAACAGAGAGTTAGAGTATTGAAGGATTGACTAATAAAAATTAAGAGAACGCTAAAGAATTTAAGAATAGCAGATATAGGGAGCAGCCACACAGGGCTGGACTGAAGAATATGCTAGAAACTATGTTGTGGGGATGTGACTGCCAGTTGACCCCCAAGCTGGACCCAGGAAATTGGAGGCTCATCATCCCAACCCCTGTGCTTGGAATGTACCTTCTGCACACCATTTCAATAGCCTAAGAAATTTTCAAGGACACAGCCTTGAGAGTGATATGTGTTGTTGACATGACTGAACCTGGTTAAGTTCCCATACTTATTTATCCTGCTATCTACCAATCTGGGATGATCCAGTTCTTTCTTTGGTCTTTCATTACATTCACCATATAGGGGCCAGGTTCCAGTTTTACCCAGGAAGCTCCTGAAATTTTTTAAAATTTAATTTTACTTTTTCCCATTACCATTTAGCTCCCTTATACCTCCTCCCTCCTCCCCTGCAATTACCACACTGTTTTCCATGCCTATGAGTCTTTTTTTCTTTTTGCTCTAACTCTCCACCTCCTCACACCCCACCCCTCATAGCTGTCACTGCTCTCAATCTATGAGTCCATCTCTATTTTTCCTGTTAGTTCAGTTTGTTTATTAAATTCCACATGAGTAAAATTATATGGAATTTGTCTTTTTCTGACTGGCTTATTTCACCAACATAATGTTCTCCAGGTCCCTCCATGCTATTGCAAAGGGTAAAACTTTCTTCTTGACAGTCAAGTATTATTCCATTGTGTAAATGTCCCATAGCTGCTTTATCCACTCATCTACTGTTGGGCACTTGGGCTGATTCCATATATTGGCAATTGTAAATAACACTGCAATAAACATAGCGTACTTATGGTCTTTTGAATTAGTGTTTTGGGTTTAAAAATGGGCAAAAGGAGCCCTGGCTGGTAGCACAGTGAATAAGGCACTGGTCTATGAACCCAAAGGTCCCTGGTTCGATTCCCCAGCCAGGGCACATAACCAGGTTGCAAGCCAAGTCTCCTGCTGGGTCCGTGGCTGGAGGCAGGTGAAAGGCAACCATACATTGATGTTTCTCTCTCTCTCTCCCTCTCTGCCTCTACCTTTCTCTCTTTCTGGAAATAATAAATAAAAATATATTTTTTAAAATATAAAAAATAAAAATGGGCAAAAGGACCTGAATAGACACTTCTCCAAAGAGGATATACAGATGGCTGATATATGTATGAAAAGATGTTCTATGTTACAAAACATCAGAGAAATGCAAATTCAAAGCACAATGAAGTACCACCTCATACCTGTCAAAATGGTATCACCAATAAATCAATAATCAAGTGTCAATGAGGATGTGGAGAAAAAGGAACCCTAGTGCTCTATTGGTGGGAATTCAGATTGGTACTGTGGAAAGCAGTGTGGAGACACCTCAAAAAAGTAAAAATGGATCTGCTTTTGACCCTGTGATCCCACTTCTGGGAATATATCCTGAAATTTTGAACCAAAGAATCAGCTCTCTAAGCTGAACGAGAAAGCTGTTTACCAGGAAGATCCCAAAGAGGTACTTCCCTACAAATCCACCTGAGGGGTGAAGCTGCTGACTGCCAAGCATTGCCCGAAGTGGGCACTGAAGAGTCCTCTAGTGCAGGACACTGCCCAGTGAGTACACGGGAACCAGAAAGCAACACCTTCTTCCTTTAACAATGACTTCCCAGGGCTTGCTCCCAGGGGAGAGCTTGGCATGGGGTCAGCTAGCAGAGGAAAAATATTTAAAAGACTCAGATTCATTGCAATACGTAGATCAGCCAATGAAGTGTACATTTGGAGATGAGAAGCAATGTATTTATAACTAACACAAGATATAAAACTCTTTAGTGATTATAGTAAGTCTTCTTCCTCGTATTTTCTTATGCATGTGATACTTAGTCTAAATGTTCACAAAACTATTAGTCATCTAAAAACAATTTTCTAGGAGATATTCATTGTGAGAAAAAAGGAGTAGGGAATTCTTTGCATAGTTCTGCCTTTTCTTTTAGTATTTAACATTTCAGATTAATATTGATTTTGCATTCAACTTGACTTTTTTGTTTCCCTATGCCACCTATTCCTCCTTGGATACTCATAGAATATTTCATGCCTTTCAAATTAAATCATCTTAGAGTGCTATTTTTTGACAGATATAATCTTATTTAATTTTAATTTTTCTTTGCTTTAAGAAAAAAATTGCTGCTGTATATTTTGCCTATCATTTGTTTCATTTATATTTTTTTACATTTCTTCATAAATGTGATTTATCTGTTTATCAGATCCCATTTGTTTTCCACATCCATATATTGTCTCTGACCATTCTCATCCCTTGTTTTCTAATACTTTCTTACTGATTTGTTCAAGCCTATACTTTGGGTGTATTATTCTTCATGCTTCCTTCTTTGTTCTTGTTCTGCTTTAAATTCTACAATGACATTATTTTCTTAAATTCTTTTCTTGACTCTCTTAGTTTCCCCATTATGCCTATCTCTTATCTTATAATCTTTTCTTCAAGTTTACTTCATATTTAACTTCTTCATTAAATAGAAATACCTAAAATTATTCTTAATTTCCTAGGAGGTAATACTCAGAGTATGTTCTTAATCTAATTTTGGGACTTTCTTTCCCTACCTTCATTTCCTATTTGTTTATCCTTCAATGGGCATAGGTCCTCTTATGTTTTTTAACCTTAAAAAAAATATGATAACTATTCTTTGGTATCGTACCTCCAGGTATATGTGGCACTTTGGAGTATATATTTATCTTATCAATTTAGCATGATCAATCTCCACCAGTCCCTGAATGAATTTTATTTTATCCTTACTGCTGTTTCAATGAGTTGGAATGGTAATGGTTATCTTCTTACAAAAAGACCATTTGAGACTTTTTGAGAATGGGGATTACCCATGGGCTACTGAGCAAGGCTTCTAGTCAAAACACTTGTCCTTGATTTTGGATAATTTGACAAACATGGAAAATAAGAATTTGCTTACAGAAAAGCTTCTAAATCCACAGGCTTTTCTTTTGTGAAAAATTCTATAATCCCCTACGTGCTAGATAATCCCATCCCCTCCACTGTCATTGGCCCTAACAGTCCAAATGGCTCCTAGTAGGGTGGGTCAATCTGAGTGTAGTTCTTACCATCAGGCACGACTACCTATAGATTACAGAGTCCATCTACTACAGCAGAGGGATAAACCCTGCTCTGAAAAACTGTGCTAAAGAAGCAGCTCATGGTGCAGTCACATTTCTACAAGCATTAAGATAAGCACCTCAAAGTGAACATCAAGGTAAAAGTAAGAAAGGAGACTCCCTTTTTCCTGTTTCTGCCATGTTTCCAGTCTCCTGGAAACATTAAAACCTTCTGAGTGAAGGGACAATTAGTTCTTATCCTAGAAAGCCTGATTGGCCTCCTTTAAACTTAATTACCTTGTAAGGGCCTTATCTCCAAATATAGTCATATCGGGCATCAGGCTCTGACATATGAATTTGGGAAACACATCATTCAGTCCATACACCTCTTCATGTATCCTTCTCTTTTATCACTTGAGTCAATTTTGGGGAATGTGACTCAATACTTTCTTGCACCATCACCTTTAAGAGTTATTTTTCTAAAATTATAAGAACAATATATGTTCCCTGTAGAAATACAGAAAAATGCAGAACATACTTAGGGAAAAGTTGTTATAACACCACCAATCAGATTAAAGCCTCATTAATATTTTAATATACATCTTGCATTTAAGATTAAAAATTTTTAATTAATTTATTTTAAAATATTTTATTTATTATTTTTAGAGAGAGGGGAAGGAAGAGAGGCAGAGAGAGAGAGAGACGTCAATGTATGGTTGCCTTTCACCTGCCTCTAGCCACAGACCTGGCTGGAGGTCTGGCTTACAACTTGGTTGTGTTGCCCTGTCTGGGGGATTGAACCAGCAACCTTTGGGTTTGCAGGTGCATTTAAGACTTTTGAGGGGTACATTATTTTACATAGGTGAGTTCACAGTCTACATGTAATTTTAGGTCCCTCTTTTTAAAATTTAGAAGCCACATGATAAATGAAAATCCTCAAAGCAGAAGGTGTGTTGGCCTCCAAATCATTATTTGAGGAGACTACTCATCTATCAGGATATTAAGTAAAATTTAAACTTATAATGTGTTATGTGTTCCAGTTGTTATTTAAAGCTAATGGTGCCCTAACTAATGCAGAAGAAAAAAAAAAAAAGCATTGGAAGGTTTTGAACAGAAGTGTCACATAATCTTTCATAGGTATTAAAACCATCAGTCTGGTTTCTGGGTGAAGAACAGACTTCAGCGGGGAGTGAAAGCAGAGACTGTTCAGAAATGACTGATATAGTCCAGGCCCTCCATGTTGGTGACTTTCACAAGTGGAAAGATTCTGGATACATTTTGATGGTAAAAAAATGACAAGGTTTACTAACAGAAAGGCTGAGAGAACATGCATAGTTTAAAAGTTTGGTTTAAGCAGATGAAAGAATGGAGTTATTTACTACAATGAACAAATTCAGGTATTTGGCTCTAAATAGCATATGAGATGCCTGTAGACATCTAAGTGGCAGGGGTTCCAGCAGCTGGATCTATAAATCTAGAGTTCAAAGCTCAAAACTGGAGAATTAGCTATGCATAGATGGAAAAAACACTGACTAGAATAGCTACAAGTCACACATAATGATGATTTCCATGTACAGACTCTTCAACCATGTTTATAAGCTTAAACAATACTCATTTTTTATTTACAATCATATCTGTTATATTTATTTTTTGTAATTGAATTATATAAAACAAAATATTACAATTTGTACATTACTATGAATAATCTTATTAATAGAAGCAATAAAAGTGTATGCCCTACCCCTGTTTTAATATATATTATAGTAAGCATATGTTTAACTATTAAGAAACTGCCCAAATGGCCCTGGCTGGTGACTCAGTGAATAGGTGCTGGCCTGTGAACCCAAAGGTTGCTGGTTCAGCTCCCAGATAGGGCACATAACCAGATTGCAAGCCAGGTCTCCAGCCAGGTCCTTAGCTGGAGGCAAGTGAAAGGCAACCATACATAGATGTTTCTCTCCCTTTCTTCCTCTTTCCCTGCTCTTCTCTCTAGAAATAATGAATAAAATCTTTGAAGAAAGAAAGAAAGAAAGAAAGAAAGAAAGAAAGAAAGAAAGAAAGAAAGAAAGAAAGAAAGAAACTGCCCAACTGTTCTCCAATGTATGTGCCATTTAGCATTCACACCAGTATTCAAGTTCCAGTACTCTCATAACTTCTAGTTCCTGGTATATCCAGGCTTGTTTTAATTTTTGCTGCATGTTTTCAGCTATCAATAACTGCATAGCTTGTGTAGAATACGGCTGTCACAATATGAAGTCCATTATTTTTCTCCAATCTATTTTGAGGGCAATTTTTAAAAGAATATAGCTATATGTTGCCAAAATTTTAATATTGTCTCTGACTCTTTGAATTCTTTGTATTAATACTTTTCATAAGAAAATGGTACCATGTGAAATTTAAATAAATCTCTCTATTTTCTTAGATCAGATTTTATTACTCTTGACCAAGGACGTTTACCCAAGTTAAAGGACAAAGATCAGGTAGAACATGATCTTTAAAGACATCTATGACATATATTTGAGTTCAAAAAATAAAAACCAAATACTATTTCAGAAATTATTTTTTAAAAACCTTATCAAGCTAACACATTTTGTTGTTATTTTAGGAGTGGCCAATGCCTCTCTTAAAACTCATGGAGCTGTACACAATCAGGGTCAGAATAGATGTAACTTGCTTTTTATAAGGTTGACTTTGAGTTGAAGTTGGAATTAATCCAAATACGTGGGCAGAATAAAAGATTTTGGAGGCTCTCAAGAGTATTTTTTAAAGTAACTCATAAGATACTCAGCAAAGAGAAGGGTTTCTTTTGAAAAATATATCTGGAAAACACAAAATAACATATGTACCTCTTAGTGAGTAACCTATTGTGAAATAAATATTTTAAAGGTTCTGACAAGTCCAGCAGCAAGTAAATTTAATTTGTTCAACTTGCAGTTTATCAACTATAATCTACTAAAGAATTACTGTTAATCTAACACTGACGAACACCTCTGAGAACAGATATTACATGAAGATCGCTGTGTAACTTAAGGTCTTCATAGGGCCATTTCTCTGTTTGGAAAAGAAAGAACACTTATCCTTGGTAATGGTAATTAATGACCATGATCTGAGAGAAAAATACCTAAAAACAGACTTGCATATGCTAGGCAATATGAAAAAGACAAAACTAGTGTTCTACACTATGTACAAAAGTATGTTTTTAATAACACCAGCAGATCAGACAAAGTCCTTTACCTAAATATTTATCATAGAACTTGCTGCCTGCTGCTGAAAGGACCTGTGAACCTTCTTTTATGAAACAGAGTTGAAGCAATTCATTGTAGACATAAATTCAGTTCTTATCATTCTCTAGGACATGTGGTTAGGAATTTCTCTCTAGTTTCAGTACCAAGAATAATGTGTTTCTCCTGAACAGCATTTGTGTTATTTAATTTTATGGATGCTATGAATCACCTACCTAATCATGTTTCCCACTTCAGATGGTTTAATATGTAGCTTAGTGCCAAATTTATGGCATAAATCTGGCAAGTATATAGGATTCAAGTGGTGGCATTCTAAACTCACCCCTGGATTCACATTGATTCCTGTTGATATTTTCCTTGCTTAATTCTTGTCAAATTTGTAATTCTATTTTATTCTAAAGCTTTATTAAGTGTATTGGTATAAGATGTATTTATTCTAATCACATGGCAAATAATTTTTTAAAGTTAACAGATTCTTTAGTGAGTAAAAAGAGCAATTCTCTAGTTAGTGTCTCATTTGGATAGGCATATCCCAGAAGACACCTATCATTGTATTAGAAAAAACAAACAAACAAACAGATACCAGTAGCCTCACCAGAAAAAAGATGGATTAGCAATGAACAAGGACTCATTCTTGTCCCAAAACACCTGATAGAGAAAAGAGTCAATTCCATCCATGACAGCATCTGTTATGGATGGGATTCCTCATGCCAATGAATTCAAAAATATATTTGGGGGCCAGATATAAAAAGAAATGTTCAAAAATAATTCAGAAATGCATTATCTGTACCAGAAATAGTCCTAAAACATGACCTCATCCAGAAGTCAGAGGGGCCCAGAGACAAGGATGAGGCCCTGAAGAAGTTTGTCCATATGACTTCACTGTGATGCCCAAATAACTGGGTTTATATTATCAATATAAACCCATCAATATTGATCTCATCATTGTTTATTTCTGTCCCTTTCCTCACATCACCACCATCAAAGCTATGTACCCTTGCTATGTCCTTACCTCTGTTAGTGTTGCCCCTTTTTACGGTACAGTCACACACCATTTAATGACATGAATACATTGTAAGAAATGAGTCCTCAGTGGTATTGTCATTTTCTGAACATCACTGAATGTACTTACACAAACTGCGTACCCACATTCATTTCTCCAATACAACCTTTTCTCCTGTATTTTTTTTAAATTCAAACTGGCCTCATCCAGCACCCTGACTCACTGCCTCCTTCTTCCTTGCCTGTCCACTACCTTAATCATCCAGTCTTCAAAACAATGAGGTTCTAATCAGTATCCAATAATCTCAGACACAAACCCTCACAGTTTGTTGACCCCAGAGGCAGAGTTTTGGTCAAACTAGAGATAACCTCTAAACTTAGGTTGTGTTTCAGCTCCAGACCCAGAAAAGCAGTGAAACCAGATTAAGTGATGCTATGGCTGACACAAGGACCAGGTGCACTCATCAGCTACCCTCCTCTTATAGTGCCAACCAATCAGTAGAGACCATGACCCTAACACTGACCAATCAGTAGAGGCTGTGATCCTGACCATAATCCTAATTCCATTAGTCACCATGATTAATGATCTTTCCTCTATGTAATGTCCCCTGGAAGCCAGGTCTTTGGGCATTAGCTAACCTGTTTCTGGACATGAGCCAGTTCCTGAAAATAAACCCATACATTCTTTGCTACAAACTTTTGTTTGTTTCTTATTGGGCTTCCATACACACAGGCAAAAGGACCCCTTTACTCCCTAAACACTTAGATGGTACAGCCTACTACTCACCTACGTTGAGTATAGCCTGTTGCCCTTAGGCTACAAACCTATATAGCATGTTATTGTACACAGAAGAATGCAATGCAATGCTATTTGTACATCTAAACATAGAAAAGGCACAGTAAAAATATGGTGTAATACATTACCATGAATGAGGCTTACAAGACTATTATGTGTTCTGGGTGAGTTGTGAGTGATTGGTGAGTGAATATGAAGGCCTCCAACATTACTGTACACTATTGTAGACTTTATAGCTTTATAAACACTGTATTCCAGCCTCACTACAAGTAGACAAGTAATATATTGAGCTAGGTCTTTACCACAGCTATGATGTCACTGGTTGATGGGAAATTTTCAACTCCATTATAATCTTTGGAACCAGTGCTGTAGACCGAAATGCAATTATGCAGCACATTATTGTGCAGATGGTTCTGTTCTAGAATTTAGAAATGTCCTGAGTTTTCTCACTCTCACATCCATCCTGTCTCCAAGTCTTGTCTATTCTACTTCTGACGCTGTCCAGGAAGATGTCTGTTTCTAACCAGGGTTTTGCATATCGGAATCAGAGTGAGGAGCATGTGTGAAGTACATGAAATTCCCAGGATTTTTCAACTTCATGGAATTTATCATACTATGACATAATTTGCAACATCCATGCTTATCTCTAGGAAGTACAATGCCCTACTGTGAGTATTCATGACTTGAGTGGTGAACGAGGAACCTCCATCATGTGTTTGTTAGGGCAGAAGCCTGTAAACCCAGTGGCCAAGAGAGCACAGCTAGCAAGTGCAGCTACATATTAGTTCCTACCTAGACATGAACATAGTAGCTGCTATCACTTGTACCTCAACTTCTACAAGTTTCTTTATGAGAAAATTGGGTACTCAAAATCAATAGCATCCACTCATATGGCTGTAGTCTAGGAAAGTAACTGCAATTAAACAGCCCATGAGTCAGGGAAGAAACATTGTCATCATTATTCTGCAAGGTCACTCAAGGGTCAGACATCAAGTCCTCTCCTTCAAATTAAATACAAATAAAACTAGAGTAATTTAGAAAACAATACCCACAATACCAAACTATGAAAGTTGACAAGCTGACTCCCAGTGAGACCCTGGAACACAGTGTGAATCCCCAAACTCAGGGCTTAGCCAGGTGTACGTTTCAAACCATTTACTGGTGCTAGTATAATCCCGAAAAGGTTACTTAACATTTTGGATGCTTTGTTTCCTATGTTTCTTAACTAAAATAATTTTGTCTTTCAATGATACTTATTTTTCAGTGACTTTATTGAGACTCTCTCATTTGCCAGGCACCTTACCAGCAGGTGATGCAAGGTCACTGCAGTGGTCTCACTATCGATTCATACATGTCATTATTCTCAAGATGAAATAAAATGATGCATGAGGTAAAGAGTAGACAGTCCACAAGCATTACTGTCCTTCCTTCCTTTTCTTGAATAAGGGCACTTACCATCTGACTGTGGGTGGGGTAGGTGGAGAAAAGTGAAGTTGCAGCAGATGAAGTTATTTAAAGGATATCATAGTATTCCTTGGGACTATAACAATAGCATGGCAATAATACATTCACAAAATTGTTAAAGAGCACTTACCATATGGTAGACAGTGTAGAAGTAAACATTAGAATACAAAGAATAAACAAAACCTAGAAACTCAAATGGATCAAACTTTGAAAACTCAAGATATCATTATCATGACACATGACCATGTGTTAAAGTGCAGGTCAAATATTTATATAATTTATAAATTGTGTAACTTTATAGTAAATTATATTTATAGATTGTGTAGCATGTATTCTACATATACTGAAAGTGTAAACAATTTATATAATTAATATATAATATGTAAAATAACACATACTATTCAATATATTGTATATGTTATATATTATTATTTATATAATTATTCATTCAATGACTGCGTTTATTGGAGAGAAAATGTCATGTTGCAAAGCATCGTTCTTACTTTTTACCTCAGTTCTACTTCCTAGAAACAGAATTCTACTGTTCATATTTTTAATTCTGTTAGAAGCTATTTTCATGACTATTCTACTCTACTCTCAATTCACTGGCTAATACAGGTAATTACTGATCACCTTACCCTGGAAACGGAAGATTTAGCTCACTCCTGCCATCACCCTCCTCTTTGTGGTATTGCTTATATTGTTATTACAGTTGTAACTGGAAATATTTTTTTTAAACCTGTGTTCCTTGTTTAAAAACTTTCAGTGGTATCTCTTGCCTCCTATTTTTTAGCAGCCTTGTTCTTTCTCTGCACCTTTTTCCTGCCTGTGTTCACTGCCACGACTCTTTCTTGGTGAGCTCTCCTTTCCCACAGTCCGTCCTAATATATGAATCTGTTTTGCAATCCTGACCAAGTCATGCATGATTTGTCCACTCTAAAGGTTGGAAAGAAATAAACACTATCTGAATTTCATGACTATATAAATACTGTGCACTTCTGTCCAAAAAATATGCAAGGATTATATTTCATTTTTGTATATGCCAATGTCAAGAACTCTGGATTAGCCAAGGAAAATGATATTGGTATTCTTGCTTAAGACACTTATACAATGGTTTAAAATCATGCCTCATTGTAGTTTACGACATATTTGGAACATAATATACTTAATTTCCCAGATTATTTTTAATTTATTTATTTTTGTTTGTTTCTTCTACAATATGCCTTTAAATACTTCAAAAAATTTTCTGTCTTAATTATATCATTTCCAGTGATTCTCAAAGTATCATCTACAAAACACTATGGTTCCCCAAGACCCTTCTGGGAACTGAAAGGTCAAACTATTTTCATAATGGCACTGAGACATGACTTGTCTTTTTCACAGTGGGCAAAGGCAATGGCTGGTAAAACTGCCGGTAATGAACTGTCATGGGAATCTGTTCACGTGCCACCACTACACAGGAGGTATGCACAATGAAAGGGAAGAAGAGATTGCATTTCAGAATGTCTTTGCTGAAACAGGTAAAAATGTTACTTTGATTAACTTCTGATCTTTGGGCAAACATCTTTGTAATAATGACAAAATGGGAAGTGTTCCTAAAGCAAACTGCTGTTGCATATGGATTTACAATGGATAGCTCAAGAAAAGATACTTTTATGCTTGAGTTGTGGGCTTAACTATGCACTTAATTTTTGTTCACCGAAACCATTTTGACATCAAAGAACAATAGACAAACAATGGTTATTCATACTTTAGAGATATATTCCAGACATTGAACCAAGTCAGCCACCTAAGTCAACAAGATGAGAAACATCATCTCAGAAAACATTTTAGGCCACCATCAGCTTGTAGCATAATTCAGTGACAGATACTTTTGAAATGACCGATTGCATGTTGGTACAAAAATTGTCCATAAATAAAAAATTTATTCAAAGTGCAACAAAGACCAAAGTATTTTTAAACAACTTTATTGAAGTATAATCAACATACAATAGGCAGTTAATTTTTTAAGTACCCTGTTCATTTATTCATGTACACACCCATGAAACCATCACCACAATTAAGATGAGGAACATATTTGCCATGCTCCAAATTTACTCATGATCTTCGTCATATATCCTTCTATGTCTGTCCCCATGTGCAATTGTCCCCAGGAAGCCACACCTATTTTCTGTCACTACAGATTAGTTCACATTTTCTAAAGTGTTCTTTGAGTGGAATAATAGAGCATGAACTAGGCTCTTTTTCTTCTGGCTTCTTTCATTTAGCATTTGTGAGTCGTCCAACCTGCTGTATGTATCAAGTTTATTCATTTTTATTGTTGAATAATATCCATCATATGGATATACTACCATTTGTTTATTTATTCATCTGTTGATGAACTGTGAGTTGTTTCCAGTTTTTTACTATAGCTAATAAAGCTGCTGTGAACATTTGTGTGTACATTTTTGCATGACATGTACTTTCATGTCTCTTGGGGAAATACCTCAGAGTAAAATGGTTAGATTATGTGGTAAGTGTATGTTTAACTTTTGAAAAACTGCTAAACTCTTTTCCAAAGAAGTTACGCTATTTTATAATTCTACCAGCAACATATGAGAGTTCCAGTGCCTATCCTTTGTAATACTTGGTGTATTCAGTCTTAAACTTGAGCCTTTACTACAGGTATGAAGCAATCTCACATTGTGGTCTTATTTTGCATTTTCCTAACAAATATTGAGTATCTTTTCATATGTTTATTTGCCTTCTATGTAGCATCTTCTTTCCATATTTCTATTGTTTTTTAAGTTGTTGAATATTTTTAATTGAGCTTTGAGTTCTTCACATATTTTGATATGAATCCATATACATATATGGTTTATTTTCTTTCAGGTTCTTCTGTCTTATCTTTACATTCTTTTAACATGGTCTTTGAAAGCTTTACAGTGTTTTATTTTGATGAAGTCTAACTGATCAACTTTTTATTTTGTTTTGTGTTTTTGGTGTTATACCTAAAATACCTTTTTCTAACAAAGGAAAGCAAATTATTTTCTTTCATATTTTGCAAGTACAAGGTATAGATCAAAGTTCATAATTTTTTCTTTTTGTATTTAGATAGCCAACTATTTCCTTACTAAATACTGACAAAAGCTATGTTTTCTTTAATGGCATGCTTCGTTAAAAACCAGCTGTACTTATATATGTACACATATTTTTATACCCTGTATTCTGTTCCATTAATGTATTTTTCTATCTTGATTACTACAGCTTTATAATAACTATTAACATTTGGTAGTATTAGTTCCCAAACTTGGTTGTTCTATTCAAAGTTATTTTGCATATTCTAGATCATTTTAAATTTCATATGAATTTTAGAATGTGTATCCCTTTTTTATAGAAAAACAAAACCTGATAGGGTCTTAATTGACATTACATAGACTCCAAAGGTCAATTTAGACAGGATTTAATTACATTTTAAAAATCTTGAGCCTTTTGTGTATTGCATACATTTTGTTATATTTAGCCCTAGTTCATAACTTTTGATGCTATTGTAAATGGTATTTATTTTTTACTTTCAATTTTATTGTTACTTGTTAGTATATAGGAAAAAATTATTATATATTGCATCCTACCATCTTGCTAACTTCACTAGTGAGATTTAGTATTTTTTGTACATCTGAATATGTACATATGAAAATATTATCTGATAATAAAGATAAATTTTTATGTTATTTTTGTTTATATTTAGCTGACAATATTTTCTATTTTCCTTTATGGTTTGTTCTTGGATATCAGGTTATTCCCGTGTGTGATTTTCTAAATATGAGTGTTTTCTAAACTTATTTTATGGCCAGGAGATAGTCTAACATCTTCCTACATATTTTCTATATGTTCTGTCAAGTCTTTGAGGTGGTTTTCTTTTTTCTTTTTATCCTTATGTCTTTATTGCTAAAGAGTTTTCTTTTTACCATAAACAGATGCTAAAAAAGAATAGAAGGGTTTTTTTTTTTACATAATTGTGGTCCTAGTGATTATTAGTAGAGATTGATATTGCCATCTTTGTGAAGACATTTAATCATCCCATGTAATTATTAAGGGTGCCAATTAATTCCTCCTAAAGTTTTTACAATCCTTATTAAATTACCAGGGTGCAGATACTGCTATAAAAAGAAATTGAAATGGACTAGTTTCTAATTTTCAACAACAATTTAAAGGAAATTCCTTTTGTAACTCCTGCTGCAAACAAAGTATTACATAAGAGTGTGCTTATTGATTCAAATATAAAAATTCCAAGAAACTTTGGACGAACTGAGATACAATAGGGTATGACTTTTACAGAACTCATTAATTTTTTAGAGTCACCACAAAGTGCAAACATATTTCAAAGCAGGTCCAAGGAAGCTGGAAGAACTATTGACATGAACTCTGAAAATGGAGATATTTGGATGATTTTTGTCCTCATGGCTTATGAGTTCTTAAAATAGGGAAGGCCTGTTCTCTAGCTCTCCCTGAGGAAAGTTTGGCATAGACCTGGCCGGCCTGGAAGCACTCCACTGTGTTGATGTATAAAGCAGATTTGAGAGCCTGTCTCCTTGGCATGATACGGCTGCAAAGAAACAAATGCCTATGATTTTTCCTCAATGAATATTGTTGCTGCTTTGAGGTCCTAAGGCTACCCCTGCCCTTTCCCAAAACCTTACAAGTGTTTGCACAGAATACACATGAGGATATTTTAAAAGGCACAGGCCCCAATGAGTTAAAAGGCATAATACTCTATGCCTACAACAATAATTAATAAACACTGTAATGTGTTTTTCTATGGCTAGTATCCTGGAATCTGGCCCAAATTCTTATAAAAAGCAAAATCTCGGTAAATATTTTTGAATGAATAAATAAATGTCAAAACCTGCTACCTTTCCTTCAGAAGAGAAAACTCTTCTGTGGTATTTTCTCTATGGACTTTTCAGACTGTAAGGTTATTGTTCAACGTAGGACACCTCGAACATCACCATGTAAATGATGGCCATTATTCAGACAGGTAACAGGAAACTCTCCTTACCCCCAACAAGAACTTGCAATAGTGTTGTATAAACAGGGCATAAAAAGATGAATCAGTAAAATGCAATAGTAGAATCAAAAAGAGCTGCAGCAATTGAGAAAGGTGAGCAGAAACGAGGTAGGATATAAATAGGTTGTTGACATTTGTGTGAGAGTGAAAATAAAATGTATTAATTTGGAATGTATATCTTAAATCTCTGGGGGTAAGTTCTGTGAACAAATCAGTTGTTTTGTTTTACTTGACTGGTGTATTTCTATAGGGAGGGAGACATCTAAGAGTTAAATATAAAGGACTATGAATACCAGTCTATGACAACTGAACCCTGTGTTTTTGAAGCAAAGGTTATTTGTGAAAATGATATTAACAAAAAAAATCACACCAGCATAATTTGGTAACAACTGTTGTCAAGGATGTGGGAAAATTAGAGTCCTCATACACTGCTGGTAAGGATGTAAAATGGTTCAGTTGCCATGGAAACAGATTGGTGATTTCTCAAAAGTTAAACATAGAATAACCATATGATCCAGCAATCCCACTTCCAAGTATACATCCAACAGTATTGAAAATAAGTACTTACTTACTTGGACACATATGTTTATAGCAGCACTATCAGCAATAACCAAAAGGCAGAAATAGCCCGTGCTTTTTCATAAGTGAATGGGTGAACAAAATGCATTCTATACTTACAGTAGAATATTATTTAGCCATAAAAATGAATGAAGTATTGATAATGCAGTACAACAGAAATGAATATCAAAATGATTATGCTAGATGAAAGAAGTCAGACACAAAATGTCATATTAGACCATTTCATTTCCATGAAATGTCCAGATAAATAAATTCATTGACACAAAAAACAAAACAAAACAAACAACAACAACAACAACAAAACACAATGGTTTCTAATGACTGGAGGTGAGGTGGATAATGGGAAGTAATTAATTGCTTAATAGTTACGGAATTTTCTTTTGGGATGATACATGTTTTGGAACTAGATAGAAGTAGTAATTACACAGCATTATAAATGCACTAAATTCCATTGAATTGTTTACTTTAAAAAGGGCTGAAGCCAGAGGCATGGACACATGGAACAGAGTGACAGATCTCAGAGGGGAGGGAAGTGGTCAGACTGCAAGAGATTAGCCCAAGAACATACATGGTCTAGACCAACAATGTGGTGAAGGCCAAGGTAGGGGGCTGGGTGGAGCAGGCAAGAGGGATATGGAGGGGACTCTATAACAGTGTTAACAATGTTTTAAAAAAAGGAATTCATTTTAAACATACCTGCATTTTTCCTCAAAAAAAAAAAAAAAGTTTTTAAATTGCCTCTATTTGAAAGCATTAGAGAGTGATTAAGGTAGGACTTGACAAGATCAGTCCTGAGGAGAAGTGTGACCATTAACTAATTCTGACATTTAGTGGTTCTTCTATATTAAGCCACTTGCTGATTCTAAGCCTCAGCTCAGGAACTAAATGACTGAGATGAATAAAGTAACTGAAAGGATCAGAAATTATCCAAAAGTTTCTATAATCTGATGGCTAGGAGTATGTGTGGGATATGGGAAAAATGGTGTTCTGTTTTCAATAATGAAAGGCTCATAGAGTTACAATCTGAAATAAAGGACGGATTAGAAATAGATCTGTCTCATACAGACAAACTCAGCTACAAATTACCTCATGCCTAATTGGATTAAGTTGACATGATTTTATGCTAAAAGAATGCCAGAAGCAAACTTGAATCCTTTCCGGAAGATAAAATCATCCAGGTCTCTCATAATAATGAATGTTTTCAAGGTAATAAGATCAAAGACGGAGTGAAAGGAATGGACTTAAAGTGGAGATAATGGAACCAACTGTGTACCATCAAGTTGTGAGAGGGCAGGAAAGGTGGGAGAAAGAAGAGGCAATTTTGACCCAGAATTACAACTTGGGCATCTAGGAGGCCGTGGTATAAATTGAGTAGGACATAACGCAGGAGGAGTAGGGTTAGGAAATGAAAGAGCTAATAAGTTTAGATGGGGATTTATTACACTTTGAAGCATCTGTGGATTTGTTCCAGATGGAGTTGTGTCCTCTTGCAGGAAAAGTGTCTAGGAAAACAATATTTTTTTTAATATGTCTGGACCTGACTCCTCGCATTTGCCATTGCTGGGCAGCCTGGATATGTGTGATGTGAAGGCCACCTGTTAAAAGCCATCTGAAATAGCTCTGTGGTGAAAGTCTAAAATTTACAAATAGCCACGTTGGTAATGAACTCTTCTAAGCGCATAAAGGATAAGTGAATTTGTAGAAGTGAAATAGAAGTATTACTTTATCTATCTGAAGTAGAATTCAAAAAACTCATAGTCAATTTCTTAAAATTTGTATCTCAGTATAGTTTTCCCATTCAACTGGAAACCTGATGATACTCAAATGTCAGTTTATGTTGGAAATAAATTCTCTTCTTCAGTTTGCAATTTTACAGGAGACATTCTGTCTCTATCCCAGGTTATATGTGAAGTTTTAATGATATTTGAAAACTGTGTATAACTAAAAGATTTACATCTTCAATTGTTTGCTAGGCTTGAACTAATTTATATTTACCTGAGCATACTCAGTTATGTTATTTTCTTACTCAGCATATTTACATAAAAATCCATTGCCAAAAATATTGAGGAAAAGTGCTCTATAAAACAGTCCTAGGCTATATAAGAAAGCAAACAACTGATGAAAAATTATAATTCATTTGCAAACACATTATTTAAAGTAAAATATATAACTATTACATTAAATATAAACATATATCTTATAAATATATTTTATTCATTACAGTAAAGAAACTGGTGGAGTTCTACAAATTGTGATTCTATTGAATATACATGAAGAATGAATAAGAAGGGAGGTCACAAAACATTCCATGAGGAAACATTTTATACCTTCGTTTCAGTAGAAAAGCTAAATGCCTGATTTGAACAATGTACTTTTTAATTGAATTATGCCCATTTTCAGAAAAATGGTGAAAGAGCATAATAACCAATCAATTATAACTGTTCCAGAACCTTGATTCAGCTACAACACATAGATTTCAGCCTGTAATCTCACATCCTCCTCTCAGTACAGAGAAAAACCATGTTAAGCTCAGCACAGTCTTGGAGGAAGAATCTAAGAAGTGCTTGGAAAACACTGGAACAGAAGGGCACTCAAGAAAAAAATAAAGATATGAATTCTGCCACGTTTATGTTCCTGAAACATAAACGATCAGCCAAAATCAGCTTTGGAGCATGAACCAAAATGATAACCAAAGGTTAGAGATATGGCTATACCATAAGGAAAAAGTAGGAAGTGACCCCAGTGTTTGGTGCTGCTGGAAGTGCCTGGAGCTAAAATACAGTAATACTTTAACATATTCTATAAGGCAGTTTAATGCTAAAGGAGGTGAAATTACTTTCCTACAAAAATTCACTAAGATGTATAAGACCTATAACCATAATCATTCATACTGGTATGTCCTAGAATAGTAAAATCTGATTATTTGAATATCAGCAAATCCTTAATAGAATTCCATTGTATTTGTTAATCAAGTATATGTGTTTTGTGAAATGTCATTTTAACTGTGAAAGGGATACCATTTTAGTTGGCAGTTTTCTGCAAACGTAATTTCCACATAAAGCTAAAAATTCTTAACATCATAACCTATTTTCAGCAATTGGATTCACAGACATTTTAGAAAAAAGGCTATGACCAACAGCAAAATGCAATTCTTGGCAAATGAAGAAGCAATAATTTAAATATAGACTCCAGGTAAAAGCAGGAATAGAAACCAAACATTTTTCCCAAACAAGGGAAACCTAGCATTGAAACCAGTTCAAGGCAAATGAATTTCTAGTGGAAAGTCAGGGACTGGACACTAAAATTATATTTACAATAATAATGTAAATGAACAATGTGTCAGACAAAATTATGATTTTAGAAAATACTTTTTATGGGTTATATACAGCCCCTAAGGCAGTTATAAAGCACAAACATTGTATCTTTAGTCTCATCATCTTTCTTCTTCATCCAAATCCTCTTTCTCTTATTTATGCTGTTATGAAAACAAATAATTTATATTTTATTTCTCACTTCCTTTTTACAATGAATGACTATCACTCTGAGTGGATTTAGAATATGGTTAACTCCCAGAGAAATACTGTTTTGGGGGGTGGGGTGTCAAAGCAATAGTTTTCAAATAGAGCAGTAGTAAATACTTAGGAATATTGGAAAGCCAATCTTCCTGTGTTTCTCCAATGTCAGTCTATGGTCCAGCATCAAGAATACACTAACCACTTGTAATTGTGGATAGATTCTGGTTCCTTCAGCCTTACCTGATGTTTCAGGGTCAGAGAGTATATACACCAATACTGAAATGTGGAGGTTCATCATGCATTTTGTGCATCTTTTCACATAGCTAGATTTCCAAGAACATGGTAGAGTGAAGTCTAGATGTAGTCACAATATCAAACTCAGTGAACAGTTTCAGAGTAGAAAGACATGATGGGAGTGTAGAAAATGTCATAATTCAGTTTTGACCCAGAGGATGAGAAATGTTAATGAATGTTAGCAATTTTCCAAGTCTTATTAGATAATTCTAGTCTATTATGGGATAAGAAACAAGATAACTGAGCTAACTGGAATTGACATAAGAATAACCTTCTTGCTTTAAGATTCTTGGAGTTAATAGATTCACTAGATTCATTATGAAGGAGGGACCTTTTAAATGTCCTTTTTGTGGCCTGGATTGTTTTGGCTGCAGTGGTTGCAATTTACCTGAGACCAAGTGGTGTGTAAATTATAGTAAGTTGTTATGCTAATTATATTTCCTTTGACATTCAATCAGTTAATAAAGGAAATCCTTCTACCTAAAATAACTTGTTTGGGGAAGAAAGTAAATTTGGAGTTACCAAAACACAGGATTTGGTGTTCAATAAACTTAACTATAAGCCCCAGCTTTGTGCACTTGAATTTAGGTGAAATGCTCAACTTCCTAAGCTTTAATTACCTCATTTGTAGTCTAGGCTAATACCGCACTACCATAGAGCTACTATAAAAATTATACATGATGTATTAACTATACTGCAAATAGCAAGCAGTTCATGCACAGTAAGCAATAACAAAATTAGATTTTTACATTGATAATGAAGACTTTTCATTGTTGCAAACATATCTATACTGATACTTTAAAATTTGAGAGGGTTTTCTCTCTAGCTTTATATGACAGCATAGTATCAATGAATGTGTCATGAATCTGTAGGAAATGTGTGAAAACCTATAATACTTCTAGTTAATAATATATTTAAAGAAATATATTAATTAACCAAAGCATTATTCATGGTGGCCAAGATATGGAGACAATCAAAGTATTCATCAGTAGAGGACTGAATAAAGAAGATGTGGTACATATATACAATGGAATATGGTACATATATACAATGGAATACTACTCAGCCATAAGAGAAGACAAATACTGTCCTTTGTGACAACTTGGATGGACCCTAAGAATATTATGCTAAGTGAAATAAGTCAGTCAGAAAAGCTACAAACCATGTGATTTCACTCATATGTATGATATAAAACTGAAACTCATGGACATAACAGTGCAGTTACCAGGAGAAAGGGAGTGGGAAAGGGGAGGGAGGAAGGGGCCTAGTATATGGTGACAGTTTGACTTTGGGTGGTGGCCATATAATGCAATATAAAGATATCATGGAAATGTACACTTGAAACCTATAGGATCCTATTAGCTAATGTCACCACAATAAATTTAATAAATAAATAAATAAATAAATAAATAATGAAATAAAGTGGTTATTTTGCCCTGCAGAGAACTTTATTGAGGACTATTTACTCTAATAATGTGGGTTCTATTTAATGACTATGAAAAACTGATTTTGACTAATTTTGCAAAAGTAGCATCTGAATTTTGGATATATATAACTTTGATGTGGCCTCTGCCCTGGATTTAAAGTAAAGCTTATTCTATGCAGTTAAGATGGGGGCGCAGGTAGACACACTTTGCCTTCTGGCACAACCATAAGAAGAATTACATCTACCTCACAATAAAAATCAACCAGAAGTATATGGGAAACTAATATTCGACAAAGTGGGAAGGAACAAAAAATGGAGCGCAAATAGCCTTTTCAACAAGTGGTGTTGGGAGAACTGGACAGGCACATGAAAAAAAAAATGAAACTAGGCCACCAATTTACACCATACACCAGAGTAAACTCTAGATGGATAAAAGACTTAAACATAAGCAGTGCTACCATAAAAGTCTTAGAGGAAAACATAGGCCAAAAAATTGCAAATATCTCACGCAGCAATATTTTCATGGATATGTCTCCTAGGGCAAGGGAAACAAAGGAACAAATAACAAATGGGACTACATTAAACCGAAAAGTTGCTGCTCAGCTAAAGAAATCATCAACAAAATGAAAAGGGACCAACCATATTGGAAAACATATTTGCCAATGACACCTCACACAAGGGTTTGAGCTCCAAAATATATAAAGAACTAATACAACTCAACACCAGGAAGACAGACAGCCCAATTAAAAAATGAGCAAAGGACCTGAATGGACACTTCTCCAAGGAAGACATGCAATGGGCCCAAAGGCCTATGAAAGAATGCTCAACATCCCTAGCCATCAGAGAAATGCAAATTAAAACCACAATGAGACACCACCTCACACCTGTCAGAATGGCAGTCATCAACAAATCAACAAACAACAACTGCTGATGAGGATGTAGGGAAAAGGGAACCCTGGTGCACTGCTGGTGGGAATGCAGACTGGTGCAGCCACTATGGAATACAGTATGGAATTTTGTCAAAAGACTAAGAATAGAACCACCTTATGACCCAGTGACTCCACTGTTAGGATTATACCCGAAGAATCATGAAACACTGATTCAGAAGAACCTATGCACCCCTATGTTCATAGCAGTGCTATTTACAATAGCCAAGTTCTGGAAATAGCCTAAGTGCCCTTCAATGGATAAATGGATCAAAAATCTGTGGTACATTTATACAATGGAATACTATGCAGCAGAAAAAAAGAAGGAACTTCTATCCTTTGCAATAGCATGGATGGAACTGGAGAGTATCATGCTTAGTGAAATAAGCCATATAGCAAAAGTTAAATACCATATGTTCTCACTTAATACAAGAGGCTAATGAACAAAACATGCAGATGAGCAGAAAGAAACAAGAGACATGGGAGGAAAAAAGGAGCAGAATGACGGTGACTGGGGGTGGGGCAGGGAGAGAAGGGGAAAGCGGGGGAAGGGATCAGATGAGGAGCTAGCAAGGAGAACCCATGGACATGGACAACGAGCTTGTGATTGACTCGGTGGGCAGGGGGTGGGGGGCAGGGGAGAGCAATGGGAGAAAAAATGAAACAATTGTAATGCAACAATAATAAAATTAACTTAAAAACAAAAATAACCAGAACTGCCAGAAAAATCAAACTACATGGAAGACCAAGAAACAAAGATTTAAAGAAGTAATACTTATCCAGACAGGTGTGATGGGCGGAGACAAGGAGCCGGGACAGAGAGGACATGGTGTGGTTATGGCTACAGTGGCAAGGCAGTGGCTGCAACCAGCTGATGGAAGGAGTGGTCCTCCATTATAAAAGCCAGGAAGAACACCTGGGAATCCATACCAGCCGCAAGTAGCTCACATTTTCAGCACTGGTGAAATAAAGCCTCATTGTTTCTGGCTGTGAATACTAGTGGAGGTTGGGGCAATGAAAGAAACTGCCCATCTTTCAGGAGAGTCCATTTAGATGACCCCACAGTCCTAGAACATATGCAAACTCATCCAGCCTCGGAACCATCACCAGGGCGACAGCTAGAGGGGTGCCAGTCACAAATGGGAAGCAGGTGAAGTGATTGGAAAGGGGCAAGTGCTGAGCAAGCAGCATTGTTCCCTCTCAGACTCTGTTTCTACACACAGCACCACAAGGTGGTGGCTCCACACTGATGAATACCTAAGGCTCTGTCCCTTACAATGTAATAGGTGCGACAGCTCCACCTAAAATATAGAGGCAACCACAGCAGGCTGTCAAGTTGAGGAGACAGAGAAGTAGTATGGTCCATAAGAGGGAGCAAATCAAGGTTCCAGTGAAAGAACTAAGAAACGAGATAGCCAACCTAACAACGCAGAGTTCAAAACCCTGGTGATAATGATGCTCAGAGAAATGGTTGAGTACATCAAACACAAAAGGGAAGAAGTGAAGGCTATGCTAAGTGAAAAGAAGAGAAATCTACATGAAACCAATGGTGAAGGGAAGGAAGCTGGGGTTCAAATCAATGACTTGAAATATAAGGAAGAAATAAACAGTCAACCAGTAAAGAATGAAGAAACAAGAATTGAAGAAACAAAAAGAGGATTAAGAACCTTTGGGACAACTTTAATTAAACATATTAACATCCATATCATAGGGGTGGCAGAAGGAGAAGAGAAAGAGCAAGAAATCAAAAACTTGTGTGAAAAAATAATGAAGGAAAACTCCAAATTTGGCAAAGGAATTAGACAAGCCCAGGAAGCAGAGTCCCAAACAAGCTAGACCCAAAGAGGACTATACCAAAACACATCAAAATTAAAATGCCAAAGTTTACAGAAAAAACGAGAGAATCTTAAATGCAGCAAGAGAAAAGCAGAGAGTTACCCAAAAAGGAGTTCTCATAAGACTATCAACTGATTTCACAAAAGAAAATTTGCAGGTAAGGAGGGGCAGGCAAGAAGTATTCAAAGTGATGAAAAGCAAGGACCCACAACCAAGATTACTCTATCCAGCAAAGCTACCATTTAGAATGGAAGAGCAGATAAAGTGCTTCCAAGATAAGGTAAAGATAAAGGAGTTCATCATCACCAAACCCTTATTATATGAAATGTCAAAGGGGTGTATTTAAGGAAAAAAAAAAAAAAAACAAACTCACAACTAGCAACAAATGAATCTTAAAAACAAAAACAAACTAAGAAAGCAACTAGGCCAAGAACAGAACCATAGATATGGAGATCACATGGTGAGTTATCCATGAGAAGGGGGAAGGCAGAAAATGGAGGAAAAGATGCAGGGACCAAGAAGCATAACTGGTAGGTACAAAAATTGACAGGTGGATATTAAGAATAGTAAAGTAAATGGAGAAACCAAAGGACTTACATGCATGACCCATGAGCATGAACTAATGGGGAATTGCTGGAGGAAAGGCAGGTACTGACTAGGTGGAGGGAGGAAAAGGCGAAAAGATGGGGACAATTGTGATAGCATAATCAATAAAATATGCTTTAAATTTTTAAAAATAAAATAAAGCTTATTGAATTGTTGATGTGGAAGTTCTTTTAAAGTTTTACAGCTTTGCTATGCAATCTGACCTCGTGACACCGCCAGTTGGAATGCTTACGTGCCACATTTAAATTCCACTTTGCAATATGGTATGCTATTCTTTTCCAACATAACGGAGTGATTTCAGACCATTGTAAGCATGACACCTGATTTCACTTTAACAGCACCTGCCCAGAGCATAATTAGTAGTCCGCTTCTACAAAAAGAACTTCCATACTGTGCAGATGGCATTCCTCATACCAGACAAGCAGCGATGTATGTTTGGAAAAAAGCCAAACTGTCTGCAAAATTGTGAGAATTTCAAGACAGGCATCTGAGCAGAAGGAAAATTTCCCCTTTCCCTTCAAACCATAAATGAACATCTGTTAAAGCCTATTCTCCTTAATTTTCCTCTCTACCTCTTCTCATCCAACGTGGTATATATTAGTGCCATTTCACAGACTATAACCAAATTTTTGTTTTGGCTGTTACACCCTCTATTGCCCATTAAAAACTGTTCCAGAGCTGTATTTTACAAGTAATTTAGTGTTTCAGGTATTTGTTTGAATGGACCTCATGTCATTTTGTTCAGGCATTAATTTAACAAATATTGATTGATTGCTACAACCTGTCAAGCTCAGAGTCAGTGTTCAGAATTGTGCAAATTATGCTTTGAATACCTCCAGGGGGTGTCATCCACCCCCCAGTTAGCATGTAGTTGTACAATGATCACTGTGGTCCCCAAGTGTTGGCATTCTAATATTCTGAGGCAGGAGTGCCTTTTTATTTATAACTCACACAAACCCAGGATATGGGTTGATGGTGGAACCTCCCGAGACTGTTCAAGGTGCCGGAGACATAGCCATGGATGCAGTCAACAGAGTCCCTGCTGTTAGGATGTCTGCAATCAGTAGTGGAAGAAAGCAGCAGAAACTTAGCTTAACAGCTAAGAGGAAAAATAGCACTTCAAGGGCAGAATGTGACAGATGACAGACGGTGCCGTTTTATTTAAGAAGCTCACGGATTGCCTGTGTGTGGAGGTGAAGATCTGAAGGAGATGGGGTAGTGAGTAGAGGATACATACGTATACAAAAGTCTGTCCCGAAAGTATTTAGCCAACGTCAATATAATTAAAACATTAGATGGCTTGATACTTTCGGGACCGACCTTGTGTGTGGTCAGAACAGGATTCCAGGAAGGACTACAGATGTAAGTCCTGAGTGTAAGGGGCGTGAACTCAGATGTGATGAATTCTTCTAAAAGAATTAAGTTGGTGTCACTTTTATACAATTTTACTCTTAAGCCATTTTCTCTTTCTATAGAACATGCATTTCATATTTATTTTTTATTTAGAGTTGACATTCAATATTATTTTATGTTGGTTTCAGGTATACAGCATTGTGGCCAGATAATTATGTAATTTATAAACTGATCACCCTAATAATTCTAGTACCCACCTGGCACCACATATAATCGTAATATTATTAACTATGTTCCTTATGATATACTTTACATCCCTGTGACTGTTTTGTAACTACTAATTTGAACTTCTTAATCCCTTATTAACCCAGCCTCCTAACTCCACTCACACCTAGCAACTCTGTTTGTTCTCTGTATCTGAGTCTGTTTTGATTGTTCACTTATTTTGTTCTTTAGTTTCCACATTTAAGTGAAATTATGTGGTATTGTCTTTCTCGCTCTGACTTATCTCACTTAGCATAATGCCCTCTAGGTCCATTCATTTTTTTGTAAAAGGCAAAATTCACATTCTTCTTCATGGCTAAATAATATTCCATTGTATAAATGTATAACACCTTCTTTACCTAGTCAACTATTAATGGGCATTTGGGCTAGGAAGTGTTTTTTTCAATCTTATAATTTGTGGTAATATGTACTCTGTTCACTTTTTCATGTTTTTAAAACACCAAAACATTCTCTTATATCATATTGATGTGAGATCATAAAAACATTACTGTGTTCCAGTGCTGGAAAATCCAAAGAAAGCTGAACTCTGATATAAAAAATGTCAAAACCATGCAAATAATTTACTTAGGATTAGTAGTTCAGCTTTCAATATACAGTGCGAGTTTAACATATTATCAAACTGGGCAGGGAATGATATTTTCAAATAGTGTATTTGTATTAAACATAAAATTGGCATAATGTTTAATGTTTTCAACTCTCAGTATCATTTACACATATGGCAAATAACAATGTATTTATAAATAATTCTGGGATAATTGTTCTTAAACTTCGTAATTTCTCTTTCAAGCACCTTCATGTTTACATAAGTGAATTTTCATACACAAAGGGCAGAACTATTAAGTAAACCTAAACTTGATATTACTATATACTCAACTCATGGTATCACCTCTTTCATGAAGTAGATGTGGTAATAGTTTATATTTGCTAACTCACTCCCTT
Organism: Noctilio leporinus; assembly: GCA_004026585.1. Lineage (NCBI taxonomy): Eukaryota > Metazoa > Chordata > Mammalia > Chiroptera > Noctilionidae > Noctilio > Noctilio leporinus. The sequence continues at coordinate 212,108 of PVIW01000188.1, read as the reverse complement.
TTGGAAATTGTTTCTGAAAACCATCTTTAACAAAAGTAAACAATATTTTAATGGGGGGTTTACTGAGCTAGATGAATACATTGTGAGGGGATCAAAATTTTTCTACAATTCTTTGTGATCATGGTTTGAAGCTGAATTTGAATAAAAGTTAACAGTTAAAAAGAAAAATAAGACCTAGAAGAAAAATGTTTACTCTCTTACATATATCGTCAAAATATTTAACCATTTTAAATGTCAAATTCAGAGTATTGTAAAAATATATGATAATAGAGATTTAACTTAGATCAAGAAAAGCCATATATAAACCCTAAAGTAAATAGTATATAGGTTTCAGGGTTTGGTGTAGCAATCTTTTATTCTGGGGCCATTTATGTTCTTGTGTCCACTACTTGCAGTACTATTTATAAGAACTGAACACAGCCCTGGCTGGTAGCACAGTGGTCAAGGTGCCGGCCTGCGAACCCAAAGGTCGCAGGTTCGATTCCCCAGCCAGGGCACATAACCAGGTTGCAAACCAGGTCTCCAGTCAGGTCTGTGGCTGGAGGCAGGTGAAACGCAACCATACACTGATGTCTTTCTCCCTCTCTGCCTCTCTCCCTTCCCCTCTTTCTAAAAAATAATGAAATAAACTCTTTAAAAAAAAAAAAAAAAAAAAGAACTGAACACAGAGATGTTGAGATAGACATAAAACAGACTCTTCTTGAGTATTCTGGTCAGCTTGAAGCAAAGAAGATAAAAACATTTGAAACAAACAAATGCTTTCTAACAGTATTTGTAGAGCAATCCTACAGATTTACTAATGTTCCTGAGAACCAGGATATTTAGAATACCAAGCAAAATGCAAAATTCCCAATTGCTCTGAATTGATTATTTATATATTGCTCATTACTGAAAGAATACAGTAAAAGCAGCTGATAAAATGCAATTATTCCTCAAATGGGTCAAAACAGTATACCAAATGAGTATTCATTTGTACACTTCGTATACAATTCATTTGTATTCATTGATAGTTTAAACATCTCATCCTAATTAAATACCACTTACCTCAGATATTATTTTAACACTCTTTTATTAGAAAATAGGTTGCAGTATAAGTCACTTATTCTTTAAATCTATTCTCTAATTAAGCTCACCAGTCTAAGTATGTTTAAATATTAAAGATAAAACATTTTACGGTAGATCTTTCTCATCACTAACTTAGGATACTCTTTCATTTTGAAACTGATTTTTATTTTAGCTCTATAGTTTCTTCTAAACATCTCTGAAAAGAAATGAATATTTGCCAATATAGATATGCCAGTGGTTTTTTAAAAAATGTTCTGAAAACCAGTAGCATTAAAAACATAAAATATATATTTTTATAATTTACTTTGTTTTTCTAGCTGCCTTTTAATCTCCCTATTCTTCTAAGGAAAGCCCTTATTGAATTTCACAAGTTATTCCCACATTTATTTTATATAATGCCATTCACAAGCGTATTAAAACTGTGGTTGGAATTATTTTAGGTGCATTGAATTTGCTTTAAAAAAACAAAATGGCAAACCCAGGTCTTAGGTCTCTTAAGGGAGAAAAAGGGTGAAAACCCTAAGTAAATATAGGAAGTGCAAGGTAATTGGGTCATGTTAATAATGAGTTAAAAAATGTGGATCAGCTTCTGGAAAAACTTTGTGGTGTTCATCCCTCTAAATCTTGCTGGAAAAATGACTCTAACCAAGATTCCATACTATTTTCAGAGAAAGGTACTTTCATGCTATATAAATTTCCACAGAGCTGCAAGGTCTGAGATGGAATTATTGATATATGAAAAGGGCAATATGTAAAAAAATACCATAGCAAGCCAGGATCCTTCTGTAGAATAAAAACAGTTGTTTTAGATTCTGTCATTTCTGGAGTAAATTAAACCTGATAGTACATGTGAGTATCTTTTGTTTTTTTTGTAGGATTGTAATTCTAGAAGGATGTTGAGGTATTATTTACCAAGCCAATGAACCACTTTTACGATAGAAAACAATAAAATACTCCAAAATGATAGCAAGTTTTTCTAATTAAAATTAAACCAGCTTGTTTGTTTACTTGTAAATTTGTCATCATTGTGCTAATATGTCCCAGTATCTTATGCAGTGGATAATTTTAAGCTATTATGAATAAAATGATGCCCCCTTTTGGTCAGCACATGACTTGTTCTACCTGGTGATTCTTCATCTTCTCTGGAGTTAAATTTCATTACATCATTTTAAAAGAGCTCACAATTCTCTAATAAAGACATGGTCCAGAATACAAATGCCTCACATTTCCTCAATGTCCATTCTATTCAGAAGCACTTTTTCCTACTTCATTTATCACACTAAGTTGTAATTCTTATATATCTTTATATTTGGCCACAATCCTTGGCTCTCTCTTTAGTTGCTCCTAAGAGGTCCTTTCCTCTTATTTCTGGAAATTATTTTCCTGCCAAAATGAATTACCCTCCACTTTGTCCTTATTGAACTCAGTTCAATTTATATTTTCCCACTTCTCCAATTTGTCAAGATGTTTTGAATTTAAATCCTACAGTAAGAAAGTCAGTCCACCCAAGTAGATGTCAGCAGTATAAATATACATTATATTCATTCAAGTGATTGATAAAAGAGTGTCTGTTTTATGCCTGGAAGATGTTAATCTGAATAGTCTTCCTTCCAAAGTTAATTTAGAACTATGGCTAATTGCTACAATAAAATTTACTTCACAAAGGGAAAATGTGATACAACTAAATATTTGATTTCTTAAACACTGTATATGTATCATGCTAGACTAAATTAAAATCAATTGAATCTATTTTTCATCAATATAATCATTCTAAAGCAAATGAAATCAAGTAATGGGCTTTCTGGAAATTTTTACCAACCACTTTTCTTTATTTCTAATTAACTAAGGGGAAAGGAAAACTGCTCTGTATTTCAATATATTTCTGCTTAAAATATGGAACAAATGAAAAACAATGTCATAAAGTTAGAAGTAGGATTAAGGTATCTAGTGTGTGTGCAATCATGCCCTACACAGAATCTGGTAACATAATCTTTGACTTTGTATTGGCAATGTCCATCAGTACTGAGAATGCTCAGTTCATGTAGCTTGCTTCCACATCAACAACCTTGGATATTTTGACTTAATTATTCAATTAATTCACACGTGTTATACATAAACTTTAAAATGTATGACTTTTATTTACCTCATTGTAGTGAACAATATTACCTTTTCTCCTATTTTTTATTTTTGATATAATAAAATATACAAAGAAACCCATTTGGCATATTCTTCAAACCAGGAAAATGGCTTACTATATACCTATTACTATATGATATTTGATTACCCCAGGATTTTTTTATAATAAAAAATTTTAGAAATAAAAGTGATGATTCATTAATTTGTGATCTATTATCATCTGAATTTACAGAAGTGCAGATGAACTTGGCACTTCTTAGGCCTTTTTATTAAAACTTGTTAAAATTTAGGAAATCACAGTATGGAGACCAAAAGTATTTACAAAGGATCATTTATTAAACACTTCTTTTTACAAAATACAAAGATTGCTGTTCTGCATGAATACATCATATATGAAAAAATAGTGTTTTTACTGAATTTTATTTGAAGACATTCAGAATGTTATTGTCTACGAACTTGAGGAATCAACTTTGTTTTGCAACTTGTCTAACACCATCACCAATCAAGGGAAAATGTTCTTCTTGGAAATTAAATGATATTCACAACAGCTAACATTTTATAGTAATAAAATCAGACAATGTCTGTCATACAAAGCTCTTTCTGCAAGGTAACTGGTTTGCCTATGATCCTAATTATTTCTTTCAAGCTATAAGATAGGAAGAATTGAGGAGCTAGGTAACTTTTATAATAATGTATTAGCAGCAGTTGATAGAAAATGCAACATAAGATTTGTTTTGTCTGCGGTACAAGAATATGTCCTATCAGACGCTAATGTATTTTCTCTACTTGAACACAAGTAAGCGTGTGCTGATTGTTTCTGGGGATGACAAAATGTAGAAAAAGACAAGAAGCTGTTTCTGGTTGTCATCATGCCTATTTTCATCAGCTAATATGACTGTATTGCTAAACTTAATGAAGACAGGAAAATGACTTAAGGGTAATATATACAGAGTTAAAATACACTTTTCCCCACTTAAGAGTGATTTCAGGCACTGCGGTTGTTCAGGATAAAATGTTTCATGGTTTATTCTTGATAGCCATTTAATTGTCAGTGCAAGCCAAAGCAAATACCTGCCCACTGTCAACACACATCACCTCGGACATCTGCCGTGTTCAAAACAAGTTCCTCTTCTGCATCTTCATTCCGGAGGCCCGTTGACTAAAAATGTCTCCTAGTTTGCTCTTGATAGCCGTTAATTTTCAGTGCAAGCAAAAGCAAACACATACCTGTTCACTGTCACACACACGACCCACACATATGGAATATTCAAAGCAAGTTTGCCTTCTCCATCTTCACGGTGGAAGCATCTTTAATAAGTGGCACTTAGTGTAAAACCCTCTATAAATCACGAGCAGCAGACTCAAGATGCCTGCGTTGAATAATATTAAAAATTGCTGTGATCGTCAGCTCGCTGTGTAAACCATGTTTGAGTAAGGCTTGCCATCGCGACACTTCTTTCCTGAGAATGGAGCGGGTCCTCTCTGCATGCATCATAAGTGCGCGTGCTCTGAGCTGTGGTCGCTGTCGTGGCTGTCTTCGTTCGCTAGAGAGTCCCCGGTCTGCTGCAGGGTGGCCGCGCCAATGCCCGAGAGCTCGGACGGGAGAAGCGTCCCCTTCTTCACGTTCACCAGTTCCTTCTCTCGAGCCGCGGCCCCTTGCTGGCCTCCTTTCACTCTCTTCCACTTCATCCGCCTGTTCTGAAACCAGACCTTCACCTTCAACGGAGAAAAGGAACAAAAAGCAAGAGACGATTAGTCATTTTTCCTCGTTTTCTGTTGTCAATGAAAAAATAGCTGCTCAAAGCCTTGAACAAAGGCGCTAGGAAGGAAGGAATATAAACAATAAGCCAACATCGAATTTAATCAGGCTCCATGTTCCTGAGGATAATTTTTCGACTTTTGGAAGGTGCATACGAAATACTGCATTTCCACTGGATGACGTACCTTATAAAAGTAAACAAGAAAGAACTGTCATTTTAGGTTGCTCGCAGGTATTGGGAATACAAAGACTTTCTATGAATCAGAGGTAACATTTTTTAAAATTCATTTTTCAAATACAGTTGACATAGTTTCCGGAGTACAACATAGTGACTGTATTCGTATTCCTTATGAAGTGATCGCCACAATGACTCCAGGACCCGCGCGGTACCACACACAGTTACAGCATCTCGATAGCTGGCGCGGTGAACCATCATCTCCCTCCCGCAAGTCGTTTGACATCACATCTAGCTGTCCATTCGGAACCGACTGAAAACGTGCTCAGAGCTGCCGAGGAAGCTGCACTGTGGGGCTACCCCGTCCTCTGCTGCCTTCACCCAACTTCTTTTCAGCGTGGCCTGTTGGAGTCCGTCCAACTTCCTTTCAACTATTCTTCCCTCCCCCGCCCCCACCTTTGCTACTTTTATTTTACTTTGCATATATGGATTCCAATGACTCCCCCAAAATAAGATCTAAATAAAAAAAAATTCCACTGATATTTGTTAAATATTAATACGGACGTTGTACATTATATAATTCACATCAGCTGTGTAGAGGTAAATTTTCCTTCTAAAATATTAATCAACTTTGCCTAAAACATCATAAATATACTTTAAAATATGCGTTAGCTGCCCATTCATGATCAGAGCCAGAAATATAAGAAAAAGACTGGCATCATTTCATGGTCTTTTTTTTCTAATCCTCACTTGAGTATATGTTAATTGATGGGGGGGAGAGAGAGAGAAACATTGATGTGAGGGGGAAAAACCATGATCAGTTGCCTCCTGTATGCACACAGACCATGTATCTAACGCATACCCTACGTACGTGCCCTGACTTGGAATTGAACCTGCAACATTTTGGTGTATGAAAGGATGACACTCCAGCCAACCGAGCCACCTGGTCAGGATTCACTGTTTTCTTTAGGACAGACTTTTTATTTTCACATTGCATTTCCCGTTGTTATATATTCTTGTTAAGCTAAGTGCCCCATCACATTGCACTTCCTTGTCCACCCCACTCAGAGTCACCACAGCCTGAATTTTGTGTTTGGCAGCCCCAAATCATTTAAAGCAAACAAACAGCTTTCAGAACATGTGATTCTAAAAAAGTACTGTTTAATTTTCATTGTCTTTTAGGCTTTTTAAAATGGAATATTCTTAACTAAGTCTTCTTGCCCCATCCATATTGATTCAAGGGACGTTTTTTCCCCAATGACTTAAACTATTCCATTGTGTAAATATACAAGCTTTATTCTCCTTTCCATGAATACTTGTTATTTTTTATATTATAAGTGATGCTGAAATACATAGTCTTGCATTTATGTTCTGATAAACATGCGCTAGAACTTCTCTAAGTATATATCCAGGAGTTGCATTAATGGTTTGCAGGAGTATGAAAGTTCAACCTTACATAACAGTCCAGAAAAGCTTTTTCCAAGGTTGCATCAATTTAAGTCCCTCCCCCAAAGACCAGTGTGTAAGAGTTTTTATTGATTCATGTATTTGCCAACATTTGGAGTTATCTGTTATTTTTCCAATACAATGTTATCTAAGCATGTTCTCCTTTTGTATTTCTCAATTACTAACAAAGTAAAGTAGCTTTAAAATGTTTATGGCCCATTTACATTTCCTCTTTTCTGCATTGCTTCCACACATTTGGTTTATGTTTATTTTTAAAATTTTATTGTTTATAGACTTTTAAAATGCGTTTTGAATGCTAATTTAACGCTTTGTGGTTATATGCCTACTACTATATTCTCTCAAATTATTGTGTACCATTTTTTCATTTCTTAAGAGTGTCCTTTGATGATCAGAAACTCTGAAATTTAATATAGTCAAATTTTCAATCATTTCTGTTATGCCTATCAGTTTTATGTCTATGACAAACCTTTCTGTTGAGGATATTAAACATTTTTTCTGGTGCTCGCTTCAGCAGCACATATATTAAAATTGGAATGATACAGAGAAGATTAGCATGGTCCCTGTGCAAGGATGACATGCAAATTTGTGAAGGGTTCCATATTAAAAAAAAAATTTGTCTTCTTCCAAGAGTTTTAAGGTTTGCATTTCAAATTGAAGTGTGCAATCCATGAAGTATGGATTTTCTTATATATTGCAAAGAAAAGATTTAAATTTACTTTGTTCCACTTGGATAACAAGTTTTTCCAGGCCTATTTATTTAATAGTCTGCCCTTTTCCAATGATCACTGTTTTTAAGTTTGTCATAAATAAAGTTTCCCTATAAGCACAGCTTTATTGTTACACTCAATTTTCCTATCTTCATGACAACACCGCAGTCTTAATTATTCTTATTTTATAACAAGTGTTCATATCTGGTATAAATAGTTCTGTTTTATTCCACTTCAGGAATATTTTTGAATACTCTCCATTTTCATTTCAGAAACAATCTCAATTTCTACAAATACACATTGCTAAAGGGAAAGTAAAAATAAATATAAATTTCCAAAGTATTTTTATTTTAGTGTTCTTTACTTCATAGTACTCCATCAATATTAGTATAGCTTCCTCAGAGGCTTGAACCAAAAATAGTCGAACAGAGACATCTCTCCCTCTGGATTTTTAGTTGTCTATTAGGCCATAACTGACATCTTATATATTACCTACACATATATTAATCCATTAGATAATCAAATAATAAGAAAATGTGGGAAAATGATAAACTCAATATATTAAAAATAAAAGATTAAGAACTAGTACATGTGTTAATATTACTTAATAAGCAAACATACCTACTTAGGGCTATACAACCATGCTAATAGGTACTTTTCATGCATTATTTTTAACACAATTTTCCCAGATATTTTTAACATTATTCCTATTTTATAGATGAGGAAGTTGAGACTCAAAGGTTAAGTGGCTTGCCTAAAATTACACAGATGTGTAAATGTGTAAGCCTGGGGTTTGTTTGGCTCTAGTTTGTGCTTCTATTATATTTTTTTATTTTTAGTTATTTTTGTTCCTGTTATACTTCAAAGTCCTACTTTTTAAGCATTCAGGACAGAAAAATAAAGCATATAAAATATGTGAACTCCATCCATATGATTACTATCATTCAGGTAATTCTCCTACTTGATATAATTAGGTTTGTAAATATGACACTATTTTCCTGTACTATAATTTAGGTAATTATACTACTCAATTTAATTAGCTTTGCAAGTTTGACATTGCCTGTTGTATTAGATTTTTTCCACATGAGTTGGGTTCCACTCCTGGCTTCACTTCTGAGTTTTTGCGTGAATTTGAGAAAATTATACTTCTCTCTACCTCAATTTTCATATTTGTAATATTGGAATAATGAGCCTTTCAAGATTCTCCATAGGGACATTTGCTCCATGGACAATTCCAGATGGAAGAAACACATTACCATTATTGTCACCAAGAGCTGAGATATTCGGTCAAAATCATCTTGGCAGAAAGTGGGAGGAATAGATTTCTCAAAATCTACTCTTATTTCCTTTTACTAGGAAAACGGGTTCAGTAATTCTATAGTACCAGTATAAAAATTGTTCTGTGCAATTTTATATGAAAAACTGCAAGAATATGGTATTGATTTTAGAAATAGTACAGGCTATTTTGCATTGTTTTCTATGTTATCATGTAAAACTTTGCCATTTCAGTTTTTAAAACAAACTGATAAGACTTCATAGTTTTCAATAGTAGCTATATATATATATACATCTATATGGATAAGGACATACTAAAGTTGTATAAATAGAAATGTGAAAGCATTTGACGATTATATGGTAATTATTATACCTTCATATACTATTCTTTTTTAAAGTATTTTATTTGTTACTATTTTTAGAGAGAGGGGAAAGAAAGGAGGCAGAGAGAGAGAAACATTAATGTATATGGTTGCCTTTCACCTGCCTCCAGCTGGCTGGAGACCTGGCTGGAGACCTGGCTTACAACCTGGTTAGATGCCCTGACTGGGAATTGAACTAGCGATCTTTGGGTTCACAGGCTGGTGCCCTTCCGCTAAGCCACCAGCCAGGCCTCCACTATTTTCTTTAAGGGTTAGATTACCTATTTGATATTGGAATTCTGTGTAATTAGTGATGAAACAACAAGAAAGCAACAAATACATACTGAGCAATCTGATAAATATGAAGAAACCACAAGCCAGTGTATGCACATTTATTTTAAAATATATTATAAAATATTAGGGTGGGCCCTGGCTGGTGGCATAGTAGATAGGCACTGGACTTCGAACCCAAAGGTTGCTGGTTCGATTCCCTAGCCAGGGCACATACCAGGTTGCAAGCCAGGTCTCCAGTCAGCTCTGCAGCTGGAGGCAAGTGAAAGGCAACCATACATTGATGTCTCTCTCCTTCTCTGCTGCTCTCCCTTCCCCCCACTCTAAAAATAATAAATAAAATCTTTAAAAATAATAATAATAATAAAATAAAATACTAGGGTGAAGTGAAATAAGCCCAGTAAGATTTTTGGGGAAAACACATGTTTTTCTACCAGCATCAGTATTACAAATAAATCAAAAAAGCAACCACAGATTATAAGCCAATATTGCTATAATAATAATAAAACAATTTTATAACTAAAAACTATAGTTTAATTTAGTGTCACTTTATAATTCAGTTTCATTGATTGGACTAAAAAGACAGCCTTTGTTTTGTTTTGTTTTTAAGTTAGCCAAAGCATAATCATCAAAATGCCTAACCCCTCACTTAAAATATATTATTTAGTTTTATTAAAATTTAGAAGCAGTTTTCATATAATAATCTGCATTTATAAATAAAGTAAAATTATACTCACATGTCCCTGGTGACTTGAAGTCTCTATATATTCATTCATTCATATACTTAATATTACTGAATGTCTAGTTCCAGGTACAGAAGATGGGCGGGACTAAGGTGAGAATGTACAAATAAATAAGGAGTCCCTGTCCTAAAGGTATTTGCAGTCAAGAAAAGAGGGAAAGATATACTCTTGGTTTCTCTTCAAAACAAATAAATCTTTTGCTGTCAAGAGGAACAATTAGAAGCTTTCAAGCAATTTTTAGAGGCCTCATTTTCACAATGCAAAAAAAAAAGGAAAGAAAGAAATGTAAACAACACTTTACTGGCTGAATGACTATGAAGCATTTGACATAAGGATTAGCTTCATAGTTTACAGAATATCCTTGAAGGGCCTGCTGTTAGCTGGTGTCACAGTTAAGCCTGACTGAGCCTCTGCTCAGCTACCACTAGGCTGGGTGCCCAGGCTGCCACACTGCCACACAGCTGACCTACCAGATACCTGCTTTCCTCTGGGAGCCTCACGCACTTGATGTTACTAGGCGTAGGGTATGTGATCATCAGATATTAAGTGGCATACAATCAAAACAAATCTGTCCATTTTGGAGCATAATATATAAATTTGTGAGCTTTTATTTGAGCTTAAAGCTAATTTTACCTTCTAGTCTGAAATTTGAAAAATGTTGGATAAGTGAAGTTGTAAAAAATTATTTTTCTTTTTTTCATTCAAGCTTGGATCCACATAAAGTATGTTTGTTATGTAATAAAATTAACAACCCAGATAAAAATAAATCTTTTATCCCCAGAATCTGAGTAATGAAAAAAATACTATTATTTACAAAGTCAAAGCAATATGAACCAAACTTCAAGGATCTTTATTTCTCTGCATCCAGATAATATTTTTCAAAAAATCTTATTAAAAAGTAACAAAAGTATATAATAGCCTGCTATATTAATAGTGTGTTCAGTTATAGATCTTACTTTTCAGAATGTCTGTTTATTATAAACATTTTTACGTCTTTGTTGACAAAGCATTTAGTATTAACATTGCCTGGATGACCCAACTACTCTTTAAATAAATAGAAAAACATTTATTCACATCTTAACTCTATTTACTGAAGAAAGTAGCCAAGAAAGTTTTGCTGTGATTAACTTATTTGAATGATGTATTTCAAAATCTAGAAAGCATATTTTTTGCCTTTAATAAAAATGCCATAAATCAGAATTCTGGTTGCCATTTGCTAAACATTTATTTGATCTCTGTATATAATTTACTTACTCATTTACATCACATTTTGTGAATAAGTTCACAATACCTTTTAGGACTCACAATATATCACAGAAAAACACAAATGAAATATGTACCTATTGTCACACAATTTCCTAAAATGACCAGAAGCACATTGGTTAATAAAAGTTGAATCAATATAATTCTATAACCCATATTCATATAATATCATAAATGTCTGTCTTTTGAAGAAATAATCATAACACCAAAATTATGACTGAAAACTAAATATTTCAGTGACATATCTAGATGTTTCTAAACATCTGAAATATGTAGCTTTAATATTCTAGCTGTTTCCATTTGTATCTGGGAACTTGAAATAATGTAGACACTGATATTTATTCAATCTTTGACGTGAAAACATGCAGAGTAACTGTATAAATTCCATTTTCAGATTTGATAATTTAAGTTGGTCATGGCAGCTGATCTGGTAAACCCAATGTAAATAGACCCTAGAAAGATTTACCCAAGTAATACAGTGGCAAAGAAAGTAGTTGAACTGAAGAGCTGGGACCAAAAGCTGTCTCTCTGTACAGCAGTTTGTCGTCAGTGCACCATGAGAACTTTAAAAACATGCAGTACTTGACTATTAATCAGGAGTACTGGCCTTTTTCCCCTTACAGTGTCAAATTTAAAAAATGGCCTCGCCCTGGCTGGTAGCACAGCAGATAAGGCGCTGGCCTGCAAACCCAAAGATCACAGGTTCGATTCCCCAGCCAGGGCACATAACCAGGTTGCAAACCAGGTCTCCAGTCAGGTCTGTGGCTGGAGGAAGGTGAAAAGCAACCATACATTGCTGTCTGTCTCCCTCTCTGCCTCTCTCTCTTCCCCTTTTATTTATTAAAAATAATAAATAAAATCTTTAAAAAAAAAATGGCCTCAGCCAACACAACAGCCATCTGATGTGAATGAATCAAAATTAAACCTGTTTTTTTTTGTCAGATCAGCAAAAACTTAATTTTTGGTATGTTGAAGAAGTTTACTCATTAGTTTATGTGTGCCCTCAGATGAAAAAGGTTGAAAATTGTATCTCTTCCTGTCATACTTGATGAAATTCCACTCAAATGACCTACTTTACTAATATTAATCTATAAGGAAAATTCTCTTTTCCCAATCTTATTTTTTCCACACAAGAAAAAATAGTTGTTTGAAGTGAAGTGTTGTTTATTAAATATAACATGAACAAATGACTTCAGCAAATGGGGGAAATAATCAAAACAAAACTGGATACTTTTCTCCTTTATTGTATTTAAAAATTCCCAAATAACAATTCTTGAATACATGGAATTTGTGTATTCTGAGCCACTATTTATACCTATCTGTAATTCTTAATCTTCTCACTTCTTCACCTATTTGCCCACACCTTCTTTTTGGCAACTATCAAAATGCTCTCTGTATCCATTATTCTGTCTCTGTTCTTGTTTGCTTAGTTTATTTTTTAGATTCAATTGTTGATGTATATGTATTTTTGGCCATTTTATTGTTCATAGTTTTGATCTTTTTCTTCTTTTTTTTAAAGATCACTTTGACATTCTTTTCTCTTTCCTTTAAAGATTTCATTTATTATTTTTAGAGAGAAGGAAAGGGAGAGAGGCAGAGATGGAGAGAGACATCAATGTATGGTTGCCTTTCACTTGCCTCCAGCTATAGACCTGGCTGGAGACCTGGCTTGCAACCTGGTTATGTGCTCTGGCTGGGAATCAAACCAGCAACCTTTGGGTTCACAGGCCAGCGCCTTATCCATTGTGCCACCAGCCAGGGCCTGATCTTTTTCTTAAATAATATTTCATGTAATATTGGTTTAGTGATGATAAACTTCTTTACTTCCGAAACATGGTCATGTACAGTATAAGAAAATGACTAGCCAAAAACTTACACACAGGACCCATATTTATACTAATCTTGTTCAAACTACTAAGATCAACTAGAATTATGGCCTGTGTTCTCAACATGAACAATGGTGGAGGCATTGCCTGAGGGGGCAATGGAAGAAACATCAGGACAACTGTAATAGCATGATCAGTACAATGTAATTAAAAAACTCATTCAAGACTAAACGGACAATATGAATGGCCCTAAAAAAAATGACTGAGCAAATAGAGCAATGAATCTGCACCAAACTTTGTGTTAAGCTTGAATATTCCTCTGTAGAAACTATTTGGATGATTCAGAAGGCTTTCAGGGATGATGCAATGAGTGCGGTGCAAATAAAAGTATAGCACAAATGCTTCAAAAATGGTTGAGAATCCAGTGAAAGTGATCCACACTCTGGAAGCCCTGCAACAAGCAGAAGACCTGAGAATGTTGAACGTGTGCAGGTTCCAGCCAACAAAGATCTGAGATCATCAATGAGAGAAGTAAAAGCTGATCTGAGGATTCCTGAAACTACTGTCCCCAAGATTTTGACTTCGGATCTTGTCATGAAATGTGGCCTGGCAAAATTTGTTCCATGGCTTCTGCTACCAAAGCAGGAGGAACATCATGGTGCAGTTGCTAATGACTTGAATTAAACAGCTACCAATGACCCATATTTCCTCAAGGTCATAACAGGAGATAAATCATGGGTCTGAGGCTAATCCAGAAATGAAGGCCCAGTCATCTCAATGATAGTTGCCTGGTTCTGCACATCCAAAGAAGGTGTGACAAAGACACAGCAATATCAAGACCAAGTTAACTATAGTTTTTGATTGGGAAAACGTTGTCCATAATGAGTACGCCCCTCTGGGCCAAACAGTTAATAAGGAGTACTACCTCAGTGGTCTTCCTCAGTTGAGAGATGCAATACGATGAAAATGGCCACAGCTATGGGCAACTGGTGACTGGCAGCTTCCTCAGGACAAAGTGCTCAATCATGTAGCACATCTTATGCAGAGTTATTTGTTGAAACATCAATCACCCAGGTGACTCAACCCCACTACACCCCAGCTTTGGTGCCCTGTGACTTCTGGCTTTTCCCAAAAGTAAAATCACCTTTAAAAGAAAAAAGAATTCAGACCGTCGATGAAATTTAGGAAATTATCACAAGGCAGCTGATGGCAATTCTAACAAAAGATTTTGTAGAGTGTTTTGAACAGTGGAAGAGATGCTGGGATAACTGGGTGAGGTCCCAAGGTACCTACTTTGAAGGGGACTGAGATGTCATTATCCTATGTACAATGTTTCTTATACCTTCTTCAGTAAATGTCTATTTTTTATATTACATGACTGGCCACGTTCTGGACTCCTATATGTCAGCCTTCACTACTCATTTATTAGATTTAGGAACTATTTCCTTAGATGCAAGATTATCGTAAGAAATTATTACTATCACGTTGAATATACCATGACTACAAAAAATACACAAAATTTCAATAATTAAAACATTTTAAATACTATTTAGTATGAAAATAATAATAAAGAGATATGAAGAAATTATTAATGTATAACTAGAAGGTTGTAATGTGAGTAACTAAACATAAATGTTTATCAAAGAAACAAAAATGTTTACAAAGAAATATTTTAAAATCTTTTCTAAATTGAATACATTCTGAAGTTTTCATGAGGAGCCATGGGAAAAGGGAGACAAATTGTTCCTAAGTATTTTATAATCAAATTCTCTAGAAATAATGTTTTCTTAGAACTAGGTTGATGATTTTAAAACATATGCATATACTGCTCTATCAACAGATTTAGAAATTAGAATATCTTTTTAAAATCTCAAAATTTCCAGTAGTTTTTTAGTTTTAGAATATTTTTAATTACATGAATTTTCAAAAAATCAAGGGATGCAATTATAGTGTGGAAAAGGAGTAATCTTCCATAGCAGAAATTTTTAACATTATACTCTAAATGATCCTTGATTCAATGCATAATGTGTATCAGAATGTCATTGTTGATTTCTTCATTAACTATAAGTAGGACATTTATTTGTTTCTTTATTGAGGAAATTGGTGAAATGTGGCAAATTATGAGATTAAAGGGAAGAATTATTTGTATATTTTATTATATCAGTTTAATTTTTATAGCAGAATCTCTGTAGCAAATTTCAATAGTTTCTAAAATAATTATTTTCTATGTATATGTATGTACACAAATATATGTACATGTAAGTATGTATATACATATTGATAGAGATTTATCTACATATCTCTATTCATCTAACAACATAAAAATAGGTTATGTATTGTCAAGGCTGGTTTAGTATGAGTAAGAACTTATTTTCCTAGATATTTTTCTATACTATTTCAAACCTGCATATTTAGACTTTAAGTGGTGACAAATGAATTGCTTCTTTCTCATTTTTTTACTTTATAAAACAACTATTTCTGAAAATTAATTAAAAAGAGGATTGACACATTGATCTGCTCTCAATAGATCCTACTTTATTACTGATTTCTAAAATTAGTTACCTTACAACATAGCCCTCATTTTGTGAAATCATAGGCAGTGCTGAACGTGGCTTTAGAACTCAACATACATTGCCAACATGCATGTCTTTGTAAAAAAACAGCGCTACTCGGGGTACCTGTCTTTTCTTTTCAAAGTAAGGTTCCGCCCCTTATCCTTCACACCGTGCTATCCACATTTTCCAGTTGGAGTAAAATCATGTTTAATCTTTCAAAATAGCAGGGACACTATGATTTAAGTAAGATAAACATCATGCTATTACTTTAGGTGACTGTTAGTTACTAATCTAAAAAATAATGAGAAAATATTGTAAAATCACTACTACATGAGTAGTCTTGGACAACCTTGCGTAGACAATATGTGGGGTTATAGAAATATATTTTATTTGGTAAATAAGTAAAAGTATTCATATAAATTATAGAAGTAAACCTGCAAAGGAAAGGGATTGTGTAAAATGCTGAGCAAAAGACAAAACCCCTGTTTATTTGGCACACTAAAAGTTTGCCTTTATAGTCATCTAAAAAGTGGATGCTTGTTTTGAAAATATTTGGCATTGAGCCACTTAATGATTTAAATGTTTGTTAAACAAACAAAACATAATCCCTCTCATTTCCACGAATATGACCCAACTAGGTAGGATTTTCCATTTACCTTGGCAGAGGTGTCATGAGTTCAGTCTATTCCAGTAATCTCAGTTTACAAACTGGCAACATTGCGCATTTGATTAGCTCTGTGAAATAATTCTGTGAAATGGAAGGATCTCCCATTCTTTCTATATTTGTCAGCCTTGGTTCTATAAAAATGTCAGTTTTGTCACTCCTTTTATAGCTTTTATAGTCAACAGCTGACTTCTCTATTCTCCCCACTGTGAGATCTTAAAAATTTAGCGGGAGTTTTATCCAAGAGTATCTGGATGGACGAAAAAGCCAGAATAAGCTTGTCAAACTTAAAAATACCTTGGGATGGGAGGTCTTTACACTGACTGGCTCTTCAAATTATTCCAAATGGCTCTGCCAACTGAAGATTATTAGCTGTTGATTGAAAAGGGTACATGAGAATATGTTGTAAACTGAAAGCTGTAAATTAGAAGCTGGAAGATTACTGGGGTGGTAACTATTCTGAAAAACAGCATCATATAATTAAAATATTTGAAGCTCTACTTTGTTCTAATATCTCCATTTTAATTTAAACATAAACTACAATAATTAAATTACTATGTATAATATGAGATTACTTTGTGAAATGAGCCTCTTTCTCTCTCTTTTTTCTTTATTTCTTTCTATTTTTTCTTCTTCTTTGGCCCAATAGAGTTCCAAGGGAACCAGAGGCTTCCCGACCTGCAAAGGCACTGTGTGATGGGGGCCGCAGGAGTTAGAACTGGCTTCACTGCGGGGTTTCACAACTGTTCTTCAGGTAGGGATCTCAAAAGTCATGTTGAAAGTGATATTTGAGTTTGTCACATCATTTTTTTCCTAAGTGGAAATGTAATGATTATTGTAAATATTTATAATCACATGTATGTGGTACATGTGAGGCAGGTATATTGATTGGTAATATACCAGTAAGGTAAAGGTATCTACAAATGACATTTCGGTTATACATATGCATATTGTAGAGGCGAATAGGTAAGATTTTTAGATATAAGTATGTCTAAAGATTACACATTTATTATAAAGTTATCATTTAGGAGTAGGTTATTTCTATAACATAATTTTGCTATGGATTGAAATTATTTAATTTTTTAAAATTTATATTATATACATACAAATTCTATCTCAGTTTATAGATCTCAAAAGGCTTTTAAAATAAAAAAAAAATATTTCAGGCAACTGCAAGTCCTATTAAAGTTAAGGAAAACATTGCACAGTATAGAGTTATCTATAATCTTTGGAATATAGATATAAGTTACTTTACTAAATCTCACGTCATTTCAATGTATGGAAAAGGTAAGTTTTGTAGAATGGAAATGAAAAGCATATATCTATACTTAGAATAGTTTACATGTGGAAATCCTATAAGAAAGGGTATTATTTAAGAGTTTATAAGATAAAGATATAAATTATGTAGATATATTTGTATGGCATTATTGCAAAATCAAAGTAATGGAATAGATGTATCACAATTAAAAAATGAATAAAAGGGTTGACTTTATAACTCTGTTTATAACTTTAAAAGCCCAATTTTAAGAAACAAAACTGGAAATATCTTACCAGAATAAGAACCCTAGCATCTGGAAAAAACAGGCTTTCAGACTCTTAAAGGGTTCCAAAGTTGGGCAAAATTAATGATTGACTACATGCAGTATTTTTCTGATAAATTTAGCACAGTAAAATTCTGCCCAGAAATATAAAAGTCTTTAAATTCTACTTAAGGATAATGCATGTGCACAGAAGTATAAAATTAAAATGAACACGTGGCATAACCAGGGACACTCCCATACAAACCTGTCATTCCTCTCTTGTGACATTCAACACTCATCACAGTTGTTAATACTTGCTCAACTTTTGCCTCTTTTGTCAGTGCTAGCAGAGACTTGTCTAGTTTATTTTAATAACCTCTTATTTCTAGAATCTTGCTCACCAAGTTTTTGGGTTACAAAAAGAATTAATTCACTATGCCTTGCATAGCAAAGATGTTTCCCCTGGGATGATAGCTATGTTTCATAGTTTATGTTAAAAATTCCTTCACATCCATTATGACATATAAACCAACCTGTGTAGGGGAAAGAGGAAGCAGTTTTAACATCCATTTTGTGTGCTGGGGAGGTTGTTTCTTGCCTAAGACTACATGAGGTAAATCCAAGGTTTTTGTTCAGATTTTCCTCATAGCATTTCGACTTTCTATGTAACAATAGCAACCCTCTAAAGAATGAGGCTGGGTATTTAGATTCCACATGCATACATTTCCTTTTTATATTAACTTGCAACACTCCAAGTAGAAATTTATAGATTAAAAAAAATCTTTTGCACAATACCAAATGTTGAAATCTTTGAACATCTCATTATCTCTCATTTGTTGCTTTTGTTATTTCCTGCCCCCACACCCATGAGGCAACAGTTTAGATTGTTTAGTAACAGCTCCCAACAAAATTTACCTTCCTTTCACTCCCTTAGGTGGCCGCTCCCACAGTGACACTGAGCTTGGTCACATGACTTGCTTTAGACAATGTGCCATTAGTAAGTCGGATTTGAGCAGGAGCAGAGCTTTAAAATGTCCTTGGGCATGGGAGATTTTCCTCTAACTACTCCTGAGAAGGCTTCTACCACCCTTGAAAGAATCCCAGAAGACTCGAAGATAAACCTGCACACTGTGGAGACAACTGTCCCAGCCCAGCCGAGGCTGCCTAGGCTAGCCTACCAGCTGAGTATACGTCCTAGGGATCTAGGCAAGGCCAGAAGTAAAGGGCCCAGTGGACCCAGTCAAATCCCTGACTCACAAAATTGTGAGCAAATTAAATATCGATTATTGTTTGAAGCCATTGTTTCTTACACAGCAAACTTTAACTGATACAAAATTAGGAAGGGACATTTTAAATAAAACAAAGATTAAAATTGTGTGTGTGTGTGTGTGTGTGTATTTTCATATATGACACTTCCCCAAGAGTGGTAAAGTGGCAATTCAGTTAAAAAAAGAAGAAATATCTAAAATACTTTCTAAATTCCAAAACCAAATTCACAATATTGCTTCTAAAACCAAGTCATTCTTCGCTTGAATGAAACCTCTCCTCTGTGATCAGATAATGACAGGTAATCAATCCTAGGCCATTTCCAGAAGAGCAAACACAGAAGAACCTGGACTTCTTTTGAGTAAGAGCATAGTACTGTGTCCCATTGCTACAGATTCAGAGCAAACCCTAGTTTCTTATTTCCATAATGCATTACATAAAAGATGGCTGCATTTCCTAGAACTCACTGTCCCTAAAAGAACATTAATGTGTAATTCCCCCCTCCTGTTTTTTTCCTGCTCCCTATTAAAGAAACTAATAACAACAAAAAAATTCAATAAAAAAAAATTACAGCTGTCTGATGATGTAGATTTGGATCCTGCTTTCCACAACACCAAATGTTGCACACTTATGGAGGGAGTTTTGTATGTGAAGTTCAAGGGAAGGAAAATGTGCTTCATAATTTAGGTAGTAGTCATAATATTTAATTTTTAAAAACTGCCAATAAATAAACCACATAAAAGTCTTCCTCTAATTCCACTACTCAGAACTATCCTACTAAAAACTACAATATAGAAATCAACAGAAGCAAAACAGATGATTTAAGAAGTGGGGTGAAATCACTTAGACTTCTAAGATAGTATTCATTTCTACATACCCTGTTGATATTTCCTTGGTTCCAATGATATCCCTGGAGGGGGTCCGAACAGTGAAAGAGGAAATGAGACATTAGTCCTGAGAATGCCAATCATAACTGTACTGTCCAGAAAGATGGTTGAATGTGCCTTTCCAGAATGTTTTATTAGAGATTAGCAACTGTTGACCATCAGTAGTCTATTTTCTCCCAGGACAAAGCAGAACCCCAGCTAAAGTGCACTGGGAGCAGTACTGGAGGGAATCATCTGCCATTCAAATAAATCCAAGACAGAACCCCAAAAGTAATTCATTAAAAAATATTATTTAGGTCCTATTAACTGGCATCCACCGACTGTTAGTAATTTCAAACTGTCTCTAAGTGACTGGAGCTAAATGTTTGAATTTCCGAGACCAATACAGTTCAAAATTATTTGGGGTGGTAAGGCAGAAATACTTACCAATGATCTATGTGCCTTTGCTTCCATCATTTCCTAGCTCCCTTGAACTAAAGTGGCACAATTGACTATTTCCGGGCATTAGAGTGTAAATGGCAGTGACATGGGTCATTTCCAGGTGAAAACATTTAAAGGTCAATGCACGAACCTCCAACTCTGGGAGCCGTGAGGGATTATTTAGATGCTGGACTTGTAAAGTCAGTATAGACAGTAAGCACATGATAAAGTCTTTTTGTTTTGCCATGGACGTTTGGGGGTTTATATGTCATTGCAACGTAGCAAACCCTATCCTGAGCAACAGAGGAAAGGGCATGGGGTTGCTTACTTTCTATTATATCAAATAAGGAGATTTTGAAATATAAGCAAACAAAATGTCCCACCATATGCCATCATTATATAGAAGAAATAATATTTTAAAACCAGAATGGGCACAATCACAAAATAAAAATGATTCCTTAAGCTGAATCAATGTAGTTTTCTTTAAAACATTGCTGCCTTATCCTTAATTTTGTTATTTTGCTGGGCAAAAGCTGCATCACAAAATAGAACACCTGTCTTCCAAACGGAGCTTAAGAACCACAGATCTAGATACTGCAAAAATCACTGAGAAGACTTTTGACCTAAAACAATTAAAAATATCACATCATAACAATGTCTGACTTTACCTGTCTTTCAGTGAGATCCAGATTCACAGCTATCTCATATCTCCTCAGTCTGGTCAGATAGTTATGATGGGCAAATTCTGCTTCAAGTTCTCTGATTTGCTCTTTGGTAAAAGCTGTCCTTTCCTTCCTGGGTTTGCTATTGACCTCTGACTTGTAATTGCCTTCCTGGGAGTCTGAGGGAAAGGGAAAAAAGTAAGAGAGAATCAGATTAAGCTCATTCAGTCATGACATTCATGCCAGAAACATTTACTGTGTAACTATTTTTTTCAGGTATGTGTTAGGCATGGGGAAAAAAGACCAAAATAGTAAGACTGATCTCACCCAATCAGGGTTAGTTTACAGGGTTTTTTTTTTATTTTTTCAATATATCCTCAAGTGACTCACAACCTAACTGGGAAATGCCCAGTATTTTCCTTTTGAAATATGAACAAAAAATGTAATATGTTATTATGATAAAAAATAATGTTTACCTATAAAACTACTTTAGATATAAAATCTTGCCTAATAACTTAACATATATACTTGTCTGGTTAAACAGAGTAGTTCTAAAAAATAGTGACTCAGTATATGAATATTAGAGCAATTCAAATGTTTAGCAAGTGAATCATAAAAGTCAATTCAAGATCAGACTAAGCATATGTAAGAATATGTGTATTTATTAGCCTTTTAATTTCAACTTAAGTTCAGTCTTCCTGAGGGCAATAGCAATGCTCTTTTTTATTTTGTAAAATACTTAGTCCAACATAGAATCTATAATTAAATTGTGTTCATATTCTTAAAACATGAGCAGAGTTTTAAATTTGTTTATTGTACATGAGATAAACATAAGATGCGCAACACCTTCCAGCTGCTATTCAAACACCAAACTGTAAAATGCCATGTACAAGTAAGAATTTAGAGCCCACCATTCTGTCTTTATTCCTAAGTGTTCAAGACATCATTTACAAATAGTATTTCATTTATCCACATAATATTCCTGAGATGTAGGTTAGAGAGCATTCTAAATATATGGAAGAACAGAATGTGTACCTACAATGGAAAATAATTCTATGCAAAACAAGTAATAGCTAATCATACTAGTTCTAGTAATTCATGTCAAATTTGTCCTCAGTGAAATGTCAACACAATCAAGATAAAGGCATATTTGGGCTTTCTTGAAAATTATTCCAGTTTTCTAGTTATTTTTGAACATATACATACAAAGAGTGATGTCTTTATTAGGGGAAAGTGCAATAGATTTCTCTGAGCCCAAATGAGAGAAGTTATATAGGAAAAATGATGGTAAATCAAAGGTTTCAGAAAGTAACATTTTAATTTTTTTACTGACAAATGAAATAAATGGTGCAGTTATATGAAAGATCATGTCAGGGAACAATTGTTTCTTCATCCAATGATGCTTAAATACACTAATGCAAGAAAAATAAGAATTTTTTAGTATTGTTTTTCTTTTCTGTATGGCCGGGCAGGGGAGTCTAAGGAAATCAAGAGAGCCTGTATAATGAATATCCACTAGACAAAGCCCTCTAATGTAAATAATTTTGTTTTGACTCTTACCAGAACCTCAATGGCCAGATGTGAAGTTTTCTAGGTCTAGTAGCAGCAGCAGCAATAGGTTTGCATCAAAATTTTGGCACACCGGCCATTCCTTTTCCTCTGAGGGATCACAGAGTATGTTTCGCTGACTGGTGCGCTGGCACTGTCAGAAACTCTTCAGAATTCACTGACCACATTTCTGGGCTTGTCACTGGCTCCCTACCTTGGCTGGGCAAGGCAAACCTTGATGCAAAGCGAGGAGTGGTTTGTGACATGTCCCACACAGGCCCACAGCACTTTATGGTAAGTCACTGGGACCAGGTGAGTTAGGTAATAAATGATGTGTGAGCTCTCACGTAGGCCATGTTTACTTACCAACTTACCAATTCCAATTTACTGGGCCCTAAGTGAGACTTATAGCCCAACACCCATTTCTCTTAGCTTCAGATTTGCCAACCTCCACGTCTTTTGGAGGTTTAGCTATTCTGGTATTGTGTGAGCAAAACTTCCCAATGATTAACTTTTTTATTTAAAGTTTAACTTTTCCACACTGGTTATTCTGGCAGACTGCAAAGTCAGTCACAGCCCAGAATACTCAGATAAGTCCCTTGCACAAGAATCCTTGTTCTCACGTGAATCAAAAGTATTTTTTGCCAATTTGGAGCCATGCTCGGTCTGAAATCTGTGGTTGATTATTCTTTATGTGGGGACAATGCTCTTTTCCCTTTAGTAAAGCAACTCTGGAAACCAACAGCAAAGCCAAAGCATTTTTTCTCACGAGCAGTTCAATTTGAATGATTCATCGTTAACATATTCCCTTATGTAAGCATGAATGAACAAATTCACATTGAGAAAACCCTATTAACTTGTATTTATTTTTGAAATTGATTTCCTTTAACTTCTGTGACATTCAAAAGTACTTCAAAAATACCACACACACACACACACACACACAGGCACACACAAATACAAAGACATACAAAACTTGGGCTAATGCTTGGAAGGAAGGTCACATGTAATGGATTTATGCACATGCCCATTGTAACTCGAAATATACAACAGGAGGTTTATACATCCAGTGACTGAATTTAAACAAAAGTCTGGCTATAATTCAACATTTAATTCCAAAAGCAACTGACTGACTGCCCGAATTCCAAACCAAAGTAGCCAGTGAAATAAAACCCACTGGCTAAAATGATGTAAACTGTGCACACTTTCGTTTACCTAAGAATAATTATTAGTAATTAACATGACAAAGAGTGGGGGTGTGCTTCTTAACCTCATCACTTAGAGAGAAGGTCACTGTAGCTGAGGTTGCGTCAATATTAATGAATTCTTTGGATCTTTTATCTTTGTAGCTGTGATTCTGTTGTGATTTTCACCCATGATATACCCACTTTTTCTTTCCTGTTTAGAGTGTCTTCCTTAGAATTGCATTTCGAGACTTACATTTTCCTATAATCTTAAATTTTAACAATTCTTTGTCTTTTTCCTACATTCTTCAAAACCCGTATTTGCTGACTGACCCTGAGCCTCTACCATTCTCCCAACTAGCTTTTCTAGGGTGGAAAATGGGTGGAATCCTTGGAAGAGGCTTTGGGCAAATTGCACATCAGCTTCCATCTGTTTTCCAGCTGTTTCAACTGAGGCAAAACTCCCTTCATTTTCTTCAGCCTCCCATGTCCCCTGCCAAATGGTAGGTGTTGAGGGGGGAATCTGGAAACTGCCTTCCTTTTTTCCCTCCAACCACAAACAAAATGTCGCCATCTGTAGTATATCCTACTGTAAAATATTACAATTGTTGTTTCTCATTTCAGATACTTTAATGCACACGTGGGTGCACTCGCTGCTCGGAGGAAATGTTGACTTATGCATTCAGGTAGAGTTGGCAGTCACAGCTCCCTAACCTTTTGCTCCCTGGGACTATGCTAATGGAAGAAGTCTGCAATACTTCCGTGGAGGATAAAAATTGCCCTCCAAGGATCAGTTCTGTCTAGCATTTAGAACTTCTCCACATGTGACTTTTCATTTCCCCCAGTGCAAAAGGATGCCAAAAGATAATAATGTTTTATTGAAGACAACTAATGTGAGGGCTTGGAGTATTCACTAGTGGCACGGAAAGCTTTTTCACGGAAGAGAAATACTAAAGTATGATTGAGTATATTTTTGGCTACCCTGGGTAAACTTATTAACTTGTTTAAATGAAGAACATAATTTACCTACGTCTGTAAAATATCAAAATGTAAAGGAAGGTCTCTATAGCTTAGACTAAAGTGAACACTTTTTCATATTCCTGAGGAGAGAATGAAAAGCAAGTCACGTCTACTTTAGTCCTTTACAACTTCTTGTATCAACATTTTGTAAGCTATTCAAAATGATAGTCTGTTCTTACAAACAAAGCTGAACAAATAGTAAGTATAGAAGCTAATGATGGTGACTGCCTGGGAAAGGGATTGGGGAGGTGGGAGAGGGTAAATGGGTATAAATGTAAATGGTGACAGAACTCGATTTGGGATGATGAACACACAGTACATCAATGACATATTGTAACCTTGTAGTCCTGAAACCTATTTGATTTTATTAACCAGTATCACCCCAATAAATTCAATAATAAAGAAGTTAGTGATTATTTTTACATAGGTGAAGGGATCATAGATGGAGGAAAGGAAATTTATAGAATAATCTTAGTGATGCTAGTAATTTTCACATTTAAAAGGGGAAATTGCCTTCCTTGTAGGAAATTTGTCCAACTTGCTACCCCAGCCACTTAATGAGCGGGCATTGCTGCCGCTCCAGATTTTTTTTTCAGAGTAAACAACTTTCCCAAGGAGTTCTTAAAACCTCTCAGACTGATCTACCGTCCAGATTTCATGGTGAGCTACCATTACTAATGAATTAGTCTATTATACACCGCAGTGTGTAAGGAAAAAATAGGATTGAAAATGACTATGCTATATTTGGACTAGAAATGAGCACTGAAAACATCCACTAGTTCTTGTACCTTTGATATGAAAAAAGTAAAGTTGTGATAGTTCTTCTAATAAAATAAGCCCATATTTCAAGGACATAAAGAAGAATCTTCACTTTTTGTATCAACATGCAAAAATCATTCCACAGGCTGGGCCAGGGATGGTCAATTGGCAGATGTGCTCTTTTGCCATCCAGCCTCCCTGCTCATTGCCTTCTTGATTATTCTTGCAATGTCAGGGGTGAAATAACTCAGATAAATACCAATTTAGTAAAATAAAAGATATAATCATTTTTATTACATTTGTGTAGCTCATTGTATGTTTTAAACAATAATTTATAGAGGGTATTCTGTTAAAAACCCTGAAGTTCTTACTCAGTGGTCTATATTGAAGGATTAATTATGTTTTGCTAAAAAAGGTATATCATAGAATAGTTACTATTATGTAATAGTAAGCTTTAGTTTATATATTTAACTTTTTTCCCAAAACATTTGAGTTATTTTTATTCAATTAATTCTTAAAGTGAGATTAATCAAATGTAATGAATATGGCTGCATCAGTATTTAGCAACTGCTAGGTATATAAGTAACTATTACAACTGGTGACTTATTGCACAATTATGCTATACAAAGTAATGATATAAAGGGAAAGAGTATGGAACTTGAGATACTTTATAAACTCTGTAAGTTTTTAGGTTGGAGAGAGAGAGAGGGTAAGAGAGCTAACTGATAATAGCACAGGATTATTCTTATATTGGTACCAATTTAATAACTTAGTGTTAATATGAATAATTTGAAAATAAATACCTCAGAATTTACATAAAAATAAAATATTTTAACCTCTAAAGTCATCCACACCTTATAGGTAGGTATTCCCTCAGGATAAGTAATGATCTTTTCTGGCATTGCATTGCATTCCTGAGATAAAATGGCAAATATACCTAAGTTTTTCTCTTGTTCTCTCTTATAATTCTGAGATTATGGCAGTTATAAAATTTTAGCCAATTTAAAATAAGTGTTTATTAATAGCTAATTTTAATCCCCTATGTTTTTGAGCCCATCATTATAAAAATTTACTTTCACTTTATAGCCTCTTCTTAATGGAGGCCTGTTGTTTTTAAATAATGACTTCAAAAGTTGATTTTGTTTCAGTTTCATTACCTTGACTTTTTTTACTATTTATTTACTATGTGGTTCTTTCAGATCTCAAGAAGGTGCCAACCTAATGTTTTTTCCATCATGGCATAGATACAAAGTGAAATATACAAAGAACTAACAAATTATAATGAAATTAGTATCATGATTAATTAATGTTGTACAACACCAAATAAAGATTTTATTTATTAATTCCAGAGAGAAGGGAAGGGAGAGAGGCAGAGAGGGTGAGAGACATCAATATGTGGTTGCCTTTCACCTACCTCCAGCTACAGACCTGGCTTACAACCTGGTTATGTGCCTTATCCACTGAGCCACCAGCCAGGGCATAACACCAAATACATTTAATAAAAACAGTATTTTTGTTAAAAATGTGAAGAGTCCAAAGACACACTAAATGGTAATACAATGCCACATACTTGAATCAAATTTAGCATAGATTTGCTTCTAACTACCAAATTCAAAGTATTTACCACAAAAACAAAAGACTACAGTACACATCTTCTGTGTAGATATGAACTTCAATCTTGTAACACACTCTAGGCTTAGAAACTAGGTTACAGATTCTCAGAATTGACTTCATGCTTTTCATTATGTCCCAGGGAGAAAATGTAAACTACAAAAATAATCACGGTCATCCTTCCAACAAAGCAAAGCACAGGTAAATGCTTCGGTTGTGTCTGAAGCAAGGAACTTCACAGGATCACCATTTGCACCTGCAATTGGACTAGGAACCCAGAGAAGATCCCATTCCATTCCTGCTCATCATCTCAGCATAAAGACTGCATCCCGAATCACAGGTCCCATCAAACAGTCTTTGTTCCTTTCTTACAGTGCTTACCACGTGCTGCCACTATACGGATCCTCTACTTCCTCTACTAAAGTATGTGTTTGATACCAACTATGGTTCTCGTTCATTCAGTAACTGGAGGTGAATGAAGTTAATATTGGCGTTCACATTTACATTTTAAAACATAGAGTAAATACACACTAGAAGAAGGCATGAAGGGATGCAAACCTCCATTCACTTCCTATTCGGTTCTCACATCCACAAATGGTTTGGAGTTCTATGGTGTTAGTGTACCCTGAGAGGATAAGGAAGAGAAGAAACTTCTTTGCAGAAATTAGGAACAATAGGTAACTAACTTGGCAGTGGCCAGAATTGTGACATTTCTAATTGACAGCTGTCAATAGGACTGAGATCTCTTACGACATCAGAAAACAGCACACAGCTTTTGCAGTGAGGGAGGCACCAGGAAATCAGGGCCAAACCTGCCAGCAGCTTGGTAAAATCCCTTGGACATGTGACAGGAGAGCTTCCACAAAGTTTTCCTTCATATTCTTGGAGACAAGTACATATCTAAGAGTGTGAGAGCTTGCCTTTATGCCATGGTTCTGAGCCTTTTCTGGCAAGTCACCTTAGTGATTTTAGTATATTTTTATAGCAGTATAATATAACTCATAAATTATTGCTCTGTCATTTGTCTTCATTTCAGCTTTGCATCTCTGGATTCTAGACTCTAGATAGTTGAATATTAAGAAATCCACCTTATTCATCTTCATATCCCCAATGCTAAGTACCTAATTCTGGATTTCTGCTGGATCCTTAATTTTTATTCTTTGGTATTGGATTATGATTGTAGTGATAACCCTATAGGGGCCTTGTTCTAAGAACTTAAACAACCTTCAACTTAAAAAAAAAGAAAGAAAGAAAGCATAAGATAGCATTACTTAGTATTAACTTTTCAAAGCACTTTCACACATCTTTCCTATAAGTAAAGGGAGGTGGGGACAGGTAATAATACCTCCACTTTATATCTGTAATGATAACTCCAAACATTCAGCTAGAAAAGTTCCTAATCAGTATCACCATTAGAAATATAAAACCCCAGAGGTTCAGTGTTATAGCAAGTGAAGAAACAGATTGCACATGGGTCTGAATTCCCACCCTCAACAATACTGACATTTTGGACTGGATAATTTTTGTTGCATTTATGTTCAGTGAAATAAGAACATATTCAAGATAAATGGGTGGTGATGGCTGTCTTGGACCTGTAGGATGTTTAACAGCATTCCTGGCTTCCATTCTCCAGATCCCACAGTCCCCCCACTATAATGTTGCCAGATGCTATCCAAGACTCTAAGTTCAATTTAAAATCCAGATAAACAATGAATAATATTTTAGTATAAGTATGTCCCAAATATCGCATGGGACATACCTATATTAAAAGTATTGATCTCTGATCAGATATTCCGGTTTAATTGGCATCTATATTTAGATTAATCTGGTAACCCTATCCCAGTTGTGATCCTCAAAAATGTCTCCAGACATTGCCAATATCCCGTAAGAAGCAAAATTACTAGTTGAGAGCTGCTGAATACATATAATATTTGAGACAAGACATCAATAACTCCAAGTTACACAATTCGCTGTAGGGATGACCAACTTGATTAAAAACTTACTGTGAATTTATCATGTGTAAATAACTCCACCTTTTTACTACATCGAGCTTTATCTCCTCCAAGCCAATGACTAGATTGTCTGCTGATTAACATTGCTCAAGAATTGTTTTTTTCTATGCTAATTATATTTCTACAATATATCAAAGCACATAAAAGCTATAATGAATTACTTTATTAAATAATAGTAAAGTAATGGGTTTTATAACTTGCAGTTTCTTACAAATCATTTATTTTTACCTGCTCTATTTATGGATGAGAAAAAAGAAACTCAGAGTGACTAAAGTGCTCACCATAGGACACTACTGTCATGCAGTATTTCTAGTTCTTCAGTATCATTTAGTGATAGAAACAGACATATATTCATTTCCCGAACTCTCCAAATACCCTACCCTCTGCATGGCCTTTTCACAAAGACAAGAATTTGAGAAACAACTCAATTTAATTGTGATACTAAATATTGCTATGAAAGTGGAACTACACAAACATAATCTTTATTACCCAAAATGCCAATGCACAGAGGTTCAGAAAATAGTCTCTGCACTTACCTGTTTATTAAACCATTAACCTACTTTTCCTCATCTTTAACACAGAGTTCAAGTGAAGAACATTACATTAAGTAAATAATTTACTGCAGTACCTGTACATTGTGAGAAGCCAATAACCAGTTGTAAATTCTGGCCATTATTTGGGAAGGATGGTGGTAAGGTCTTTAATTGTTGAAAATGACAGATATGATAAACAAAAACTCAGATGCAGAGAACAGTATGCTGGCTACTAGAGGAGTGGAAGGATGAGGAGTAGTAAAGAGAAAAGGGGATCAAATATATGGTGATGGAATAAGATTTGACTTTGGGTAGTGGGCACATGATGCAGTATGCGTAGAGATAATGCATCATAGAAATTTATACTTGAAACCTATATAATCTTATTAACCAATGTCACACCAATAAATTTAATTAAAATGTTTCTCAACTATAATTATATACAACTGGGGGCATAAACCATTTCAAATGTTTTATTTGAAGGTTTTAAGTGGCTTGATAATTTATTGTGATGTTTTAAAAGTAATGCATACATAAATATAATACAATGTGCTGAAACTGAGAAAAACAAAAAAGAAAATGATAGATTTGACAGAATCAGGAATTAGAAAGTTTTTCTCTTTAAATGTAGGAAAAAATTTTTCTGAAACAGAACTTAACCTAAAACCTAGGAAATTTAAAACTTACACAGTAACTAGCAGACTTCTATTTTACATTCAAAATGGGTGAATTTTTTGGCTAGTCTACAAATGAAGCTGAAGGTTTAATTATGATTTTCCAATGAAACCATGGAGGTGACACTTTACAAGGCCCTGTGGGATCAGTATATGAATTTTTGTTTCCTCTGAAAGTTTTACTGGGAAACTTGATGAAACTTAACCCAACCTGGCATACCAATAAACTGGAGTCAGATAGTGTGCTTTCGTGTGGGTAGCTTTTCCAAAAGGATTTTGGAAGCCAGAGCTATGAATTTAGGGAAATAGGAGTCACATTCTGTTTGGATGTAGAGTGTACAAAATGTTTTTTACTAACACTCTTAAATGGGTTACAAAATCAGATCAGAAATATTTACTACACAACAATAATAAATGCACTGTCTAGCAAACTGTTCTCTTATATATTTGCTTGGAAATATTGTCTACTTATAACTTGCTTCACACAGAGTTTAGAACAAAGCCACTTAGGTATTTTTTATCCTTAGAAATAACCATCTTGGAAGATTAATGGCAAAAGAATTATAAATTGATTTTCTCTTAATTTTGCAGTATAAAAGATAATCTATTAAAATAATAAATAATATATAAAAGTAATAAAAATATAAAGAATTGAAAAAATCCCAACCAAGTGGGGGTGCTGACTTAGGCATCAAGCGGCAATTAATTAATTTCCTTTTGACTGCAGCACTAGATGCTCTGAGATCTATTTCGTTCTACTGCAGCGGTGCTGGCAAGAAGGTGAACAGTCGCAGGATGACTTTTATGCATTAAAGTCAATTTATGATTGTTTTGGTAAAGGGATTTCCCAGATTAGAAATCTAGGAATTTAGAACTTGTATTTATGGAACTCTATTTTACTCTCCACAAGTAGATTTATTCTAGTTACACTGACTAAATAATATTTGATTTCTAAAAATAAATAAAGTGCTCTATGATCAAATCAACTTGTCTGATTTAATTATTATTTGCCTAATAAAAAATAAATCTGATATAAATATGTTGAACAGAATAACAGGAAAATGACAAAAGTTTCTGATGGCTCTCCAAATATATGTCATGTTATACTCCATATCACTATTGTTACTGATTTTGTGTTGGGAAAAACTACAATAAAATTTACTTGGAAAACATCTGTAATGTGAGATCTGAGTTGGGGGATAAAATGACCATTATAAGGTATTTTCCATGGTAAAATGTTAAGAACTGCTGGTCTATGAAGTAAAGAATATGCCAGTCTAGGTGGGTGGTGACAAAGTCCAGTAAAGTCAAAACGGTTGCAATGGTCTAAAGCCTTATGAGTAAGAAAGGAAAATATGAGGCCCCCATCAGGTTTATAAATGCCATTCTGAGAGATGAAGGAAGAGGTTGAGCTCAAAGAGACAAATTCTGAAGTTCCTCTTACACAAAGGAAAGTATGAATGATGCTTGAGTCCAAGATCTGACTGTGGGGAAAGGGGTACCGGGAGCTGACAGTTTTGTTGAACTGTTAGGCTCAGCAGTAAAGTGTCATTTGCATACCAATTTATGCTATAATCCATCTTTAAACCAGGTCTATGTAACCTATTATCTCTGTTGACAGCGTGGTATGTTATATACACACAGGAATAGGTACTTTATTGTGTAATGTGCTACAAATGGACTGACATGAGATATGTACCCTAAAGTAGCTTACAATCAAGTTGGAGTTAGAAACTGCTTAAGATAAACTCACAATTAATTATAAATAATAATCTTGGATATAACGTCACGGCAGTTTATTAAAATTTGATGTTTTCAGATATGTAACCTGCTGTTTGAATACTTTATAGGAAATGCATGAATAATATTGCTATTACTCCATTTGATGGAAGGGAGCAATGTAGAAAAATGGTTAGTATATTTGCATATAGAGCAGACTGTAAGCATCTACCCATGAAGCTTCCTTTAATCCCACTTACAATAAGAAACATTCTGCATAAAGCCATAAGAACTACTAACGATACAGGAAGCTTCTAAAACACTCTTTTGAAATCTTAAATGCAATTATACGATAAACATAAGAACTTAAATGCAATTATTATCTATGCATTTGTAATATTTTAGGGATCATTTGAATGTAGCTCTAAAAGAGTAACAAAAATTTTTAATTGAATAAAAATATAATTGAAATTTTAAATAATATCCTTAGTTTTATATTAGTTTACATTATAAATATCTTCTACACCTCTTTCTAATCTCTACCAAGATAGCTTTTGAATGGTATAAAGTTTAACTGATTACTCAGTAGAACTTTCATCTAGGTCTTGCAGACAATTCATGGGTTATAATTTTACATCAAATTGAGGCATTCCATCAAAATTCACAAGTTAATAATTTCTTCATGTGTCACAGGTCACAGCTTACAGCTTTTGAAATGTTTCAAAAGGTTATGAGTCGTAAATATTAAAGAACATCCAGCGTTCCACTACACTATGAAGGAAAAGGGACTTAAGTATCAAAAATTTTGCTGTACCCAACATCCATGGGTCAATACTTGTGTCATACAAAAGAAGTATACCATTTACTCCTAAAATGTAATATTTTGACACACACACAAACATCTTACAATTTTCAATCAGTGGAAAATATCTTAACAACACTATACATTTTAAAAGTTTAATTTTGATTAACTGAATTGCAGTCATATTTAAAGCTTTACATACTGTTTACATCTTTTATATATTTTGATAAAAGAATGACTTGGGAAAAGTAGCAGGAGCTTTGAAGCCAGCCAACCTAAGCTGGAAATGCACTGTGGCTACTTACTGTGTGGTCTTCTGAAATTCAGATTCCTCATTTACAGAATCCACATGTGATTGTTGTAAAGAGGAGAATTAGGGAATTTAAAGTTGTATATCTGAAATGTAGCACCAATTCAATAATATACATCTATTATTAATATTATTAAATTTAAAATATATGAGTAAGATTTAACTAAAAGTTTTACCAAATCACATTTACTAGAATTTAAATTTTATTTTGAGTCATTAACTGTCATTTCACACCTAGCATTTAGTAAAATACATCTTGACATACTCTTTTAATAAAATTTATTTTAGAAAGAGGTGATTATATATTTTTTGCTCTTTTTTACCAATACACATTTTAAAAGACCCAGCTGTGCTCATAATTTCTTTGGCCAATCAACACAGTCTAATTATGTTTCCTTTTAAAAAATATATGAGTTTTTCAAGTCTGTATGATTGTATTTCTTTCATATTTTCTTTTATAGCTTTGCTACTAAAAAGTAAAATCAAAATTAAAGCATTGTTTTTTATTGTAATTAAATGGAATGCCAAAATAAAAAGTGTATGTTTGTGAATGTGTAAGTACCTAATTATTTATACCCTAAACATTTAAAATATTTTATTTAGTTACCACTGTTCATATATGCATTTAGTCAAATTAATGCAAATTTTGGTATATATATAAAGCACTTCTACATTTCAAAATTTCCTATCACTTATGCAATATTTTAATTCTCCTTATAAATGTTTTAGAATAAATTTACCTAGTTATGAACTTGTAGGAGGGGCAATGCTCAGGTTATAATTTGCCACTTTCTATGATGCCAATATTCTCACCATAGTGAATTTTAACTCATTAAGGTAAAGTAATATCAGCTGACTCTCAAACTTACTGAAAACTTAAAAATTGGATCCCTAGATCCCCTACTAACTGGTCCTAGCACACTGTTGTAACGCCTCACTATTTCACAAAGTAAATTCTGGTATTCAGAAACTATCATAAAATCATAGGTAACAATCTCTACAGCGATAACCTTCTGAAAAAGAAAGATTAGGCTAAGAGAGCATGGCAATTTAATTTGGGAATGACTTTATGAACAACAGTTTGTAAAGCAGTCAAGTTCATCTGTAGACCTGACAACATTGTTCTGTGATTCATTGATAACCCTTCTTGCTGTGTCAATGTAACAATCAATCCTCCAAGATGCATAAAGAGGCTACTCATGCCATTGTGTGAGAAGAAGAGGATAGGAGTTGCTCTAAATAAATGAAAAGGTTTTTAAATCATATGCAATACATAGTAAACTGACTCTGTAATCATAGATTATTAGGGGTTCTAACAATGATTTGCCTCATATCAGTGTTTTACTTTTCAAATGAAATAATGGCTCTATCAAACCTAAAACAGAGTATAAATTATGTCAAGAAGAAAAGAACCACCCTTCAATATGCAAACATTTGAAAACTCAAAGTATAGAATGGTCTCATGCCAGTGGAAAAAAAGCCCAAATTTCCAACAACTGCAGTAAATATTTTAAGATAGATATTAGAATTATTTTCCTAAAAATATTTCTACACTGGAATGGCTTACAAAACTTAAAGAAAAGGATGTTAGAGTACCTGAATTGTCAGTGAAGGAAAGGAGCATTTGTTACACAGCCTCCTCGCTATTATGCTAGATAATATGTAAAATAATGTCACTAAAAAGTGTGGGCTTACAAACAGTAAACCGAAAAAAATTACCACAGAAACAAATATAGACCTTGTATTCTGAGGAGTGTGTATGAGTATTTCCGTATCACTTGAATTTTGTGCCACATGTGTGTGCATGTACTTGTGGAAATACTAAAGAAAACTTCTGGTTTTAAGCTTATGCTTAATTACAACATCAAAGGGACTCTTCCATAATAGGCATTCACTATGAAATATTGAAATTTTAAAAGAATGTGCTTATAAATAAGCTCCATGCAAACAGTAAGCACACAATAAATGTTGGTTTCTACACTAACACACTGAGTTCACCAGGATAGCTATGGAAATGAAGACGGCAAAGACCAGGCGTAAAAACTTGAGTGTTCATGCCTGTTCATCCCTGTTCATCTCTCGCACCACTGCGGCCCCTTTGTACTCTCAAATTCTTAATGGACAAGTGAGATCATATACATGAGAATGCTTTATAAACTTCCCCATAAATAAATGAAAAGATTTACTTGAACAAAGATCCTATAGCACTTTGAAAATATATATTCACAATATAATTCTTTTTCTCTCCAAACCTCAGATACAGCAACATTGATTTTCTGCTATCACCTCTTTTAACATACCTACTATACATTTACTTCTTTCCACTCTGGAATACATTGCTTCCCAACTGAAGAGAAGACTAGTTTTATGAGATAGAAACATTTTGAATTTGTGTTTGATAAAGTGTGACAAATTAAGCAAAATACATGATATTAAAGATAAAGGTTTCTGGAAATACTGTATTTGTGATTATATTTTAAATGTTCATTATAAACAGGCCTCTATCATGCACTTAGTTATAATGTTTTATTAAAAGGAAATTTTTATAATAAGAAAGCTCTATAATGTATAATTATATTTATTCAAAAACTTGAGTAAAACTCCAGTATTTTTCACTTAAATAAATTACACTGACATAAAATTAATATTCAGAGTATTAAAGAATGATGATTTAGGGTGAATTCTTCCTCTATAAGATAATTGCTTTTAATAAGTGTGTTCTCTTTATTGATAGTTCATTACATTCAAGATACTATATTGAATATTTTGTGCATATGTCAAAATACATACATTTGCTACACTAAATGCAATTTGTATATAACACTATTCACAATTCTATGCGTTCATATAGATGAGCATACACAGGAAGAAATAACGAATATTATTATTATGTAAAACAAGTCATAGCTAAATCTTTTATCTAATGTTCGTAAATAAGACTCAATTATTAGAAAAATTCCCTTAGTTATTTTAATAGTTCCTTAGGGAGAATTTTTATTAGTTTAAATAAGGTCTTTTCTGATAGTGGTTATGTTCTAAAAATATTAACTATGGTTTCTGTTGAGAAAAATAATATCATGTAATTCCCACAAATCTGTTATTTAAAAATATAGAGCCCACCAGAGAATCTCAGTGTGGTCTCTGCGCTTTCTACATTACAATGGTAAGACATTTCTACACATATGGCTCAAAGGTATGTTTTACTAAATTCTGTAGCTAAGTTCAACAAGCACTAAGTTTCTGCTTACTATGCAAAGTCTAGTTTGATGGTTCAATTTCTTTGTCTTCTCATATTACACTATTTCCTCTTTTTAGCAAATTGTATGCATTAACATAGCAAAGTCTCAATGGTCATAATCTAGGCTGTAAAATGTGAAGACAGAAAACCCAATTTTATGGAACATAAAACTAAAGCTGTTTTGAACAACTATTATCTACTAGTGGTAATTCTACAAGACTAAACATTTATAATTGTGTATAATAGTCAACAAATCACAAAAAGTTTACTACGGCAATTTTCCTATAATTATTAGAACATAATTTCCCATTTAAAAAGATGATCACTTAGTAAAACAGTACAAGTTTTAAAATTTAATTAACTTAGAAACACAATCACTTATTCTAGGATTACCATGTGTTCATTAGTGCATTTTCCTACAAAACTTGATTTCAGAATTCTCCTTCATTTTTTAAATCATGAGTTTACAAACCATGTTTTGGTCAGCTCCTAAGACCAACTCAGATAATGGCTAATCTCAGAAGAACTGTCTTATCCATCAACTGAAATGGGAAAAATCTGGCCTCAATATGTTGAATATTGCACAGTGACCCTATCATGCCAGAAAGAGTTCCATAGCATCAAATTCATCCTATGACATGTGTTTTTTAATTAAATAAATTTATATGGAAAAATATAAAGAACAGGCAAAGTTTGTCTCTTCCTTATTTATTTATCTTTAAATATTTTATGTATTGTTTTTAGAGAGAGAGGGGAAGGGAGAGAGGCAGAGAGGGAGAGAGACATCAATTTATGGTTGCCTTTCACCTGCCTCCAGCCAGGGACCTGGCTGGAGACCTGGCTTGCAACCTGGTTATGTGTCCTGGCTGGACTGAACCAGCAACCTTTGGATTTGCAGGCCAGCACCTTATCCACTGTGCCACCAGCCAAGGCTTTGTTTCTTCCATTTTTAAAGTCTTTAAGATTTAATGTAGTATTTGCTTCTCTCAATTATTATTAACGGTATAAATAAAATGTTTACATATAAAGCTTAGCTATTTTAAAAGAATTTATTAGCATTATTTAATCAAATTCCAAGACAATTTTGAACTATATAATCATGACATAGGGGCCTACTTTTATTACCTTTAAAAATGTAACCAAATACACATAAAAATAATTTTGTGCTATTGTGGATGAAAAAAGAAACAGGAAAGTGAAAATCACATCCTACAATAAATAAATGGCAGATTTCATTTGGAAGGTTGAAGACGACCCTCTTTCTGGAAGCTGTCTAACCCTGCTGGGCTATACAGGAAAGGATAGCAGGCCAGAAAAAGGGAGCTGGGTCCTTTATTACCATTATAGCCTTACATAAAACTGTCTCCACATTCCATAAAAATGCCACGGCGCTTCAGGAAAAACAGAGACCTGAGACAATAGTTTATTTTGGCTGTTACTGAAGTTCCAGAACCGAAGGGTTACTGCCAGCAATAGGGACCAACTTTGAGGCAAACTGACCTGAAGTAGGATGCAGCGCCAGCACAGCATTAATACTCCAGGGCTTCAGGATCTGAATCAAGGGTCCTTTGTTAAGAACCTTGCAACGTAATTAATCATGCAGAGGAAGTATGGAGGGTTGAAGCTGGAGTCCAGTTACCCAGGGAATTCCCTCTTCCTCTGGCACCCACTTGCCATAAAACAGGAGAACTGTCTCGCTCTGTAAATGATTAATAATAGCTGATTTACATGATATTAAGTTGTTTACCAGCTAAGCTGAAGTTGAACTAGGGAAGCCCTCCCACAACCCTGCGAATGATCTAAGCAAGTCACCATCTCTTTCGGCTTCCTCACCTCTGTTCCCCTTACTCTTCCCTCTCAAAATGAGAAATTCTCCAAGAGCTGTATTTAGTCTGCTGACCTTCTATAGTTAACATATCCTAACAGTTCACCATTTTCAAGGTGCCAATTGCCATATGAATTCCACCCAATAAATGTTTATTGAAGAGGTATAAACAAATTAACAAATTTGTAAGTATTCTGTTATGTAACTTCATTAAGGAGATTATAAAAATGTGTGTGTGTGTGTGTGTGTGTGTGTGTGTGTGTGTGTGGTGAAGACAGATACCAGGAAAGGGATTTTTTTTTTAAACAACAAACAAAAAACTGAGAACATAAAACAATAAGCTTAGTGTCAGTAGAAAGATACAAACACTTTTGGAAAATCAAAGAAGGAAATTACATGAAATTTAGTAATTATGAAAAATATCATGAGTAGATTGCATTTACACAGGTTCTTACAGAAAAGGCAGGGCTTCTGCAATGGGAGATAGCAGAAGAAAGACTTTCCAAGTAAGGGGGAAATAATAGCAAATACTTAACTGGCTAATGAGTGCAGGAAACAATGAGTGCCTGGGATATGGAGAAATAATAAAAGAAATAATGAAATCATTTCAGAAAGATAGCATGAGGCCATGTGGTGCCTTGAACGACAAGCTAAGGGAAGTAATATGTCTTTGAGCAGAAAAAAAAAAAAAAAAGTTCTATCATGGTGGTAAGGAAGGGATATGACAAAAGTATAGGTGCCCAGCCTATGGGACCATGAGACAAGGAAGCATAGATCAGAATACTGGAGAGATGAAAGGGTGAGATGAACCCATATAATTTGCCAAACAATTCTTTCTAAACTCTCAAAGGTGGTAAACAGCACCAAATGGTGCTGGTGGCATTACTGTATCCCAAGAACATGTTAAACCAATTCCATCTCCTATGAATACAATTATTCATAAAATGTTTGCTGAGTGCCAGTAACTGTGCAGGGCACTATAGGCACAAAGATAAGTATGAAATTATTCCAGCCCTGGAGTAGCTCACAGCACTGAAAAGAAGAAAAAGAGGGAGAGGGAAAGAGAGAGGAAAAGAAAAATGATATGTAGATATAAATTCTTCCCTTATTTATACTGCTCTGTATTTATAAATTTTGAAATACAAATTCACTTAGACTGAAAAATAATTCAATACAATGAAGAAGGTGCTTGCACAGCAGAGAACTTTGTTTGGTTTCCAAAGAGGAGAAAAGGGGGAGGGGAGGGGAGAGAAGGGAAGGGAAGCTTTCAACCTGCTTGATTTTAGTTAAGCAGGAACTTCATGAAAAATGTAAACAAGGGTGGGGGGGGGAAAGGGCGGAGGCCAAGGCCAGCCTCAGAGAGCTTTGACTTCCATGCTGAGTGTTTAATCTTTTATTTTTTAATCCTCACCCAAGGATATTTTTTCATTGCTTTTAGAGAGAGAAGGAGAGAAACATCAATGCAGAAGAGAAGCATAGATCGGTTGCCTATTGTACACACCCTGACTGGGGATCATATGCACCAGGCTGGGGCTGAACCCACAACCTAGGTATGTGCCCTGACCTGGAACTTTCAGTTACAGGATGATGGTCCAACCAGCTAAGCCACACCAGCCAACGCCTGTTTTATCCTGATAATAGAAAACTAACGATGGTATTAAAACAATGGTAGTCAAATACTGATTTTGAATTTTTAATATTGGTGTTTATAAATAAATTTGATATATGCTTCCTCTCTACTACTATGAAAATCTTCATGCTCCTATCCGGAACAATTGAAGACAGGGGTCATTTAATATATCTTCACCAGTCATAATGCATGGTTAACTATTGAACAAAAACCAATTAATTAATTCTGCCATAATCCTGAGATGGTCAAAGACGGTAAGCTATTTTCTCTGGTACCAATCACTACCATTTCTAATGACTAAAAATGTAAATTTTAAAGAATATATTTCTACAGCATTCTTAATGTTGACATAATAATAACAACTAACCTTTAAGTAGTATTTCTTATGTGCCAGGCTACATTATAAGCATCTACATTTATTGACTCTATCCATCACTTAAGAAGTTAAGAAACTGAGGCACACAGTGATTCAGTAACACAGGCAAGGTCACAGAGCTAGGGTTGAATCCTGAGCAATCTTCCACCAGAGTCTGTGTTCTTAACTACTGCACAGGACATTCTCGTCCAACTACTCCATTTTGAACCCATATCAA
Source organism: Noctilio leporinus (assembly GCA_004026585.1). Taxonomy (NCBI): domain Eukaryota; kingdom Metazoa; phylum Chordata; class Mammalia; order Chiroptera; family Noctilionidae; genus Noctilio; species Noctilio leporinus. Next base: position 171,607 of record PVIW01000188.1, on the reverse strand, counting down.
AATGCAAATACAAAGCAAAATGCAAAACAAGGAGTAAGGAATGCCATGAGCAGCATGGAATGGTTTATACCTTCCCAATCTAAAAGCATCAAAGCCATATACAATTTCAAAATTCTCCAGATCTTTAAACACATGGGTGACCACATCATTAAAAGACCAACATGATTACTTGTTAATTTCACTCCCCCATCATAAGACCACTGGATATTAACAAACATATCCAGGGAAGAAGGAATGATCTAGAACCCATTCAATGATTAACCCATTTTCTCAGACTTAGATTCTACCAACTAGGAATCTAAACAGCTCACACAATATCATCTTTAATAATGTGATGTTAATATTGGGTATGGTAATAGGATATTAGGCTTCAACTGCTTTTAGCCTATGGGCTTCCCAGCAATTAATTAATTTTCTTTGGAATTTTCTGAAAATATGTTTTCAACTGCGGTTATACTATTTTATTTTTCTGCTCAAAAGAAACCACCCCCACGTTGTTCAACTGTATGATAGGTTAACTGTGACTAGGATATTATTAGGATGCCTTTTTGGAACCACATGACAAAGTGTAAAACCCCTGTGTAATTACTCATATTTCCTAAACTCTAACTAAGTAGTTTACAATATTTACAACAAAAAGTCTGTGGCATAAAAGCATGGAACATATGTTGTGACATCTTCTGTAAACACAAGTCATGTAAGTAGATCTTCTATTCTCAGCCAAAGACAAAACAAAACAAAACAAAGCAAAACAAAGCAAAAAATGTAGCTTCTCTTTAGAAAACAGAACTAACATCTCATTAGAGGAGGAAATATCTATTATGAATATAAACTGTATCATGGCCCATATAAAAAGCTAAATAAACATTTTATATTTGATATAAAGGTATACTAGAAAGCTACCAAGCCATCATATTTTTAATTAAATTAGCCTGTTTATTTTGGGGTAATTGTTGATTCATGTCCAATAAGCTAGCACAAGAAAATATTACAACAATAAAATAACACATGAAATGATTACCATTTTGATCTAATGGTCATCTTGCAAAACTATAGCACAATATCACAATCAGAATATTGACATTAAAATAGTCAAGATAAAGAACATTCATCACCATAAAGATCCCTCATACAGCTCTTTTATAGCCACAACCACTTCCCTCTGGTCTCCATCCCTTCCTTAACGCCTATCATTTTTGTTCTTTCAAGAATGTTACATAAATAGAAAACATACTACATAGCCTCACCATAAATTTCTGGAGATTCATCCTAGTTACTGAGATTCGCCTGTAATTCCCTTCCCTTTGATTACTGGCCCTTGTCACAGCTTCATTCACAGAGCAGAAGTTGGTTTGCTTGAGAAAAGCAATTGTTATCTTGAAGTAGTTTAGCTGTGAGGCTTTCTCCCTCTTTCCTGAAGCACGGCCTAAAGATAGCAGGCTTTTGTTGGAGCCTTTGGGGCTTGTGTTTGTTGGTGCTAAGAGGTTGCTGGCTTCTTCGGCTCCAAGTCTAGGACAAAAAAGGCAACAACAAACCCAGGGAGCTTCCCATCATGTCATTTCTTGATTCTCAAAGTCTCTAGCTATTTTCCCTTCCTTTACCTTTCAGAATCTTCTTAAGTTTATATTATATGGACAGTGTAATAACCAGTGTTTCTAGTCATGCATTTTGAAAGGACATGAGAAATGTCCATTTATTCTATTTTTCTGGAAGCAGAATCCCCACAGATTTGCTTATAATATTTAAACCTACTTGTAAAGTATGCAATATTGTTTAAAAATATGACTGATACAGAAACCATAATGTTGTATCTTTTTTACAAGCAATTTCCATGTGTTTATTTGCAAGTTCTAGAAAGGAATTAGTTGTTGGGAAAAAATGATTGTGCACTCTCCTATGTATACATGGGATGCAAAATTTCCTATTTATGTCTGCTATATGTCAAGGAATGCCTAATGTTTAAAACCAGAATTTTAAATACTTGAGGGTAAAGCAGATCACACTTACTTATTTTTAAAACTTTTAATGCATTTAGATCATTCTCCTTCTACAGTGATTCAGGTACTTACTTTATTCTTTTATCAGATATTTGAACAGAAACTGCGCCAGACATTGTCCTTTGCACTTGGAGCTAAAGTCAGTCTCTGCAATCAGGGTTGGTAGGTCTGACTTAATAAATAATGTTAGTGTAAAATTGCTCAACGAAAAATAAAAGGCTCAGAGGCAAGACTTTGGAAAGGAAGGGAACGAATGCCTTTTCCAGAGTAAGTTAAGGATTGCTTCAAGGAGGAAGTGACACCTAGGGTGGGTCTTAAAGAATGAGTGGAATTTCTGTAGCTGCAGAAGAAAGGAAACAGCAAGAACAAAATCTTACAAACAAGAAAGAGCACAGAACGTCATTTCCCTTGGAAAGTGATGTGCTGCTCTCCTGGGATTGAAGCCCAGGACACAGAGACTGCTGGAGAATTGGAGAAAAAAACATTGGTAAGAAACTGGGCTACGAGCCACAGGGAGTGTGGTAATTTGAGGGTTTTAATCAGGGCAGAATTAGATGTGAGTGACTGACAGCAGGAACCTGGCCATGTTCTTTAGGTTCCCTTCATCACACCCCTCACCAAGGATTTCTCAGTTCAGGAACTACTGATATTTTGCACCAGATCACTCTGTCCCAAGGGCTGCCCTGTGTACTGGAAGATGCTCAGCATCATTTTTAGCCCCTAACCACTAAATGCAAATAGCATTCCACCCACTTTCAAGTTGTGATAATTATTTGTCTCTAGAAACTAAAAGGTTCTAGTTCAAGAAGAATTGACTTTTCCCTTAAAGTTCTAATACTGTGCCTGACACAGTCAGTGGTCACCGAAGGTGATATAAATCAATGGTCACATTTTCATTTTAAAAACCCTAGAGAATAAAGCATTGGAATAAACTGGAGAGGGACTCTTATAATGATCCTGTAAAAAAAAATGCATTTCTAAACTAAGAAATTAGGGTGATTGAAATATTAAACAATTGTGCAGAATGTAAAAATGATAGATTTTGATGAGTAAATGCATGAGTAGCTTTTCTATTGGTAAATGGCTATCTTCTTTTTATATCAAACCTATCATATTTTGTAACTGAGATCTTAGAGCTAAGCCAGTTAGCATGGTTTGAAAGAAAAATATTCAGCCCTGGTTGGTAGCACAGTGGATAAGGTGCTGGCCTGCGAACCCAAAGGTTGCTGGTTTGATTCCCACCCAGGGCACATAACCAGGTTGCAAGCCAGGTCTCCAGCCAGGTCTGTAGCTGGAAGCAGGTGAAAGGCAACCATACATTGATGTTTCTCTCCCTCTCTGCCTCTCCCCTTTCCTCTCTCTCTGAAAATAATAAATAAAATCTTTAAACAAAAAGAGAAATATTCAAATTATTTCCATTTTCTTCTTCATTGATGAATACATTAACATATTCATTGAATTAACTTGGCCACATAAGCACCTACCATATATATTGGGCCTGAGCTTTAGACACTTTTTGCTTTGTAAATGGACTGTACATTTTATTAGAAGTACAACATTTTGCCAATGAGAGGCAGTCAATATGCACATTATAAATGACTAAAAAAGTAGGGGGAATGAGTCAGTCATCTTAAAAATATCATCAACCATTTCAAAATGGCATTTTTAAATGGGTTTTCCACGACGGCTGGGCAAGCACATGCAGGTCCCTGCATGGCAGGAATGCATTTATTATATGGTTGGCAACGGTTAGAGCAGGGTTCTTCAGCCACAAAAGGCGTTTTCTGAAAGCAGTTAACATCACAAAACCTAAGGCTGTGGTTTTGGCATTATCAGCACCACTTTACCTCCTTGAGCTAATTGACAAATTTTTGAGTACCAGATAATGACTGGCTGGGGTAGCAGACAGAGGTGCCACTACCACCAGAGTTATATTTAATCACATAATATGAGGTAGTCTTATGCAATGGAGCAAGTTAAGCAGGGTAAAATAAAATAATTTTATAGTTATATAGAACTTTGCAAAGTTAACTATTTTATTTTTATTTCAGGCAGGACCACCCTTATTCCATGGAATTAAAAAATAGGTCAAGATGACTGCCCCCCACAACACTACAATTTATTCCCTTTTTTGGTGTTAACTAAGAAAATCCAGAACAGAAAATCAATACCATTACTGTTATTTGCCTTCCAAGTTATTTTTGAAAGGGGAAAATAAAATCAGCCAAACACTGTTATTTAGAGAATTCTATATTTAGCAACATTTGAGGTCTTCAAAGAAGTGAACCATGTTCATATCATACATAAATATTCTTCTTTAGAGAAGTGCTTGAGTTTATGTTTTTCACCTCTCCATTTTTCCTAAACTAAGAACAATTAAGTAGATATGGAAAGAAATACTGAATCAATTCTATTTATCATCAATAAAACTATGTATCAAACAGCTCTCATAGCATGAGGAAAATATCAGCTGTACCATATCCTAATAAAATTTTTAACTGTCAGCAGATCAGAACTTTTGAATGATACTGGATTCAAAAATAAAAGAATAAAGATAGGACTGGGAAAATTAAACATATTTTGTAGTTGCCAGGCAATATAATATTTCAAGGTTGAGTAATGCATTAATCCCCTATAGGAATAAGCAGACTTTTAGTTTCCATCATCATATAAGCCAAATTTTGATATTTTTGGCTTAGAACAATGGAGCAAGCCCCCATTCCTTCGAACTTTTTCCACACCCTCTTTAATATGCACATGCTGCCATGACTGAGAGACTGAGTACTTCTGGTAATATATTTGTATTTCATCCTGAGATTTATAAAAAATGAAACTATTCCAAAGATTTAGGACTAAATGTAGTGAATGTTAAAATTTAAAAACACAACTCCATTAAACCAATCAGTGTTCCCCATAATTAGAAAGCAGTAACCTAATGAAAAATGAATCCTTCCTGTTCTAGAGGCCGAAGTCTGATGTATTATCAATACTTTAGGGAACAGACACTGTAGAATTAAAAGGCTGATAGGCCCTTTTATCAAATAATTCAGAGATGTAAATTACTCTAGCCTCCAATATACTAGCATAGGAGTCATTCCCACCAAAGCTATACCTGTGGATAGAATATCAACTTTCCTATTATAGTTCCCAGTTATAAATGTCATACAGAGCATACTGGTATATCTCTCTTTCACAGCCACACACTATATATTTAAAAGTTTCAGAAATCTCTAAAACCCATACAATTATAACTTTATTCATAAGAAGTTAATGAGTAGAAAGATCCAATTTTTAAAAAGATGAAATAAGAACTGTCATCTTGTGATAAATTTATTACTACCAAGCACATTTCTATAATAATTTTTAACATATCCAAAAGGCATAGCATGAAATTAATTCTTAAAATTAAAAAATGGATGTTCAAGCTTTATGAAAGCAGAACTGTTATAAATAAATGAACAGTGAAAGCAGCCTTAAAATAAAGACAGACCAGCGTAAGTCAGGCTCTGAGAAGCATGGATACAGGAGTGCTATCATTCTCGTCACTGAGCTACGGACAGATACAAAGCAACTTGCTGTCTTGATCCTTTCAAGGTCACCTATTTGAAAAAATATATGGCATGAGTTAGTAAGTTTATCAAATCTCGAGATGAAGAAGCTTTTTAATTCAAAAATTGTAGTTCAGATCAAGTGTGTGTGTGTGTGTATTCATTTTGTAGCAGTATGATTGTTAAAACAATATCATCCACTGTTACTGGTGCTCAAAGAACTAGTAACTACAGATAAAGAAGAAAAGTTAAGAAAGATTTGCTCTATTATTGAGGCAATTTAGTTCCTCAATCAAAAAGAAAGGATGAACACAAAATATAGGGAAGATAGCAATGTATCAGTACAGTTTTTGAAAGTTTATTTGGGGATACATTTTCAGCTTTCTTTTTTCAATATCTGCTTATTTCCTTTGTATCTTATTTGTTTTTGGTCTTTCTAGTAGTTTGACATTTGGCTTCTGTTTTCCCCACTTTTACATGAATCTGTATTTCCTTTGTGGATTGCTGGTTAGAATTCATATGCATTTGCTTGAAAGGTATTCATTTATTTTGACTAAGGTAAATAAAAACAAAAGTCTGGAATTCTATAAAATTAACTAAGCAAGAAAACAAACAAAAAAGCCCCTGTCCACTGATGCTTAATATTTACTCCTTAAGCAAGTAATAAAGTTCTTTTATAAGGATCAATGACTATTTGATTTAAAGAACATGGAGTGATCTAAAGATGAAATATCTATGAGCTAATTCTGTGGGTGGGCCATGGCTTCCAAGTCCCCATCCTTCCTCTTCCAATTTCCTGTGTTCCTACAATCCATGCTTTCTACTGCAGAACTGTTCAAGGGTTCTGTGGAGTTTACTCTTGGCTTTGTTTCTGCACTTTTGCTGCAAGTCAAGGTTTGAGGTTTGTTTGAATTCCTGCTCTGTGGAGAGCTTCTGTGCGTTCCAGCAGGTGTAGAGACTCCCTGGCTCTTTAGTTGCATCTCATTTCCATTTATTAAATACTTTATCTCAGAGGATGAAGCAAAAGTGACTTTTGTGTTTCCTGGCAGTCTCCTGCTTCAAAGGACTTAATAGTGATTTGTTTATTTCAGAGGAAATAGAAACCAGTCCGTGATGACAGATTTATTAGTTAAGTGGACATCATACAAAAGAAAACCTTTTCTTACATTTCAGGCTTCCTTCTGACCACACTAAATGCTCAAGACAATGTTATATATTTTGGCAAATCAAAGCCCCATGATTTAATATAGTAAAATTTGTGAACTGATATGACTTCCGCCACACACATTTCCAGAATAACTTGGAGAAAAGAAAATGAGCCAAGAAAACTACTAGTACCCTCAATTAAAAGGGGGCAAAAGGCATCCTAATAAACTGGTAACATTAAGTATCTTCAGGAAAATAATCGATGGAACAATAAAACAAATCTGATGAATTAGAAGGATTAAAGTAAGATGTTCAGAATTTGGAAAGAGTATTTGCAACTGAAAATTGTGAAATTCCAGATTATGAGGTAGTTTTGAGGATAATGCTATAGATTTAATTGTCATATTAATCGCTGGTAAAGTATCCCTTAATGTTTAAAATTTTCAAAGTATATGTAAAGAATAGGCATGAAAGTCAGAATGGCCCAAATTCTTCCTCCTTAATGAATGACTGGTTTCAGCAGGAAGTGAATGTCATCCAAGAAAGACACCAGTATCTCATCATGGAAATTCTCTCCTTTTCAAATTAGCAATTTTTTAAATCAGCTAGCCAAACTTCAACATTCATTCAAATAAAATAGACATTGGTGATTTAATTATAATATGCTGGTCTGGGGAAGTAGATTTATATGCTATCCTTAGCTTTATTGTAGAAAGAAACCAGTTGAGAAATCCTCACAAGGAAAATTTCAGATATTTGACATCTTAATGAATAATCAGAATGAAAATTTCAAACAGTGGGTTATAAAAATAAGAGAAAGATACTGAACTGGAAGTTATTAGCCCCAGCTTTGCAAATACTATTTTGGGGGTTTCACCCTCTGGGACTTAATTTTCTCATCTTTAAGATTGAGGGCTGGTTTTGATGAATTCTAGAATCCCTTCCAGTTCTAACATTCTGTGAATGTGTTTGAATAGATACTGCAGGAAATTCTTCACAGCTTTCAAGATAAAGATGAAAAATGCCAAGAAGACTAAAGAAGGGAAACCTAGGCAGGATGAAAAGTCATTTAACTTGTTTCCCGTCTAAATTCTGAAAGCCTGTATATGAAAGTCATGCCTATATAAACTCCACAATATCTTCCATGTGCCTAATCCTCACTTGCCTTATCAAGATGATATTAATTTCTTGTCAACAGTAATACAATATATTTTACCAGCTAGCAAAATATCTTACCTTTCATTCTGATTTTATCTAATGACTTCCTGAGAATAATATTTTTGGGTTTCAAGTTATCTATGATCAATTGCTGTCCACCAATGTTGGTGCATAAACCAAAATAATGCTTAAATCATAAAAACTGAAAATCTGGACAAGAATGACCTAGGAATAAATGTTGTACATGATTCCAGGAACCCAAAATGTACCCTGTATTTCATGTCTTTATCAACCAACAGGATCCTTGTATAGTATTTTCCCGAAGGAGGTTTGATCCAGGTCACAGTGCAATGGACTTTCATGTACTCATGACTTCAGAGGTTGAAAGGAAGAAGTGAGAGAATTGAGGCAAGTCATCCTTTACTGATTCCCCTGGATATATTGCATAGTCACCTATGCTATACTATTACCTTCTTTATCATGCTGTTGCATCCAGTTGTTTCCATCCTAGTCTTGCTGCTATGCTGCGGACCTTTCTAAAAATGTCAATGTATTCTATTCATTTTAGTGAACTCACAGTACACAATACTCACAGAACCAAGTCCCTGACACACAGAGGGCATTTCGTGAATAATGTCTGAGGTGGTGAGTTACTATTGAAACACTTATTGCATTGGTGTGTGTGTTTGTGTGTGTATCCTGGGATAAGGGAAGGACAGGCTACAATTTTATACTAATTACCATTTATCTAAACAGTTCTCTGAGCTACTTGTTTCTAAAGAAGTCAAGTTAATCTAAAATTTAGAGGTAATTCAAAATACAGTGTAATTCTATGAGAAAGTGTAAAATGAGAAAGTTTTAAAAAGTATTAGAAGCATAGAAAAAATGTGAGACAATACTTATATCTGACCTGAGAATAGCACTACTACCTCATGATAAAAATTACCTAATAAGGTTTCCGCTTGTGAAGCAGCCTTGGGACATAGTTAAATTAAGCACCCGCTTTATCCCATTTATTTTAAATAACATATTAAAATTTTCTATTGGTTTAGTTTGGTTTTCTTACAGTCTGAGTTTTCGAGGTAAAACTGTTCAATTTGGAAGTCACCCATTTCTACTATTAAATCACATGCATTTAACTACTTGATTGCTTTTAACTAGCATACTTTAATTAGTGATTTTTTTTTTTAAAGAGATGCTTTGCATGTGCAGGCTATTTCTTCAAAGAAGTTTATGTAAAAATAAGTAAGTAACCTCTTATCTCTACTTGCGTCTAAGGAAAAAGTACATGTTTTTTAATTGGAAAAGGCTAAGATGTATTCCTCTGAAGTAAAAGAAAAAATACTATTAATAGAGTACTACATCTACATATTTACATACCAATGTCTACCGATACCATATGAGCAAATTTTTAATATAAAAGTAAAGCATCTATTTCACTTACTGAAGACTACTAAAATGTTTTACCCTCTCTTTACACTACCAATAAAACTTTATTACACATAACATTAGGTCTGCCTGCTTCTCTTCCAAAACCTTTGAAATACAGTGAGAGCTGCTGGACACGTAAGCATGCTTAGCCCAGAACCATGTGCATTTATTTGCTTTGGATATATATATGTTTGTGTGTGTGTGTGTGTGTGTGTGTGTGTGTGTGGTCCTAAGGTAGCAAGAATGCAATCATTAACATTTTCTACACTGTCATACTTGAATGCAGAGCCTCAACTCATAAATTCTAATATGAATGTATCTAGTGCAATCTTTACTTAATATACAGTGTTAATATTGCCTTTTCTCCCACAAATTGCCAGCAGTTCAATCATCAATTAATGACCAATTAATCTTTATTAAAAATAAATCCACTGGTGAATAGTCCTTCTACATTCAAAACTCCGTGGTGTGGCAGCTTTATTATGTAACGTATGGCCACAGCCAATGGGCCCAGATGTTCATAGTACAGACTTTGAGTCCCTATACATTTCACTTCCTTGCATTTTTTCTGTTTCTGATGCCAAGATGAATACTTTACTCATTTTCTTTCCCCAAAGTGAAAAATATCCCTTAATAGGTCCTTCTGTTTGTCAGCAACCTGACTTTGGCAATTCTGGAATTCACACAAGAGACTGTTAAAGACCAAATATTTTGAGAGGTTTTAAAAGTTAATAACTTTTTATCATTAATTGCCACTGTCTGATGCTATTAAGTTTTCATACTTTCCCCTGGAAAATCTAGTCTAATTCCTGGCATGTTCCCCACCCTTTCCCAGAAAAATATTCTCCTCCCTATTCCTCAAGAGACCTAGAAGAATCTCCCTAGTTGACCTTGCATTTTTAAATATACTTTCATTGTTTGCCTTCCCACTTCCAAAATTCTACTTTTTTAATATTTATATTCAGTGTTACTTAATTTTAAAATTGTATTTATAAACCAATAATTCAATATCTCTATTTATTCTTATTTTGATAAATGCCCAACTCTCAGGCTTATAGATTACATTTAACTAATCATTCTTTGAGGATACTCTTTGACCTCTTCGAAACCATTAATGTATATTACGTAAGGGAACATTTGGTTGAGTAAACCCAGCATTTATCCAAAAAGTTTTAGCAAGATTATGTTCCTTATATTTTACTTTCAGATATAATTCAACAGTTAGTTATGCATTTTTATTCATTTAGCTTTTATACTTTTTAAATTAAAGTTTACATTCAATATTATTTTGCATTAGTTTCAGTTTCATAGCATAGTGGTTAGCCAATCATAAACTTTACTGAGTATTCCCATTGATATTTCCAATACCCAACAGGCACCATACATATTTATTATAATATTTATACCCTACACCGTACTTTATATCTCCACAATTACTTTACAACTTTAAGTCAATACATTCACCTTTTTCACCTACTCCCCCAGTTCCCTTTCACTGTAGCAACCATCAGTCTGGTCTCTCTAGCTATGAGTCTACTTCTGTTTTGGGTATTCTTTTATATTGTTCTTTAGAGTCTGCACATGTGTAAAATCATGTGGTATTTGTCTTTCTCTGACTGGTTTATTTCCCTTAGCATAATATCACTAGGTTCATCCTTACTGTCACAAATGGTAAGACTTCATTTTTTCAAAGGCCAAGTGAGATTCCCTGTATATATGTATGTATGTGCCATAATTTCTTATCTACTTGTCTATAGAAGGTACTTGGGTCACTTCCATAGCTTGATTATTCTAAATAATGCTGCAAGTGTATTTGCCATTGTTTGGTATTTGAATTCTTATCCTCCTCTTGAGGATGTTCTCATCCTTGATGGCTGTTTCAGCAGTTGAAAAGTAAGATGGTTTGTCCTTTTGTCTAGAAGTGTTGTTCAACTGAACTTTCTAATAGATGGAAATGTCCTATATATGCCACATCCACTACATTAGCCCATTAGTCCCATATGGTTAGCGAATATTTCTAATGCAGTTAGTAATATCAAGAAACTTATTTTTAGGACTGAGTCCAAGATAGAGGTGTAGGACAACATTTTGCATCTCCTTCCACAACCAAAAATGGATACATCTACCTCAAAACTAGAGACAATCAGAAATTCCATAATATTGGGCTGCACAGAAGTCCAACAAACAAAAGATGTAAGGAAGAAATACTCATCCAGACAGGTCAGAGGGGTGCAGCTGGGACAGAGTGTGGCATCACGGCAGCTGTGGTGGGACAGCTACTGCGACCAGCCAGCAGAGAGCACAGTCACAGTGCAACACCTGTTGAGGGGTTCCTATAAGGCTATCAGCTGATTTCTCAAAAAAAAACACAAAACTTTGCAGGCAAGAAGTATTCAAAGTGATGGAAAGCAAGGGCGTACAATCAAGATTACTCTATTCAGAAAAACTATTATTTAGAATGGAAGGGCAGATAAAGTGCTTCCTAGACAAGGTAAAGCTAAAGGAGTTCATCATCACCATTATTATCTGAAATATTAAAGGGACTTTCTTAAATGATTTAAGAAAAAGAGATGATCCTTTTAATTATGAACATTAAAAAGGCAACAAACTCACAACTATCAACAACAGAACATAAAAGACAAAAATAAATACAAAAGCAAACCAAGCAAACAACCAGAATAGGACCAGAATCATAGGTATGGGGATCTTTGGGAGGGTTATCAGCTGGGAAGAGTAAGGGGGTGAAATGGGGAAATGATGCAGGGATTAGGAAACATAATTGGTGGGTACAAGATAGACAGGGAGAAGTTAAGAATGATAGAAAAAAGGGTGAAGTCAGAATTTACATGCACAACCCATGGTCATAAAATAAGTAAGAGGGTGGTGGGATTGAGGGAGGGAATGGGGGTCTTGAGTGGAGGAGAGCAAAGGGAAAAGAATTTGGGACAACTGTGACAGCATAATCAATAAAATATACTTAAAAATACTTATTTTTAAATTTTAATCTTAAACTAAAAATTAAATCTGATAAAAATTAAATTAGTTAATTAAAATTTATCTCAGTTCAATCTAATAGTAATTAAATTTTAATTAATCTGAATTAAAATGTAAATAGCTCCATGTGGCTAGTGGCTACAGTACTATACAGCATAGGAGATTATTATGATTACTGGTGATAAACACAGATATACAAAGGCTATTTCTACTAAGTCAATAACTTCTTATTGAGCAACTGGGTGTGACATTGCTATCCATGTGCAAAACAGGATGAAGTTTAGAATACAGAGGCCCTGCCTCTCAGAATTTTTAAACCTAGAAACAAGAATTTTCTAAACTGGCAATTCTCACTATTATTCATTACAATCATTTGGGTGCTTTTTAAAAATAACAATATGAAGATTAGCTAATAAATTAATATTTGTTTCAGAATAATTGGACAAAGCTGAGGAAAGACTGGATGGTATAAATGGGATAAGATTGGCCATCTGTTGACAAATATTGAACATAACAGGCACATGAAGGTTTATTATACTATTTCCTCTATTCTTTTCATGCTATAATATTCAATGATATATTTTTTTTTAAGTTGCAGCTTTCCTTTACAGTAAGTTAACCCCAATCAATGAGACATCAGGATTTTTAAAGAATGATCAGATCATTCCAATCTAACATCAGTGTTGAGAGTTACTGGTATAAATAATCTTATAATACCATGTTAATGAAAAAGGCCAGAAACATGGATGGTCAAAAAGTTGTTTTTCTGAATGAATAGAAGGAAATGTCAGGAACAACAGAATTTTTCAAAAATTGTCAAAAACGCAATACAGATGAAGGTGGAGGTGGCAACCAATTAGGTGGAAGTGGAGTCCAGTTGCTTTTGCTCCCAACTTGGACACTGGCTGATCTTGCAAAAGGTTATCTGAACATTCAACAGAATCTGAGTGAATATGAAGTTTGGAAGCCAAGGAGTACAGACGACGCTTCACAAGGGGCAGTAAGGAGATTTTATAAGTGGAACAGAAGGACCCCATGTGTGGCACCTGCAGCCACAGAGATCTCAGCTTTGAAGCTGCCCCCTGCCAGGTCAGGGTGCCCCAGAACCAGCTGGAAGGGACTTGGATTCACACAGTTGGGAAGATCCAGGCTACACACACACAGAGCGAGCATCACACCATGGCTGCAGCAGCAAATGCCAACCAGGAGAGGGCCAGAGAGGAGAGCAGGATTATCTGCACCTGGGTCACGTGGGGAGGCTGGTCTCAGCCAGCCATGACTGAGGGACTGTGGACTTTGGGGGGAGGGAGTGTGTTTGGAAAGCCGGACAGTGACTCTGTGCTGCAGTGGGAGCACCCAGAGAGACATTTCAAAATTCAAAAGGGGAGCTAAGGGGTGCTGGGCAAGGACCCTGCACACAGCTGCCTTGCCAGCAGGGGAAAGGCTTGAGGTTACAGTTTTCTCCCACTCAGTGCAGCCGGGCAGACTGATGAGAAAGGTGCACAGGGAGGGCATTTCTCGGCCCCTGCCTGGCGTAGCTGGCAGGGCAGGGGCTGCACAGAGTGGAATGTGTGCAACTCCATCTGTTGGGAGGGCACTGGGCTGGGAACTGGAAAGGCAGGAGGTGAGCACCTGAGATTATTTCAAGCCAGACAGAGCCCCTTCAGATGGTGCATTTTAAACCCCTAAGGAGGGTAGGTCTCACCCAGTTCCTACCTCCTGCGGGATCAAAAGCACCAAGCTGGTTACACTCAAGAACCCCCTGCAGGGTGTATTTCCAGGAGAGAAAGACAAGAGAAAAGCCTAAGGGACCCATTTTGAACTTCTCTCAGGGAGACAAAATACACTGGTTCTTAGGGCCCTATTCACTGAAGCTGGCAAAGCAGGGGGATCGGGATCAGAAATCAGTGCAGCAAGGGGGAATCAGGGCCCCACCCAAGCCTCAGCTCACTACAGAGCTGCCATCAGCACTAGGCAGGAAAGAGCTGACCCTTTTCCACAGATTGGCCCCTCCCTTGAAACGGACAGCTAGCTCATCAGAAACTATCCATTACTGGGAATAAACTGGGATGGACCAAGAGTACATCTCCACCAAACCAGCACTGCAGGAGATGCTAAAGGGACTGCAACAAAAATGAGAAGGAGAGAGAAACAGAAAGAGAGAAATACAGAGAACAAAGAGAAATAATGGCAGCAAGTAAGTACCTATCCATAATAACCTTAAAGATAAATGGATTAAATGCTCCAATCAAAAGACATAGGGTAGCTGAATAGATAAGAAAACACAACCCGCATATATGCTGTCTACATGAGACCCACCTCAGAGCAAAAGATCTACTGAAAAGAGACTGAAAGTGAAGGGATGGAAACAAATATTCCAAGCAAACAGGCATGATAAGCTGGGGTAGCAATATTTATGTAAGATAAAATAGACTTCAAAACAAAAGCCATAAAAAGCCTACATACTTCTTTAAAAAATAGCCCAATAGGAGAATATAACCCTTGAAAACATATATGGACCTGACATAGGAACCTCCAAATATATATACAAAGAAAATCTTGGAAGGCTTAAAGAAAGATATCGGTAACAACACAATTATCATAAGGGATTTGAACAACCCATTGTCAACAATGGATAGTTCCTCCAAACAAAGACTCAACTAGGATATTGTGGCACTGGACTACACTCTAGATCAAGTGGACTTAATTGATAAATACAGAACCATTCACCCTAAGGAAGCAAAATATACATTCTTTCAAATACACATGGAACATTTTCAAAGGTAGACCACATGGTAGGACAGGAAAATAACCTCAACAAATTCATGAAAGTTGAAATATCAAACATGCGCTCAGATCACAATGGATTGAAACTATAAACCAACCGCAACGAAAAACATTCAAATATATGGAGACTGAATAACATGTTGTTAAATAATGAATGGGTCAACAATGAAATCAAGGAACAAATCAAAAAGTATCTGGAAACAAATAAAAAAGAACACACAACAATCCAAAACCACTGGGACACAGCAAAGGCAGGACTAAGAGGGGAGTTCATAACAATACAGGCCTAGGTAAAGGAGATACAAAAATCTCAAATAAAAAACCTAACCCTACATCTAAATGAACTAGAGGAACAATAACAAACAATGCCTAGATGATCTTACCTAGGAGAGGAATCTAATGAACAAAATAAACTAATGATCAAAACAGAACCATAGGCATGGAAACATGGACCAGGCCGCAAGAGCGCAGAGTGGAGAAGGGCAGAGGATAATGGCGGGAAGAAAGGGAGGGGGCTAGATAAACATGTTTGACCCATGGACACAGACAACAGTATGGGAATTGACTATGGGAATGGGGGATGGGATGGGCAGAGGAGGGTAAAGAAGAAAAAAATTGGGACTAGAGGAATAGAATAACAATAAAAATGATTTAACAAAAAATGAATACAATTAATTCAAACTAAAAATGTAATACAGTGTAAGTTTGTGCCACTACCCAATGCTACAGTGCAGATTAATATCCCATATTTTCCCAACTGCCCAGTAATTATAAGTTTAAGTTAATCTTTTTTGACTTTGTTAGACAGATATATTGCAAGTACTATGATTACTTGGATGTATGTGATTGTAGAGGCTCAGCAATGCATAGAATAACTGCAGAGAATATTTATAGAATTTCATGTATCAGTGAAAAATAATGGAATAAGGTATCAATACATTAGTTGGATTTAACATTCACTAAATTGTTGAAAACACAGGCACCTTACCTTTAAAATTGCATATTTTTTTTATTTTTAATAAAAATTTTCATAAATGTATATTCACTTTTATCCAGATTTATTCATAAATGGTAAATATATGCAATGTAATCATAGGTATTTCAGGTTAGGAAGCATCCACAAAACAAACACAAATAATTACTCCTCTGGAGAGTTCAAGAATCTTCTAAACTTGCCCTAGCAAGGGATGCCAGGAACATGAGTCTTAGAAAGCAATTTTTATGCCACAGATAGGATTTAACCAGCACTTTTGTGCACCTGATCCAATGTTGGATACCCCACTAAAAGAAAAAGAAGTCACTGACTTTTCCTTTAGTAGTGCATATAATTTAAGTCAAAACTAATGACAAAATAGGAACAGTAAAGAAAACTGTCAGGCAAAATTTAAGTGTATTATTACGCAGTCTATAGATATTAACTTGGTAAGAGAAATGCAATAATTAGTGCAGGGTGGTACTAACATGAGAAGGTGTTACAAGCCAGATTTTAATGAAAATAATGAAATATATTAGAAGAAGATATTACAGAAAAAGGTTATGGGATCAAAATACAAAATAAATTGGCAGGCAGCATAGAGGTAAAGGCACATGTACACAGGTGCACATAACACTCATGGAATCTGTATAAGGTTAGCATTGTACCAATATCAGTTTCCTGGTTATGTTATTATATTATAATTATTCAAGTTTCCCCACTGAGGGAAACTGGGTAAAGAGTATATGGTGTCCCTCTGTACTATTTCTTGCAACTGCATGTGAATTTATAATCATTGATGGATATTGATCAAAATATTACTTTATATTCAATATAGGATGCCTTTAACGAAGAATGAAAAGAGATGGAGATATTCAGAGGACAGCTACATCTGGAGACCTAGGGAGGAAATAAAATTAAGTGTAAGAGATGTTGAAGTAGAAATTGGCAACAACATAGAAGGATGTGCAATAGAATGGATCTGGGCTGAGCTGTGTAGGAGGAAGCAGCAGGGCTGAGTCCTCAATATGAGTCTAGTGGAAAAGGAGACATTTTTAATGTAAATTACAATTAATTAGGTACAGGAGGAATTATTTTTTATTATTTTGGAAATAAAGTTGTACTTAGACAAAAAGAAAAAGAAAAATGTTCTTGGAAAGACTAACTGTATTTTTCATGTTTAATTTTGTTTTGAAGGTTTGGTAAGAAGTAGTGATCTGGAATTAGCATGTGAGGTCAGTGTGAAGAGCCTTCCAGAGGTTATATGGTTCATGGTATTGGGGAGGAGCAGATGGGCCCCGTGTTTACAGACTGTGGGAAAGAGGGGTGTGGGTAGGAGAGCAGGAGAAACAAGGAAGGCACATCTGGTTAGCAAAGGCAAAATGCCAACAATGAATATTTTCGCATATTTTCTGTGTAAAGAGATTACAGGGTGGGGCAAAAAATAGGTTTACAGCTGTGAGCGTGTGACACAGAGTTATTCCTGTATTATTATTTATTAATTATTACATTATTTTCCATATGAACAACTGCAAACCTACTTTTGTCCTACCCTGTATATTAAATTATAAAATAAGATCAGTACTTATCTAAGAATGAAGATAAAGTTAATGACCTGAAACACAGGAGAGTTGATAGATATCTGCTATTTATTACTTTGAACACAAAAAGGCAAATGCATTAGAGGTAAAGCTCAATTTAACAAAATTCACTTGTATTAAATTAAAAATATTAAAAGAGGTAACACATCTTCAATTCACAAATGGTAACCCAAAATATAATGTTTATACAAATAGTATTTATTGATTAATATAGCAAAGTCCGTATGCATGTTGCCAGATATTAAACCCTGGTTTAAACTAAAATGCTATGGTTTATAACTGTATGAGGTGTCAGAAATATGCAGGCACATTGGTAATTGAAAATAAGAACTATGTTATTAGAAAATTAGAAAACTGAAGCTAAGAAAGTATAACAGTGTTCATATTCATAAAACGAGAATGAAAAACGACTGAGGTAATACGACATAAAATCAAATTCAGAGAGAGGTAGTTTACACCCAAGTAAAGCACTTTGTGAAATTGCACTTTATTCACTCAAACGCAGTAGCCAACATTTCAAATGATGCTGAAATTTATTTTTATTGGGAAGACTAGAAACTCAAGGTTTAAAAAATTTTACGAGATTTTCCTTTTAAGGGCACTAGGCTGAAGTCAGGATGTGGAAGTTCAGCTGCCACTACTTGGCTGAATGGGCAGACATTACTTAACTTCTCTGGGCGCTTTCTCTCATCTAGGAAACACATTCATTGACCCGGGTGATGCCTTGGGCCTCTGTAGTGTCTTGATCATTCTGATTCTAATGATCTGTTCAAACATTATTAATTACAACCTCTTAAAAACAATAAACCTAACAAATTGAGACTGCCTTGAGAACCAGTTGATGCAATTGGCCCCTTCTTGCTGCTATTTACTACTGAGTATTGAATGCATCATTCTTCCTGCATACCTCTCCCTACTTCCTCCCAGCCTTTCATTATCTAGCAGAGAAGAAAGCACTAATCCTTTGAACTTTTATTTGAGGGAGTAAATTGCTATGAATCTAGGCTTTTTGAAAGAGTTGACTCAGCACTTGTGATTTTAATACAATATTTGATTCTACTATTTATTCAAAAGCAGCTGCCACAGACCATCACTACAATAATTCTGAAATACATTTCTGAACTGCCCACACTGACCTGTGGGTACAGGAGAGGTGACTAAGCTAAATAAAGTGAAACTAACTAAGTACTCAGAATTTGACACTCGGGTGAATTATGCTCTTCTCCCTGGCCTCACTTAAGAAATAAGTAAACAAATAAATGATTGCCTTTGAAAAAAGAAATTATCACCAAATTAAAAATTTTTTTTTCTGCTTTTATGTGGGATATTATACAATTTTTGTTTTTGGTGGTATGTGCATATTTGCCATTCATGAGGGTCTCCAAATGGAACCATCAGAAATAACAAAGAGCTACAATATATAAACTCTTGCTGCAATAAACTTTTTGGCACATCAAGAAAAATGTCATGCCCAACCTCCACATTAACAGCTGAAACAGAAAGCTAAAATCTCACTGTCCTATGTAAATCCCGTGGATTTCAGTTCTATTCCCTCTTTACCAAATGCCCCTCTTGAAAACAGGTGTTTGACAGAAAGGTGGCAGGGGATACCTAGGAAAGAAGGTTAGAAGATGCCAAAGCAAAAGAAGCTATGGAATGAGAATCCTAAGAGTAATGAATTGAAGGCAACTTGAGCCTTTTACACTACTTGGTCTAGAACTCACCCTACATTTCAGGAAAACGGCGTGCTACAATGTGAGGGGCAGTTGTGGATTATTTTAAATCGTCAGTGCTCTT
Organism: Noctilio leporinus; assembly: GCA_004026585.1. Classification (NCBI taxonomy): domain Eukaryota; kingdom Metazoa; phylum Chordata; class Mammalia; order Chiroptera; family Noctilionidae; genus Noctilio; species Noctilio leporinus. The sequence continues at coordinate 152,175 of PVIW01000188.1, read as the reverse complement.
TTAAGCAAGCAACATGTTCTCTAGCACTATTAGTAGTAAAATAGAAAGAAACAGCCAACGTAAGGCAGAGATGGTGCACACCCATGCCATAATTGCACTTACACTGATACTTGAAAAAATAACAACATCTACTAAGCCAAACATTGTTCTGAACGATTTTTGTTTATTAACTAACTATCATTTTTAGGAGACTAAGTAAGGTACAGGGAGGTTAAATCACAGCTAGTAAAAGACAAAGCGAGATGTTGTGCTCTGCTAGGTCTACTCTGGCCACTCCTCTGAGGCCTGTGTTCCTTTAGGTTGACTTCTATGAGTTTCATCTACTGGGACTCAAGAGCTCAGATTCTTTGTCTCCCAATTACATTCAGCCAATGCAGGCAACAGAAGGACACTGGAAGGCATCAAGGCAGATTACTGGATTGATATTTGGTATCAATACTCCACCTGGGGTACTAACTTCTCAGGAGGCTCCTTTCCTGTGCCTCCCACTGGATTCTAGATTCTTATAGGTCCCTCTACTTGCCCCCTCATCTTTAGAGACATTCATGTTCTCCATCTGTGGGCAGGTCCCGGGTGACTCAGCATTTCCTGCCGCCTCCCTACATGCTGCCCAACACCAAATAGTTATCATCAAACTCCCTCAAATTATACCTTTGAATGTGCCACCTATTTTCCTATCTCCTAGGATGATTAAGACATAAGGTAGATCCTTTATGATTTATCAACCAATGCCTAACTATGCAAAAAAAGAAGAAGCAGGAGGAGGAGAAGAAGAAAAGTGCTGCTGCTTCTTTTATTTTTCCCCAGCTTCTGGATATTCAAAAATAAGTTTGGTAAAACTCTGTTTGCAGGAACAAAGAATAATTCTGGAAGAAAGGGTACTCATCATTCCTTGAATTTTGAAGGTAGGTATGCAAAAGTTGGTAATCCTAAAACTGTGAATGGCAGCACCCTCACATTTGCATGCCTCACCTCAGCCTTTCCTGTCATTTCAATCTGACCCAATGGTTTACATCTATATTCAGTCTAGTTTAATGCAGTCAGGCATGTTTATATTTCAAATAAGAAGAAGTATTATGAAGTATAGGTAGTTTAGACCTGTAGCTGCACAGATTTTAATTGATAAAAGCAGTAAACATGCTGAGAACCCATTTTACTTTTGGAAAATACTAATTAAGGAGAGATGTCACTTAATTTCAGACTATTCAATTAGTAGTAAAGCTCTCTTTAGATAGCTCTTTTTAATTCATAAAGAGAGGGAGAGGGTAAGAGAGAGAGAAACTTTGATTTGTTGTTCCACCCATCTATGCATCATTGGTTGACTCTTGTATGGCCCTGACCAGGGATTGAACACTCACCCTTGGGGTGTCAGGACAATACTCTAACCAACTGAGCTACTCAGCCAGTGCTAGATGGCTCTTAAAATGTAAAAGCCACTTTCCAGAGTTCTTGTTTCCTACTAAATCAAAGCTACATTTTATTTTGTTCCCATTAAGGTTTTGATGGCACAATTTTATTTTACTGAACCACGTGAATTTTCTATCAAATAAAATCAATCATCTGAATATTTTACTTGGTGGTATTCATTGCTTATTTGATAAGAGTCCTCTCTATTTTATTTTTTCAACTCATAAGAATACACCTTGGTTGAATTTGCTATCTTACAGGAGGCAAAGAAAAATCATCCAGAAGTTGACTGGGCTGTCCAGACGGTGTAAGTCATCTCTGCAAACACTGAACACATTTCACTACTACATTTGCAACTAACTATCACTTTGCAAAAATAAGTTTTTATTTGGGTGTCATTTCTGGCAAAGCTTTAAGGCTATATTTTCAAAGAGCAGAATTCCAGGCCTTTAAAATTCTATTGGCATCCACCAACCTAAGCTGGACCCGCCTCTGCGTTTCCACTGAGCCTGAGAGATGACTTCATCTTAATCATTTTCTTGCCCACAGGCATGTAAGATAACTGAAGATTTTTTTTCTTATAATGTTATGGGCATCTCTTGAAGCATATGAAAAATAATGAGCTAGAAGGAAAAAAAGAGAAAACAAAAACTACAGGAGAGTTCGCATATTTGACTTTAATGACTATCATTGATTACCAGCCTCAGCCTGTTGGACTCTCCACGCAGCTGCATATGGTTCAAGCCTCACATTTTATTTTGTGGCTGGAATATTTAACATCATGTTACAGTGTTTAATGTGGGTGCTCTACTTCAAATGATCTGTTATCAGATAATTAAATTGGGAATTCTATCTATTAGTGTATGTCTCTACATAAATGGATTATTTTAAAGTGTGATTCTAAGTATTGATGCCATGATCTTGTTCATTCAGCATTCGCCTTTTATAACTTTTTTTATTGTTTACATTATTACATATGTCCCCATTTCCCCCTGTTTCCCCACCTCCACTTTGGCCTCCTCTCTACTAAAACACAGGAGAAACTTAAAACTAGAAAAAGGAACACCTTATACCCATAATTTCAGTCAGCGTCCCTATCTGAGCTTCAAGAAACATACCTATAATTTAAAAAAAAACTTATGAAAACAAACAACATGATTTTGAATACATTTGAAACATTTGCATTGAATTTATTGTATGAAATTTTTAAGAGAAACACTTTTATTAAATTAAATCTTTAATCAAGACCAAAGTGTTTTTACTAATACAAGTATTACCTAGTAAACTAACGTTATATTTGTAGTAAAAGTAAAAATTCCAAGGATGTAAGATTTGTCACCATAAAGCACATTTAGAAACATTAAACTTTTAAGAAAATGCTAGCTTTTAAAGGTAGTATAGCAATACCATCCATATAAGCTAAAGATCTGCTTTATTAATTTTAAAACTATATGTAGAGAGCAAACTGATTATTTTTGAAGAAATTTTCCTCCGATTCATACAAACCCTTTCCAAAAATGTGAACTTATACTACAGATTTTACTTGATTATTCTTGTTCATATGCATATGTAAAAGACCAAAGAACATATTATAAAATATTTTCAAAATCTTATAAAAACCAATATTCCAATACATAGTACTAAATTTATAGACAGTAATGTATAAATTCAGAAATATTATAGTGCTGTGGAAAATGTAACATTATACATGAAAGTTTCATGAATGAGTGTATATTTAAAATGCCAAATATAGAGGAAAAAATAATTGACCCATTCAATCACATGTTTTCTTTTACCAAATAACTTTGTTTAAATTAGTAAAAATATATTAAAGGGTTTAAATAAAAATACTCTGAAATATAAAAATAATGTTTAAAATTTAAACAGATGATTCAATACATATATTATCATTTTCTAACATATAATACTCTCTAATATAATTTCCTTAAAGGTGACAATAAATTCTCTACACTTTTTAAATGGAAACCAGGGAGGAAAGATCATCAGATTTAAATTCATCTGCCTCAACATAGGTAATGCAAATTGAAGATTGAGGCCTAACTGACCTCTACCATTTAAGTTTTACTCCATGAGGAAATATCCTGCTAAGTTTTATCCAGTTGGATTTTGAACCTCACCTATGCCTATGATTTAGGAGTAAGTGCAGAGAGTGTTGCAACTGACTTTTCTTTATTGTGTTATTTATTCCATGTTTATTCAGGAGTTTCAGTTTAATATAGCTATTCCAAGAAATAATCATAAGAGCATCAAATAAAAATAGGAAAAAAATGTTAGTGCTTCATTTTTTCTACAACATTAACTAAAAGTTTATTAGTAGGGATGACTAAATCATGTTAATAACTAAAACACATAATACAGAGAAAGAAGTTGTGACAATAAAATGCATTTTGTTGTTTAAATAAGATTGAAGAGGAAATACATCCTACTTACCTCAGTTTCTAATTTGCAGACTTTGGTCGTGGTTTGTGTTTTGATTTTTTTTTTTTAATAAACCATTGTAACCAGTCACCAATATCATAACCCAGAAAATATAATTTAACTGGTCACTCAAGAAGTAAACCTTCTTATTTTGATTACAATCCAAGAGGGAAATGCTACTGCTGATAGTCTCGCTTCACATGTTGATATATTTTACACAAAAAATATTATAAAATAAATACGGCAAAGATACAGTAAACTTGAGAGAGATAAATCATCCGCAGTTATTAACTCAACAAATACTAGTTAGGAAATTCCTGTATGTTTTTTATTTTTTAATATTTTTTTTATCTTTAGAATTTATCATTCATAGATTGTAATCACTATAGCAATGCTTAGAAAAGATACACACCCTGAAATTTTTAAATAAATTACTGGAGCAAACAGAGTCTAAAACTAAAATATACTGTTGAATTATATTGATTTTTCTCATCTGAAATAAAAATCTAAAAAACCCTCCCATCATTGTCTCGTGTTTCTGGGGGCCATTTTTTATGCAGTAAATGAATAAAATAGCAATATATATACATATATGTGAATATATATATATATATATATAATAAATGAATAAAATTGGCTATTCATCTATTCATTAATTAACCCATAGGTTATTTCTCAAATTAAAAATGGTTAATTCTAATAAATATGGAATTAGTCTCCCAAATTTTCCTGAATCTAAGGAAAGAGGTTAATCTATTTCACTATTTCACTTTTGTTTAAAAATAATTTCTTAAGTCTTTAGGTCATAAAACAAATATTATAAGTTATTATAAATTCCAACACTGTGATTAAGGGTATATGTTTTTAACACAGAGGGAAAACACAATAATGCTTAAAATATATTTAAATATTTTTGTAAAGGTAAACTTACGGGTGCCAACATAATGGCTTCCATTGATAATTACTATAAACAAAGACTAATATTTTTAATAGGTAGTACTGGGGTTTTAACCCAAATGAATATTCTAGAAGTGCCATGCTTTACATTTAATGTTTTTCCTTTTCAAACTATAAATAAATAAAGATATTTACACAGAACTTGAAGCTGTTCCTATTTCTATTTACATTTTTTCTTCCATTTATTGCCGACCTTCAACAATAAAACAACTTAATTCTAAAAAAATGTATGCTTTTTTGAGTGTAATCATTTGAGGGCATGCATGTAGGTCAATGGTACTTAGATTATTTTAATGTCAGGTCACCATTTAAAAATGTTCACACCTAAAATTAATCCACCACTCCAGGAAAAAATTAAAAATTTGAGATATTCAATTTGTTCAATATCATCCTATAATAACCAAGATCAAATAGACTATTTTTAAACTTCTAAAGCAAATGTTGAAATATCTAGAAAAAGTTATAATGTAATACCAGAGTTAGGGCAGGTAAAATATTACCCTTTATTTAACCTCCATTTTTTAATGTCACTCTTGTCTTTCTTTATAGTGAGGCATATAGACAAACATATTTTGCAATAAATATTGTATAATCTTGTAACTATCAATAAAATATTTGTTATTTTACAAGAATCTAATATGATACAAAACCTTGTAAAATCCAGTCCCAAATCACTCCCTTTTTAATTTTAATTTTTTATAACATACATACTTACAGTCATTCAATTAATTTGAATAGAAAATGCACACTTATATTATGTATTATCTGTGTAAAAACTAAAAAGTTTGATTGATTAATCTTTTCTGATTATTTTAACTGAATGTGGGTATTTTATACCTAGTACTATATTGCTTGGCAAACAATCAAATGTAATTTAAGCCAAGTAACTCACCCTATTTATAGACTTTTTTCAAGATCACCTGCTTTGTATAGATTGTTTTAAGTACAGTTGTAAAGTTTCAATTTTTAAGAGTTCCTTTGAAGAAGTGGCAGATGTTGGCTTTGCTAATAACACTGGAAAGCATAGCAGGCTCAAAGTTGCAAAAATGTTTAACACATATAAAAATAACAGTGTGCTTTTCTATTAAACTTGGTTATTTTCAATTCTCAATTAACTATAATAGAAAAATAAAGTCCATAAATATTTGTTTCTAGATCCTTAAGCTTCTTGAGTTTGTACATGTGTGTATTTGGGTGGGAAATGCATGTACATACATGATGATAAGTGTTACATATTGTAGTTTTAAGATCATTGTCATGAATAAAATTTGGGATGTCTATCAATATTTTCTGGTGCACAAAATTCTATTAAAATTTAATAAGGTAATGCACACATACACAATATCTGGGTACTAGGTGCAAGGATACAGAATTTTGGTTCCAACTTTCCTTTGGATTTATGTACTACATTTACTCTGAACTAGAAATACATAGTAATCATAAACTGCCTAACAAAATATAAATGGTCTCTACCAGACATGATGTGACTTTTATCTAGTATAATTTTACAACTTCAAGAGTTCAGAATTTAATTTAATTTAACTTTTGGAAATAATGAAATATTAAAACTGTGCTATAAGCAATGAGAGATATGTATTAATAACACTTAAGAATTGCAGTGATTTTCTACATTCCCTTAATTTTTGCTGGATCAAGATGACCTTATAAAACTATAAAATAAAATAGCTATGAACATAAATGATGGAAGACCAAATTCAGTATCATCACAGAAGATACCTTGAACTTAAAGCTGTCAATGATTCAACGAATATAAATTAACTCAAATAGCAAAATTGGCAAATTAAATTTTCTGTTTACTGAGTACACATACATTTAACTAGAAACTACTGTAATAGTTCCTTTTAATTAATTAAAATCTCTTTCAAAATATTCCATCAAAGGAAACGCTCATTCTAACTCCCCAGTGATTCTATCCTTGGTGATGGCTAATTGTATTTCCCACTTAAAATGTAATCTGTCAATACTTTATGTAGCTAATGTTACCTTTTATGTTTGTTCATTTTTTCAATACTATATTGGTTTCAACAGACAAAAATAAACTTATTTTGTTACGTGGTTATTTCCCACCAAAGGAGAGTAGAACCATTAATATAACCAATTTTCTTTTAAAAGTTATTAAAATAATTTACGGGAATTAGTTCTTAGATCTCACTTTCTCTGTTTTCTCCCAATCCAAATAATCTACGTCTATATGAAAATTCAGCTGACCCTCAGAAACTTAGTTGCAGTGGTTCAGCTCAGGAAGCATTAGGAACAACAATCTATTGCACAGATTTCTCATTGCAGAGTCAAGTGAATAGTAAGAGCTTCTGGTAAGTGTACAAGTGAGCGAACAAATCTGAACTGAGACCTGTTTCAAAAAATTACGTTGACATCAAATGCTGTGTCTATTAAAGGATCCCTACATCCAAAGTTGACTATTTTTCTAATGAATATGGGAACCTTCTTGTTGTGGTTGACCCTTTAATTCTCTGTCTTACGAGTTTCACTTGTGGTTAATAAAAACCATTAAAAATGAGTGATTCTTCTGGTAACTTTCTTAAACTAACTTGTGAGCGAGCACTAAAAGTTTACCCCTGACCTTGGAAAGTAAAAGTTAGACCCACAACTCAGGCGAAAGAACAATTGACAGCATTGCTGCAAAAGAACATGACATAGTGCGGCTCAATCATTGCCAGGTACTTGGGATCTTACCTACAGCACTAGAAAAGATAAACATTTCCCCAGTCCTTCAAAGCAGTATCTGGAGTTACCTTCTAGAACTGTTAAACCAATTCCTCAAAGGTAGGAAATATGTAACTATTATATCCAACAAATGCCATCTTCAGAAAAAGATAAAATTCAGGTTGCAGCGCTATAGGCACGGAAGAAAACTCACCTAATTGTTAAGCATCCCTTAACGCTTTCACAGTGAGATAGAGAGGTGAAGTGTGAGCGGAGTTGCCTGAAAAACTTGGGTTTCTCTGGTTTGCTACAATTTCCTTGTCAGGCTTGCGCCTTCAAGCACTGCCTTTTGCGTGGCTCCTCAACTTATCCCCTCGCAGATCAGCGCCTCCTGCTTGCACCCCGGAATACCAGCCTCAGGGAAATGGCAATCCAGCACTACTGGGGTTGCTGTTTGTGTCCAGCACTTGTCTCCGATAAATCTCAATTGAAGAAGGGTCTTACTTTTCACTTTTGCATCTCAGATTCTCTTTTTTAGATTAGTGCCACAACAATTAAAACTCGTATTTCTTTGCATCTGAGCACAGATTTAACAATTTTCAAACACATTTTTAAAAATCCTTTGAATTTCTAGATTATAGTTTCTTTCCCAAGAAAGGGGATTTTTTTTTTTTTTTTTTTTTTTACCATTTGGGAAAGGATGCTATTTAAAGAATTCTGAAATCAAAATTTAAAAAAAAAACTAAACTTTTTTTCTCATACACTCTGCCAAGTTCCATTGCAAGCTCCAAATATTGTGCAATAATTTGGAAATCCAGTTAACGATGGAAAAAATCGAGCCACTCAAGAGTCGGGAACTTGCAAGGGAAAATGTCAAGGGGCAGCACCGCACGCACGCCCAGCGACGCTGCATCCCAGGGTACACTCCCCTGCCCACGGCTCAGATGCAAGGTCACGCTTTGCAATCGATTTCACATACTGTCACTTGTCCTTTTTTCTTCTCAACCCTCTGGTAAACTAGTTTGAACCTTGGAGAGCTTAGTGCTGTTGGCTAGTTCTTCCCTGGCAGAAACACGTGTCCCCAAATAACAGGACCGAGGCAGCCCCGCGGAATTTGGCGGCGGGGAGCCAGGCAGGGCAAGACAGTACCATCTGCCCTGCTGCCTCCCTGTAGCGCGAGAATCTTCCCTGACTTCTCCCCGCCCCTTTCACCCAAGGTGCCCGGCACACCTCACCTGAGCTATCGCTCTTCCTCTTGCCGCCACTTCGCTTCTCTGCCTCCGCGGGGGACAGCGCCTGGCGTCCGTAGTCCCCCGGCGCGCACGCAGCCCCAGTCGGGGTGCTGGAGCCTAAGCTGGAAGAGTTGGAACACAAGACCGGTGGACTGCTGCCCATCTCCGGGGGCCCTCCCGAGTCCGGCTGCAGGCAGAGGCTGTGCCGAGCCGCGCTCGGCGGGGAGGACATCTGCGGGAGGTGCCAGTTGGTTTGCAGAGCCTGGTGCTGCTGCTGCTGATGGTGGTGGTGGTGATGGTGGTGGTGGTGATGGTGCCCCCTGTGATGCTGGCTGGCAAACATGCCCTCCTCGTTGGGGTATCCCGCGATTATGCAAGACGAGGAAGAAGTGGAGAGCTCGGGATAGGACATATGGTCAGATCTTCCATGGAGGGCGAGAGAGGACTGGGAAAACGGGTGCAAGCCTTGCGCGGTGGCGTGAGGGCTGCGCAAGCAGCCAAACAGCGGGTGTTCCATAGCATGCAAGTCTCGGGTTCCAGGCAGAAGACTTCACAACGGCTGCAAACGCCACCACCCTCTGTCACTGTTCACTGGAAATCGTGTGACTTTCCTCCCTCCCCAGGCAACTGCCGCCCGCGTTTCTGCAGAGCTGGGATAATCCCGGTCCTGAGCCCTAGCGGCCAGTCTCTTTTACATACAAACAATCTGACCTGGAGGAGCTTCCCTCCGAGCTACTCAGATGTCAAGAGTAGGAGAGGTTGAAGCCAAAAGAAGGTGGTCCCAGAGAACTGCTTTCAGGGGTAAACGGCTCTGGGAGGTTATAAATGGAGTGTAATGTGAGCTGGGGGCTGGCTTAGGAACCCAGCGCTGACCACATGCAAACTCCCTCCAAAACTCCCGCTCAGTGTGCGCTACGCGCTTCCAGTTCCACTTCCTACCGCCGGCTGGACGCTCAGAGCGCGTCCACGCCCGCCCGCCCCTGCCGGCCGCCAGGACTGCAAGCCGAGTGGGAGCCCAAACCCCAGCCCCTCCCGCTGCCCGCAGCCGAGACGCAGCGCTGCGCCTTTGCCAGACCCAACGCCGCAGCCCATGTCCCGCCCGCTCACTGCGCTCAGGAAAGGTGTTTTTGCAAGTGCTACTTGGGCACTGTCACCTGCTGCAAAGCTAGAGTTGCGCCTAGCTGTTGAGGAATCTGGAAGGAACACTGGGATTGAGAGCAAACATCAGAACTAGTTAGGCGCACGCTCCAAGAAATTTTTCAAACTTTGCACCTTTTCGTGCCCCGGGGACAGTTGCGCGCCCAACTTTTTTGCAACGGGGGTCTGTGGGTGCGTCGTTAATGGCCGCGGACGCCAGGTCTCAGGTTGCAGAAATGCGTCCGAGCTTGGGAAAGGGTGTCGGGGGAGAGTCCCGTTGAGGCGGTTGGGAGGAAGGCACAAGGCAGTGAGTGACAGTTGCAGATGTCCAGCCCTGTCATCCTCACCTGTGGTGCTGGGTGGGGTTTCTTTCCCTCTGCTTCCCCCTGCTTTCCCCAAATATCGTCTTCCCTACTTTTCTGGTCAGGGTGAATTTCCACCAAGAACTTTTCCTGGGTCAGGAATATTCCGAAGCGATTTTGTCCTGGTCTCATGAGATGTGTTGACTGCACGCACATTTCCAGTTTTCCCCCTCAGGAGTCAGCCCAGGTCTCCTCATTTCCCGCCAGAAATCAATCCTATCCTGCTCAAATATAATCAACTAATAGCACCCCCTCCCCGCCCGGCCTTCGTCCATTTACTAGAAGTTACACTTCGACATCCCCACAAAGTTCACTAAAGCTGGTGCTTCATTCAGATCTCCCTGGTTAGTCTTGCATCATAGAAAATGAGTAAGAAAACATGCCACCAGTGTATTAGTGCGCTTTGATGGTGCCACTTGCTTGAGCCATTGTCGGCTGCGGACACAGTGGTTTAAGCAAGAGAGCTGCGGGAACAGTGGAGTTATGCCCCGGACATGTCGCATCCAGAGAACACAGGCGCTCACGTATCTAGCTCGGGACCCTCATGTGCCACCAGCAGCGTCGCCCCGTTATTTTCATTGTCTCAGGTGTCCGGAGGATGGGGACCAAGTCTTTGAAGTTGTTAATGGGATTAATGGGGACCGCAAACTAGACCAACCATCTGGTTTGAATTAGCCAAAAGAAAGAAAAAAAAAAGTATTGATTAATCTTTGAGCGGTGTCCCCAAAGCAGAACCTTTTCCCTGGCCAAGACCCTAGGGCTTCAGCCTATCTCCCTTTCCTTTTAAGTCGTACTGCAGAATAATAGTGGCTTCGCAATCAACATTTCTACATCCGTGTGAAAGTTCGAATTGTTTTCCATTGCTTAGAGGTGGGATGGGGTGGGGGTGATTGGGAATTCTGAGATTTGTAAGCACTGGTTTCTTAAGCGGAAACTGAGCCCTATTTTGAGGGAAATTAGTTTTGCAGACTTCGTCTGAAAAAAAAAAAGCTAAAACTTTTGTTCACCAGCTGCTCAGCTTTTCAGTCTGGGTCTGAGCTGGAACCTGCTGCAAGCATTTTGACGGTAAGACTTTCTTTGCCGATATTTTGGGAATCTAATATTGTTTTAGACTTCGAAAGGGGGTGTTCTTCAGGTTGCACGTTTCTAAGGGTTTTTAAGCACTTGCAGGAAGGCGTCCTGGTCTTAGATCTTAAGAATGTTTCTTCCTGCCACTCCCCATGCCCTTGGCTCTTAAAGGATGAAAAAGGAGGGGTATATTCTTCTAATATTGTTGGAATATTTTTTGAATTTTCATTGTGTTTATGGTTTCAATATGTGCCCTAATATTAAAAGTTGAAGTACAAAGGGCAACACTGAACTTCCCAAACTCGGGTGGCTCCTCCATGGATACTGGGTGGAAGCATTAAAGGCTTTATCCAGAGAGAAGTTTAGGCAACCACCTCCATAAAAGTAACCAGAAATATTTACATAATATAATGCTGTCTACTAAAAGCATCGTGGAAAATGTCAGACAAGACTAACTAAAGATACAATTGATCTGCAGACATCAATGAAAAGCATCCATAAAATCCTTTTGGTTTGCATTATAGTGATTTAGAGAAAGCAAGCAATTGAGAAGTGAATGGATATGAATTTAACTAGTGTGTTGCAAGTAACTATCAACTAGCAAAAACATACTTTTCATCTCCAGAAGCTGCCACTTTCTTTGAACCTGCCCAGTGACTTTGCTTGCTTTTTTCTCACTCTCTGTGTCAGATGTTAACAACATGTCCAGGAGTTTCTGTACAACCTGCTTCAGTCAGTCAGGCTCTGGAACTGTGGGGCTAGAAGTCTGGAAAAGGAAAATTAGAAAAGGTTACAAAAAAAAGAAGCCTCTTTCAAAGTCTCTTCGAAGGGCACACAATTCAAGCAAAGCTAGCAGAAATCATCTTTTTAAGTGAAGACCCCAAACATATATCAGTAAAAATTATAATGTCTAGATTTCTAACAGAAAGCATAATATAAGGAAAATGTTATTTGGAAGAGGAAAAAGTGTGATTCAAGAAGACAGGAGTGAAAAAGAGGTCTTGATATATTCCAGAATTAAATATGGCTTTTTTTCTCTAAATTCCAAATATATATTAATTATTCCATAAGCTCTTTTCAAAACTTTCATATCTTAGAATAATTGGAATACCATAAAGTATTGGTTTTTATTTTATAGGCCATAGAGAATTTTAAAATATGTAACAACAAGAAAAAATGCTAGCATTTTCTATAATTGCTATTTTAATGTTTCTATCAACAAAATCTGATGATGAAAGTTAACCTAGTTTTTACTTCTAATGGCTAATTATATCATGAAGAATTATAAAAAATACTAAACTTACTATAGAATTTATATGGCATGTACTTTAAACTATGTAGAGCATAGCATTCATCTTATATGTATAGTATACATGACTTTTCCTTAAAATGTTCTATTAATAGTCTTTTATGCAAGTTTTGATATCAAGAAGCATATTATTATTATAGGAGGTTGAATATACAGAAAATATAAGCTTCTCATCATTTGTACGAAACATAATCAAAATTAGTTTAAGCAGGTGCTCTTCAAATTTGATAAATGTGTATATCTATTATTACTTCTGCTTAAGTGAAGAGATATTGGATAGTAAAAGCAGAGACTTTAAAAATTAAAACTGTTTTTTTTTTTCAATTTTTAAAAATATTTTATTTCATTATTTCCAGAAAGAGGGGAAGGGAGAGAGGCAGAGAGGGAGAGAGAAATCAATGTATGGTTGCATTAAAATTAAAACTATTTTAATGGAAATAGAACCTAAGCAATCTGAAAAAAATTGTTTAAACTTTACTTTAAGAATCATGATGATTCTTTTGAGTTGCTATTCTGTCCATTTGTGACAAGAAGACCGATGCAAGTAGAAGTATTTAAAATTAAATACGATCATTAGCTACAGATACTGTAAACTTTAATTTGCCTTTTATCTGGTAGATAGTTACCTTGGTAACATATAGTCATAAAATATAAATTGAAATTGAAATTTGTCTCTGAAAGTTTTGAGGATAGAAATACTATTTCTGCTATACTTCTCTAATAGATATGTCCTTCAGTTGTTTTGTATGACAAAATTTTTGAAAATATATTAAAAGATGCTAAATGCTCTATTGTAATTTGTGATTTATATAATGCACTTCATTTTTAAAAACTAAAAAATTGCCTTTCTCCAGGTATTATGATCATAAATTTGAAAAATAATTTTGCTATGGTTAACATATGTTATGTAGTGATTCTATATACTTTAACTGATTTTTAAAATATTATTTTCACATAACTAATTTGTGAATACTTAGATGTTGTGAAAAGTGTACAATAACATACAACATAATTTATTTTTCTAATTTTCAATTCTTCTTAGATTTATGATTTCTTTTAGAAATTGGTAGTGTTCTTCAATTCAAGCAGCATATAGTGAATAACTTTCAGAAAACTAGCATGAAATATAGGCTACTACTGATTTGATTTAAAATTCCAAACATATGCAATCTTCCATAACTCCAGTTGTTTTCCACATACTTCTTAGGAAATTATTATTTTTGTGAGGGTGGTGTTAAAATTAGGAAGACGTTGACTATCTCTTAAATTTCATAACTTCTAACTGAACTTCTGGGAAATAATTAGATCCAATTTTTACATTTTTGCTTGCATTCACCTTGTATATTATTTTTATTGATAACTATGAATTTCAGTTATTTACTGTTGACAATTGACTCCTTTACATATCTAATTATAAGATATACAGGCACACTAATGCAAGACAGTTTTATATAAAATGCTATATATTGTGTTACATATTTTATACCATGAAATTCATAAGCACTAAACTTTTATCCACAAGTTGAAGGAAATAAACAATTTATTTCTCCAATGTCATGAAAAGCAATACTATACTTTTAAGTGGATTAAATTGAGAACAAGTTCATAAATCTCAAAGAACAAAAATTTAATCCAAACTGACGACAGGAATTATAGGTAATACTTTAGTCTTCTGTTTTAAGATTTCCAATTTGAAGAGTTTAACATGACTAATGAAATTCTGTCACCATGGGAGACTTTTTTTACGTATTTTTTATTAATTTGTAGCATGCTTTATTCTTCACTTGTTCTTAGCCAAAAGGCCAAGAAGCGATGTAGGTTTTATTCTTAACGTGGTTCTTTTATATTGAGGGTAGGTTTATGATTTGAATCATTGAAAACCTCTGTGTTTTAACTGTGTTGTTATAGCTGCTTCATTATATTTAATTGCAGACCCTAATTTTATATTATTCAGACTCAGCGAAAAAATATCAACTGCCTTTGATGTCAACATTTCAGTTCACAGGAATAAAGAAAAATTTTGCATATTTTTATACCAAAGTACAAAAATTAAACCAAATACATGATCTCTTATAATAAAATATTTTAAGAGTTTAGTATTAGTACTTTGATTTAGTTCATATTTGCAAACAACTTTGAGAAATTATATAGAATATTTTTATACAAGACAATGGCCATACAGAAATGGACTAACACAAGCATTAAAATCATTAAATGACAACTGTCTGCTTTTGTCTCAGCTGACCTAAGAAATTAGAAGGATGACAGAACCAAATAGGCCAAAGGAATACCAGAAGTTATTTAGCAGGTTAAGAGACAGAGAAATAAGATAAGCTCAAGTATATGGGAAATCATTCTATATTTGATAATATAGATAACCAATTCATAAGCCATATGCACTTATGATAATGGTAAAAAGATCCCAGGTGCATGTGTTAAGTATAATTTTAAAAAGTCATGAGAAAGGTTTAAAGATATACATGACATACATACATATATATATATAATAAAAATAATAATAAAATGCTGCTCTTTTGAGATAATTTCAAGTCATCACATATGCATAATGTACAACTAAGGTAAAGATGTGGTCAGTGCCTTGAACACGAGCAAGGTACTGAACATCTGAAGTTCTGAATAACCATTGCCTTCTTGTCTTACAAATGTGTAACCTGAGACTCATTGTAGTCAATGGTTTCCTAAATTTATTTATTTTTAGAGGATGTGTTCTTCTAAGTTAGGGTAATAGTATATGGGAAGGGAATAAGCCTATTTTCAACAATTCACAGTCACTGAGGCAAAAAAAAAAAGAAAGAAAAGTATTGGGCCAAATGCATCTTAGAGCATTTCAAATCACAAGGGAATTCTGGTAGAATCAAACACTAGAACTCAGGAGAAATATCAGCTCTGAGTTTAAGAGCCCAGGATTAGGTCATTCCTTATACCATCAGGTCACAGTTGTTTTCACCAACGAGGGCATATGTGACCGAAGTAAGGCTTTCTCTATGCTATGTAAGAATGTGTAAACAGTACGATAAAGCCTCCTCAACAGCTAGAGAGACTGCAGAAGATCTTTGCCCCTAGTCGGCACATTTTGCAAAACCCATGCCTTATAACCTCAACAGTTGCAGGAACCCCTTCAGTCCATTCCCTGTGTCTTAGGACTAATTCTATAACTAATGAATAAGAACACAGAGCCATGACTGAAAAAGTGAAAAAAAAATTGAAATATGTTATGACAAAACACAGTAAAATGTACTACTGATATTGAAAATGAACTATATGGGTAATGGCAAACTGACCATTCTTTTCCTCCTACCTACAGCATCTGTCATGATCTGTCACAGCATTTCTGCAAGTGACTTGCTAAAGATAATTACATGTGCTGGTTACACCAAGGTTAATGTTTCTATGAAGATGGACCCAAAGCCAATTGAAATAAATATGGCCCATAAACAAATACAATAACACTGCCACTTACTGCAGAGAAATTTAAGGATATTTCAGTCACATAGTGAAATAGAGAAATAAAAATAGCACAATTATGACTTTCCAGGATAATTACAGTCTTTTTTCGGTCACAGCTATCATCTGTCAACCAGCAGTAGTAAATGTTAAGAGCTGATGAAATATTGGGATTCCTCCAAGTTTTGTTTTCGGTCAAATCTTGTATCGTACAATGTACAGTTAATGTGATTTGATCAGAGGAAAACGCTGAGTCCCTTTTGATTTTTAAAATCAGATTTTCCAAAGTACATGGCATACCATCATTTAACAGATCCCTCCAAGGCAAACAGCTCAGGCCCAGGAGGAACCTCTAGGAACTGTTCTCATAGGTCCACAGATAAGCACATAATTTATACTACTCTGCAAAAGTGTCCAGTGTTGCCTGTGCGGTGAACAAACCTGAGTAAGTATCTTTTTAAAGAATAATATAAAGCAGCACAAAAAAAGGTTGTAACTGATACACACTGCAAATTTGAGCTTCCTGAATTAGCTGCTGGTGTTCCTCTTTCTGTAATAACATTAAAGATTTGACGATCTACATGTAGTTCTGTTATGGAGACATCATTTTTGGGGGTAAATGGTTAGTAGCTGTCAAATCATCATCATCTGGAATTTGTGACCACATATAAAAGCCATGGCTAAAACAAAAAAGTGGGTTAGATTCCTTGCACTGTATTAGAAAGTCTAGTGACAAAAAAAATTGCTAACCCCTAACCTCATGTTAACAGGTCCCATCCCATGTCCGTTTCTCTCTAAATAGCATCATTGCCCACTGAGTTGTTCAAATCAGAAGTAGGAACCCACATTCAACAAGCCCCTTCTTCCTTATCCCTCTCGTATGCAGTCAAGTATCAGGCAGAGCAGTTCCAATTACGCCTATTTAATATTCAGCGACCCCATCCTTACCTCCATCATCTATGCTATTACTTTTACCCTTCTCACTTTGATTACACAAGACTCACTATGGAGCTCCACTTGCCTAGAGCATTGCTGCTCCATCTTAGCTCTGTCATTTTCTAACTCTATGAATGCATTTATGTGTTAACTCAAAAAATTATTATAACGAATAAATTCAAGTGTTGTGAGTGTGCCTGACATAATGCCTAACAATAAAAGTAAAATGTATTTGCTGCATCTAGAGCTGCCCTGTCCAGCATAGCCTCATGTGGTTATTGACCATTTGAAATGTAGCTAGTCCAAATTAAGGTGGGCTTTAAGATTAAAACTCACATCAGACTTCAGTGACTTCATGTGGAATTAATAGGCTTTTACACACAAGGTTTGTCTGGGGGAAGTCCAGTCATTGTTAACATAATGAGAACAGTTTGCATGACCTTGATGTAACCTGGACTGGGATGCACATACGTGAACAAGGATGACTTCACTGAACCCCTCAATGGAGGGAGTAGACACTGTTGAGTGAGCAATTGTACTGTGTGGCCACAGGACAAAATGACTGTGTGAGTGGAGCAATGAATCTGTATCAAATTTTGTGTTATGCTTGAACATTCCTCCAGAAACTTCAAATGATGCAGAAGGCCACAGCTATGCACAACTGGTGATAGGCAGCTTCATCACGACAATGTACCTGCTGCTAATGCATCACATCTCATGCCGAGTTTTTTTGGTGACACATCAAATCAGCCTTCTTAGCCCAGATTTGGTGCCCTGCAACTTCTGGCTTTCCCCAAAACTAAAGTCATCTTTGAAAGGGAAGAGCTTTCCAATCATAAATGAGATTTAGGAAAATATAGTGGAGCAGCTGATGGTGATTGGGAGAACAGTATGAAGTCTCAAGGTGCCTACTTTGAAGGCATCATTGTCCTATGTACAGTATTTCTTGTATCTTTTTCAATATATCTATTTTTCATATTACATGGCTGGATATCTTCTGGATACACCTCACAGATTACATATCAAGATGATAATTGTTGGGTACATTGGGCTAAATGAAGAGTATTAAAATTAATTTTCTTTCTTTTTACTGTTTAATGTAGCTACTATAACATTTCAAATTACATATGTATTTTGCATTACCTTTGTCTTGTACAGCCCTGATACAGAGGATGTCATTTAACCTTTTTGCTTTTATTTCCCCCCTCAAAAATAGGTACCAAATTACATATCTATCTGTCAAAATGATGTAGGACCTGAAATATCTCTGTAAGTTGATCCTCTTGACCTCATGGTTAGGAGCTTCACCATGTGGTATCACACCTGGAAATCTCTAGAACAAGACCTCGAGGAAACACAGGAAATTCCTGGAGTGGCAAAACATCCTATTTGAAGACATTCAGTTACTCCTCTGTGTATGTGAGGTATTGTCATTATTAATGGATGAAATACATGAAAGGATTCATTTAGCAACAGCCTCTGCAAAAAAAAAAAAAAAAGAAAGAAAGAAAAGAAGAGCCACGTGTATGATGTGTATTATTCATGAAGGACTTACTATACCATGCTGTCACAATGAATTAATAATCTCTATTTCTTATTGACTTAGCAAAAGTTTAGTTCTTATTCCTGAAAATTCTGATACGAGATGGTTGGCTCAGGCCCTGGCTGGTGGCACAGTGGATAAGGCACAGGCCTGCGAACCCAAAAATTGCTGGTTTGATTCCCCAGCCAGAGCACATAACCAGGTTGCAAGCCAGGTCTCCAGCCAGGTCTGTAGCTGGAGGCAGGTGAAAGGCAACCATACATTGATGTCTCTCTCCCTCTTTGTCTCTCTCCCTTCCCCCTTCTCTGGAAATAATAAAATCTTAAAAAAAAAAAATAAAAAAAAAGGATGGTTGGCTCTTTAAGCAGCAACTGATCTTGTGAATTAGTCATCTTAACATGTTTCTCCAGAATACCACAGCAGGGGAAGAAAGAGGTGGAGGGCCACATACCAGATCTTCATACTTTGATGCAGAGGTGACATGTTATTTCTACTCATAGCTTGTAAGCCAGAACGAAACCATAGACCTGCAAAGGGGACTGGGAAATATTCTGGACACAAAGCTATTTAAAGACAGCGAATGTTTGTGCAATGTCAAACTTCAAATTTGTTCCCAAAAGGCCTAATTCACACTCATAAACAGTATATTCCTTGAGTCTTCCTGGTGTATATGTTGGTGTTTGGCATAAACTAACCAGTCAATAAATATACTCAACAGAACACTTAAATCTGCAAATTTTACTTTGCCATTAGACTTTAGTTCCCGTGTAGCTACTGTATCACATCAGGAGTGTAACTTCAACTGAAGTCTAAGGAAAATGTACCTGATAAGATGATTAGCCTCGCTTCAGTTTTCTTTTATTTATGGTTCTTGTTTTGAATTTTGCTTTAGATCTGAGATTTAGTCCCAACTTTCACTGGAATTAAAACAATTGTGTCCACATGTAATTTTCTTTAGAAAATTTGCCATTAAGTGTCTGCTGATGTGTTGAGACACCACTCTCTCTGCATGACTTAGATTCACAGGCTCTGTCAGATATTGCATTACATTTTCAATCAGCTCTGTCTATTCTGTCACGTGTAGTGTAGACTCTGCATATGACACCTTGGGTTGCATTTTGATTTTGTTACTAGTATTTTTATTGTGATGAGATTGACTTTTTTGCATTTAGCTTTTCTGATCTCTAAATAGGTATTTATTTATATAGAGTCATGTTGACAAATGATATAAACTAGCAAGTTACCTAAGTCTAGTAAATATGTCTAAATGATAGATACTATATTAATTATATTTTTCATTATCATTAATCCTGAGGATCTCATAATATCTACAAAGGAGCCCTTGTAACAAAATAGAAGTAAATACTTATTCCTAGCCATTAATTCCCTTTCCTCTCCAATCAGCATTCTAATATCTAGAGACATCATGTCCTAGGACAAAATCCATAAATGTTTGTTGAAAGAGCAAAAAAATGTGCTAATGATAAATGGAGCTTAATTATCTCAACATTCTGTATATGATAATTATGCATTTAGGTTTCACATATTTCCCTTGAATTTTCTTTTAAAAACCCTGCAAAATACAAAACAGAAATTGAGGTGTTACAAAAGTTCTTTATTATGACCAAAAGGACTATTCATCTTTAAGCAAAAAGCTGCCCTGGCTGGTTCTGTGTGCTCAATGGATTGAGTGCTGGCCTGCAAACCAAAGGGTCACTGGTTTGACACCCAGTCAGGACACATGCCTGGGTTACAGGTCAGGCCCCCAGTTGGGGGCTAGCAGGAGGCAACTACACATTGATGTCTCTCTCCTCTCTTTCTCCCTCCCTTCCCTTCTCTCTGAAAATAAATAAATAAAATATTTTTTAAAAAGTTATATGACATTACTTAACTATAGTTATTTTGGAATGAATTTATAGTAGCATTTGGCACATCTGATTATAGGTTTTATGTCTCTAGCCTTTGGTTCAAAGGTAATGCACTATTCTCTAACAACAGATGTTTAGTAATAACTGGACTAAAATTCACTTTCTGAAATAATAATACAGGAAATCAATTATGATGTAATATTAAGAGAAAAGCAGGTTACTATCATGTAAATGATAATCCAAATACAACCACATCATACATCTTTTATTTATATATACATATTTGTTATGTATATCCCATATACATATATCAAAAGATATCCTCAAAATAATAATGGTTTAATATTATCTCTTGATGAGACTAGTATTTGTATTTCTTCAAATGTTTCCAAGTTGTTTTATAATTTTGTGTAATGAATGTATATGACTTTTATAATAAAATAATATTGCTATTTCTATACATTGAAAAGGTCCTCTATGAAGCAGAAAAAGCCTTTGTGGTCTGAATAAACTTTCTACATGCTAAAATATTCTATTATGACAAGCATAATCATCACGTAATTATCGATTGGCTAGTAGCTTGTGTCAAATGCATTGATTATCTTTACTATGTACGTGTTGTTCCTCTTTTCAAATAACACCCATTACTCAAAAACTGGATTGCTGTGCTATCTCCAGTTTGGAACTCATCTGAACTAAGTCCAATGTGAAAGATTCTATTGTCCCCGATGCAGTATGGTGAAGCATATGGAGTGCATTACACTTAAGACTGAGAGTTTTACACTGGCAGTGCCTGGGGTACAAACCAAGGTGTTGTCTTGCACAAACACAGTCCTTAATGGCTTGACTTATAGTAAATTTGAAACCAATTTTTCTCCCATGTGTGAAAGTATAGATTGGCTGAAGCACTTTTTTTTCCAATGGCAAGGTATAATCTTTAGTGGGACTTAGAACAGTAGAAGGTGTTCTCCTATTAAGGTATGACAAGTAAAAGTTCAGAGTATCACATGACACCTTCTATTGTCTAAAAAGCCTAAGCTGCTACAATACTAAAGCAGAACTTTACAGTTTCAGTATCTGCAGATTTTCACACACACTACAAACTGTTACCTTTTCTCCCAGTGGATATCATTTTGGGAAATACGTAATATTTAACTAACAATGAAAAAATAGCACATTCAAATGTCTACCCTGTAACCAAAGAAGTTTTCTTTACTTGATAATGAATATACTGCACAGCAAATCACAGTTTAACGTCCATTCCAGTAAACAGTGTCCTTCTCTGTCCCTGTCCTTCTGCTTCTCTTTCTCGCTCTCCCACCTCCCTCTCTCCAGTACATGACTTAGCTACTGTTGACATCATTAAAGTTTAAACTATCATGGAAATTCATTGAAATATAAAATGAAAAACAAATTTTACAGCTGAGAGTTTAGTTTACCCACTTTAATTTCCTTCATTAAAAAAAAAAAAAAAAAAAAGGATACAAAAACCACTGACAACTTATAAATGGCCCATAAGGTCATACATTAAATTACTAAGAATTTGTTACTGGGATGTGACAAAATTTCAATCTCAGCCAACAAACATGATACTACATTTTACTCCATTTTAAAGCAACATTAACATTGGCTATTAGCTCTTTATTATCAATTGTAAACTTTTATTAAGGATCTGAAGAGGTCTCATATTTTCAGTTATGCATTTTGTTTAGCTAGGGAAGGAGGATCTATAAATATAAGTGATATTCATAAACACTGGAATTCACAGAATCTAGATGAATGTCCCTTGAAATTGATAGCACAGTTCGATACATTTCCAAAATCTTCATTGAAGTATAATATACAGAGGAAAAGGTGGGCATGGTTCTAGTTTGATGAGAAAATTGTTCTAAAAATTTAACATAATAATGATCCACTACAGTCTTTTAGCCCAAAATGTGCAGATGAAAGAACAGCAGGTTTCTAAATTGGATTATTATCTATCACAACTTTCCCTGCAAACCCCAGTAGTGCTGCCCCCAGCCAGGCTAGTCTGAGATGGGGCTAGAGGACACCTCCGTCGGTGGCTGCCGCTGCTGAGGACATGAATGCAGCATAGCCCCCAAAGAACTGTAAATCCCTTCATATTGCCAAGGTAGCCCAGCTCACATACATCCAAGGGTTCACGTATACAACCACAAGAGCTAGCTATAGTACACGTGGATATAAGAAATTTCATCTGGGGATAATACAAGTGTACCCATTGAAGCACTTGTAATCTAAATATCCCAAACTGATTGTCTTCTACTCCATTGTTATTACTGCATACACATTTTATTTTTAAAATGCTATTTTTTTGTTTTACTTTTCAATTACAGTTTACATTCAATATTATTCTGTATTAGTTTCAGGTACACAGTATAGTGGTTAGGTAATCACATATTTCACAAATGGTCTCTCCAATATAAAATGCTAATTTTTAATATGCTTGCTTTCCAGTTGGATACAGAAATTTTTAAGGAAAATTTGTTTTACATTTGCTTCAACTACAAAGTTAATTTGGCTGTTAATGATTTCACCTAAAATTTCTAAGTGGTCTCAGTTAATGTTAATACATAGTCACACCTTGAAAGAACTAATCTAAAGATTGAAAAAAGTGTACTTTCCTATTTCCTATCAAAAGACATGTGTGAAATGCTAATATTTTATCTTTTAATTTTTAAAACATTATTTTTGTATAACCATTGTTAACTAAAAGTAACTGTCCATAAAAGTATTCTTGCAAAATATTTATTATTGAAGCACTACTAAAATTTACACTTAAAAAGTTAGTAGAAAATATTTTCCATTGGCTCTATTATATTATCTCAAAGTCCCATAATCTTTTAAGGCCTC
Source organism: Noctilio leporinus (assembly GCA_004026585.1). Lineage (NCBI taxonomy): Eukaryota > Metazoa > Chordata > Mammalia > Chiroptera > Noctilionidae > Noctilio > Noctilio leporinus. Next base: position 128,893 of record PVIW01000188.1, on the reverse strand, counting down.
AACATTCTTATGGGTATATATTGTAACTGTAAAACAAAATTTCTAGTGGAAATATATTTTAAATGTAAAATGATGAAATCAAAAGGTTTGTGGCAAAATTTGCTGTTACTAAGAAAAAAGTTCAATTCCATAGGTATAAAGATGCCTGTTAAATGGAGAAAACCCATCACTTCATATTTTTATCTAAAAAATGTCAATAATGTATCTTTCTATCTTAATTTATTGTTCCTATTCAAAACATTTATTATATTTGACACACTGCTGTAGTAGTAATAGGAGGTTTTTAAAATATATATACTTGACACTGTGATGGGAATATTTGGCTCTAGAAAAGGCCATATATTTCACTTTTAACAGATCAGACATGGCTTGGATCCAAGGTGAGTGTAATAAATTTACACTATAAAATTTGCCATCAGCTTAGCATTTTCAAAAAACTTATGACATAGGAATGGATTGACAGTGACCAGACAGGCTGGAGAGGGGTGGAGAGGGGTGAAGGGGAAGGGGCCAGTCAAGGAACTAGTACAAATGACTCACTGATGTGGACAACATGTGTGGCTTGAGTGTGGGGGTGGGTGGGAAGGTAGGACGGTGGAGAGCAACAGGGGAAAAATTGGGACAACTATAATAGAGCAACAACATAAAAGAAATTAAAAAGTCATTATAAATATGAATATGCATATTTTTTAATGCAGTTACTTTTTAAATTAATCTTACACCATTTGAAAATTTCTTCACAGAACACTTGAACAAGTGCAACATTTAAGAACATGCTTTGTGTCAGCTGCATTATCCAAGTCAAGGATTAAATTTCTGCTCCACTATTTACTATCAGATGACCTTGGGAAGGTACCTTAATTTTGAGCCTCAGTTTCCTTCCTATAAACAGAACTATTGTAGTTAGGATTAAATGAGACTAAGCATGTGAAGGACTTGCACAGTATTTGGGCCTTATTAGTCAATCAATTAAACTTGAGTTCTCCTGTATTTATTTCTGTATTATCTTTATAACTTACCTCTGGTTACCAAATAATAGCAATTAAATTGGTGATTCTTGGCAGAGGGGAGGTCTAGAGGGCCAGCTGAAAATGATAAAGGGATTAGGAAGTACAAATTGATAGTTACAGAATAGTCACAGAGATGTAAATTATAGTTTATAGAATATTCTCAATAAGATTGTAGTAACTACATATGGGGCCATGTAAGTACATGGAATATCAGGGGGCCAACCTGTAAAGTATGTGATTGCCTAACTACTATTCTGTACATCTGAAACTATATAGAATAATATTGAGTGTAAACTGTAATTGAAAAAAAATTTTTAAATGGTGATTTCACCTGACATGTTACATATATACTCACTTGCATTAACTTGGTATTTTTATTAATGTATTTAATTTAGATAGTTAATTTAAAATCTCATATCTTAAGACTCAAAAGTATGCACATGCATATGCATATGAGCACACACAAGATGTTTAGTGTTTATTATTAAGAATAATTTTTCTCTATTTCAGACATGTTATATATTTATAAACTAAGCTACAAAATTCAGATTAGACTAAATGTTAACATTTTTAGAAGCATGCTTATTAAAAATGCCTACAAACTGTTTTCTTAACATTGTATTTTGACAATTATATAATCTGCAAACATTAAACATGTGGCATAGAAACAGACTATACTTTCAATGAAAATATGTCAATATTGATTGGAATTATTAACTGAAATAAAATGAAAACCATTTTCTGCATTTATTGAAGACAAATTTACTAGTTTATCTGAGAAGTAATGTACATAAAAAGTACATGTATTCTGCTACAGTGTTTATAGTACAAATAAAAAGTTAATTCTAACAATTTAATTCCGTAGTAACAAATTCAGGTGAATAGAATATATTTCTCTGCATTTTAAAACAGGTATCAATGCTTACTTTAATAGGCACTAAAGGATACACCATTTCTTACATTTGCTACAATTTGGTTGTATTAAGTTTTACTTTAAATAAATGACAACCCTCTAGGGTTTAAAAAATATATTGCTCAGATATTTTCTTCTGTTTCACCTTTTTTCATTGGACCACATCATTTAATTTTAAATAGATATGTAAATAAATGTTCATTCTGTACTAAACTATTTCAGGGTTAATTATTAAACACTAGCCTTGCTAGACAACTGTTAATAATCTAATAATTCAAGTAAAGTCAGATGTCTTAAAATTCCAAATAACTCCAAACAAGTTCTCAGTCATAAATATTTTAAAAGTATAATATTTAAAATATTATAATATTTTAAAAGTATAGACAGATTCCTATCCTGAGGAAACTTGCTGAATTTCTAGTAAGATGAGATTTATACACATGAAGCAGCTAGATAATACAGGGATGTATATAAACAATGTTCTTTTGTAATTTATGTATTTACTTTTAATTTAATCTTTATATTTTTCCATGATCATTTAGTCCCCTTTTACCCCAGTACCCCCAGCAATCACAACACTGTTCTCCATACCTGAGTCATTTTTCCATTTTGCTTACATCCTCTACCCCCTAACTCCCACCCACCCCCTACTAGCTGTCACCTGCTGTCCATCTATAAGTTTGTCTCTGTTTTTGCTTGGCAGTTCAGCTTGTTCATTAGATTTCACTTAAGAGTGAAATCATATGGTATCTGTCTTTCTCCAGGTCCATCCATGCTGTTGCAAAAGGGTAAATTTTTCTTCTTTTTAAATAGCTGAGTAGTATTCCATTGTGTAAATGTACCACAGTTGTTTTATCCACTCATCTACTGATGGACACTTGAGCTGCTTCATATCTTGGTGATTGGTAAATAACACTGAGGTGTTTATGTTCTTTTAAATTAGTGTTTTGGATTCCTTCGGATACATTCCCAGAAGTGGGATTGCTGGGTCATAAGGCAGACCCATTTTTAATTTTTTGAGGTATCTCCACACCACTTTTCACAGTGGCTGCACCACTGTGAAACAGGGTGAAAGTGTTCCCCGTTCTCCACATCCTCACCACAGCCTTGTTTGTGGATTAATTGATGATAGTCATTCTGAGCAGGGTGAGATGGTATCTCATTGTGGTTTTAACTTTCATTGCTCTGATGTTTAGTGATGGTCAGCATCTTTGCATATTTCTACTGGCCATCTGTATGTCCTCTTTCGAGAAGTGTCTATTCAGGTCCTTTGCCCACTTTTTAATTGGATTTTTTTGGTTTTTTGTTTTTGCTGGTGAGTTTTGTAAGTACTTCATAAATTTTGGCTATTAATTCATTATCAGATATATTAGCAAATATGTTCTGTCATTCTGGGGGTTGTCTTTTTATTCTGTTAATGTTTTCCTTTCCCGTGCAAAAAATATTTTAGTTTGATATAGTCCCATTTGTTTATTTCTTCTTTTGTTTCCCTTGCCTAGGGAGATACATCAGATAAAAAATTTTATGAGCAATATCCTTGATTATGCTTATATTTTCTTCTAGGGTTTTTATGGTTTCAGGTCTAACATTAGAGTCTTTGATCCATTTTGAATCTATTCTAGTGTGTAGTATAAGGTGGTCTAGTTTCATTTTTTGCACAGATCTAATTTTCCCAACACCATACACTGAATAGACTATCTTTAGCCCACTGTATATACTTGCTTCCTCTGCTTCCTCTGTCATATATTAACTGACTAAAGGTATGAGTTTATTTCCAGCCCTCCATTCTGTTCCATTGATCTGTGTCTGTTTCAATAGCAGTGCTTGGCTGTTTTGATTGCCATGACCTTGTAGTAACAGTTTTTTAGGCAGCATGATCCCTCCAAATTTGTTCTTTCTCAGGATCACTGTTGTTATTCAGGGTCTTTTATGACTCCGTATAAAGTTTTGAAATATTCTAGTTCTGTGAAGTACATCATTGGAATGTTGTTGAAAGTGCATTGAATATATAGATTGCTTTGGGTAGTATGGACATTTCAACGATGTTCATTTTTTCTATCCATCAACATGGTATGTGCTTCCATTTATTTATATCTTCTTCAATTTCTTTCTTCAGTGTCTTATAATTTTCTACATAAAAGTCTTTTACATTCTTGGTTAGGTTTATTCCTAGGTACTTTATTTATTTTTTATTTTTTTGAAACAAGTGTAAATGGGCTGGATTCCTGATTTGGGGATATTGTGTATCCTTCTATTTTGTTGAAATCATTTATCAGTTCTAGCAGTTTCTTGATGGAATCTTTAGGGTTCTCTATGAACAGTATCATGTTATCTCCAAATAAAAAGTTTTACTTCTTCCCTTCCAGTTAAGGTGCTTTCCATTTTTTCCTCTTGTCTGATTGATGGCTGTGGCTAGAACTTCCAGTGCTATGTTTTATAAGAGAGGTGAAAGCAGACATCCCTTTTATGTTCCTTATCTTAAGACGAACACTTTCAGTTTTCTGCCTGTTAAGCACACTGGCATTGGGTTTGTCATATATGGCCTTTATTATGTTTAAGTATGTTTCCTCTATTCCCACTTGGCTGAGAGTTTTGATCATAAATTGGTGCTGGATTTTATCAAGAGATTTTTCTGCATCTATTGATATGATCATGTGTTTATCCTTCATTTTGTTTATGTGATGAATCACTTTTATTGATTTGTGAATGTTGTATCAATCTTGCATTCCCAGAACAAATCCCACTGGATCATGGTGTATGATCTTTCTGATGCACTGCTGTATCCAGTTTGCTAATATAATATTGAGGATATTAGCATCTATGTTTACCAAGGATATTGGCCTATAATTTTCTTTCTTTGTAGTATCATTATCTGGTTTTGAAATTAGGATAATGCTGACTTCTTAAAATGACTTTAGGGGTCTTCATTCCTTTTGAATTTTATGAAATAGTTTGAGAGGGAGGGGCCTTAATTCTTCTTGGAATGTTTGGTAAAATTCACCTGTGAAGCCATCTGGTCCAGGGCTTTTGTTTGTTGAAAGTTTTTTGATTACTGTTTCAATTTCACTAGGTCTAACCTGTCTACTCAGATTCTCTGATTTTTCCTAATTTATTTTTGGAAGATTGTATGTTTCTAGGAATTTATCCATTTCACACAGGTTGTCTAGTTTGTTGGTAAATAATTGTTCATAATATTTCCTTACAATCTTTTGTATTTCTTTGGTGTCAGTTATTTCTCCTCTGTCATTTCTAATTTTATTTATTTATTTATTAGATTTTTATTTATTTTTAGAAAGAGGGGAAGAGAAAGAGGCAGAGAAGGAGAGAGACATCAATGTATGGTTGCTTTTCACCTGCCTCCAGCCACAGACTTGACTGGAGACCTGGTTTGCAACCTTGTCATTTGCCCTGGCTGGGGAATTGAACCTGCAACCTTTGGGTTTGCAGGCTGGCACCTTACCCACTGTGCTACCAGCCAGGGCCTCTAATTTTATTTATTTGGGTCCTTTCTCCTTATTTCTTGATGAGCTTGATTAATGGTTTGTCAATCTTGTTTATATTTTCAAAGAACCAGCACTTGGAATCATTAATCTTTTGTATTAACTCTATATTTCATTTATTTCTGCTCTGATCTTTATTATTTCCTTCCTTCTACTCACTTTGGGCTTTGTTTATTGTTCTTTTTCAAGTCCCTTTAACTGTGAAGTTAATTTATTTGAGCTTTTCTTACTTTTTGGGATAGGCCTGTAAGGTTATGTTTCCCTCTTAGGATTGCTTTTCCCTGTGCCCCACAGATTTGAGATTGTTGCATCCATATTTTCATTTGTTCCAAGGTATCTTTTGACTTCTTCCTTGATCTCATTGTTGACCTATTCATTGTTTAATAACGTGTTACTTAGCTTCCATGTATTTGCATGTTTTTCAGTGTTCTTCTGACTGGTTTCTAGTTCATAGCATTGTGGTCAGAGAAGATGCTAGATATGATTCCAGTCTTCTTAAACTTATTGAGACTTATTTTGTGTTCCAACATATGCTCTATCATTTGAAATGTGCCATGTGCACTTGAAAAGTGTGTATATTCTGCTACTTTGGAGTGAAATGCTCTGAAAATATCAATTAAATCCATTTGATCTAGTGTGTCATTTAAGATTGCTGTCTCCTTATTGATTTTCTGTCTGGAAGATCTATCATTGAAGTAGTGGGGTATTAAAATCTTCAGTTATGACCAAACTTCTATCAGTTTCTCCTTTTTTGTCCACCAAGATTTGCTGTATATATTTAGGTGCTCCTATGTTGGGTATGTAAATATTTCCTGGGTTATATCCTCTTGTTGGATTATTTCTTTTATCATTATGTAGTGTTGTTCTTCTTTGTCTCTTACTATAGCCTTGGTTTTAAAGTCTACTTCTTTTTTGGGGGGAGGGCGGATATCAATATTACTATCCAAGCATCTTTTTCTTGCATTGGCCCTTTAAGAGGCTATTTGCATTTCCAGCCATTTCTCCCTGGTAGATGGAAACCCTGATCCTTTTCACAGCTGGATATTATCTGGTTTTCTTTCTGGCTCTAGTGCCTAGTTGTAAGTCCAGATTGGTCTTGGGAGAAGGTTAATGTAGCTTCTACTTATTCTGCTGCCATCTTGGATCAGCCTTCTTCAGTAATTTATGAATATAAATAAAAGGCTCTACATATCAGAATGACTTGTAAAGGCACTGTAGAAAAATGAAGCAGCTAAAATTTAAGGGGTTTGGAACTTCATTTAGAGGGAATGCTTGTACATTGTTTGAGGCAGTAAGTTAGATAGGAATTATCACCTGACTCTATTTTAGGATCAAAGGATAGTGTCTATTGTTTTGGGACTAGGAGAATGTTGTTGTTGACAGAATTAGAAACATCAAAAAGGGATCCTATCTAGAAAGGAAGGTAGTGAGTTGTATATTATTCACATGGAATTTGAGACAATGGTTGCTTCTCAAAAAGATTCCTGCAGTAAATGAACTGGAGCTTGTATTAGAAGTAATAATAAAAGTAAGGCACAGTTTCCAAATGATCATTGCAGCTATCAGTATGAATGATTTTTCTGAACAAAGAGTAACAACATAAATATAACATAATAATGTATATTCCAAATGTTACTTTAGTGAAGTTGGAGACTGACTGATAGCTCTTGAAGGGATGGAAATAGACATATTTAAAGTATTTTATTTTTTTATACTCTTCTGGGGACATACTACTTATCAAAGAGAGAGGGAGAGAGAGAACCATTGATATCAGAGAGAAGCTTTGATTGGTTGCTTCCTGGATGCACCAGGAACAAGGATCAAACCCACAACCTAGGTATGTGCCCTGATGCGGAATCAAACTTGCAACTTTCAATGACAGGAAGATGGCTCCTCCTCCCCAGCCATACCAGTCAGAGCATTATTTAAAATATCTTTTAAAAAATAATTTGGCTTTTAGGCAAATTCTTTCAGCTATACCTATTTAGCTCTTCTATTCAAATTCTATTGATTTTTTAATTGTAGTGTTTCATGATAGATATAAGATCCTAGACTGGATTTCAATAGATTTTTGTATAAAAAATACTGAAGAAAAGTAGTAATGCCACTGTACTGTTGATGCTAAATTAAAGTCAATATTTAATCATGTGTGATATGAACAATATAAAGGTACAGGAAACAAAGCTATGAAACTAATATATGAAAAGAAATATTATACCAACAAAGCATACTAGTTGTAACTTATACTTTATTAACTGAAAGTTATACAATTCCTATTTAAATGAAAATTGCATAAAGAATGAAAGCTGGAGGACTGACATTACTAAAAAATATGAACAATATTATTGTACTCTTTGAAATTAAATTTAATTATAGTACTTGACATAAGAAGGCTCTGTATCAGAATTCACACTGTTCAAGTAAAGTAAGTACAAGTCACTTCACTTTATTAACCATGTCTGCTTCATAGAAAAATTTCAGGGCCTACTTCTCCTGGGATTCCAATGGGATTTTGATGAAATGCATTTTCTTTGTTGCATAATACCTGACATATAATTCATAATTATTGACGCTTTATGCACAGAGTAATCAGAAAACTTAAGTAACTTTATTCCTATAGCATTTGCTCTGTCCAACCTAAGTTCATGACAAAAACCAGGGCCATTTAGCCAGTGTTTCACACTCAGCTCAATCCAGTCTCACTTAAACATAGCCAAATATTTCTAACACATAGATTATCCTAGAATCTTTCATTTCTTTTAGACATAAAACTCTACCACTTTTCAAATCTTATCTATTCTATCACCTAAATATGTTCTGGCTTTTCCCCTTCCTCTTTGTAATCATCTCGATTGCCTATTTTGTAAAATATTTTCTACATTCTTTCAAAAACATTTTTATTTTATTTTTTTTTAGACAGAGGGAAAGGGAGGAAGAAAGAGAAAGAGAGAAACATCTACCCATTGTTCTGTGCCCCAACAGGACCTATATATGCCTCCAACCCAAGTGGGTGCCCTGACAGGGAACTGAACCCTTTGTGAAAGGATGCTAAAACAACTGAAACACCCCAGGTCAGGGCCTTTTCTACATTTTTCTGCATCTAGTTTAGGCCTTGTGTAATCCAACCTGCTGCCAGAAGAATGAAACCCAACCCTGTACATAAGATATTTTTGTACACATACAATGTGTACATAATGCCTGGCATATAAAAAGATCCCATTTCAAGGTTTAATGTTTTCCCTCTTAAGAAAAACTTTCTAAATTGCCACAGTAGTGCCTTTTGGCATTCAAAATGAACATCTTCTGTCTTGATTGAATGACCTTGCTTCAAGAGACCAAGCTCAGGGGAGATGATTTGTTTCTCTTTCCAGCAGAGGTAGAAGTTTGTTTCTCATCAGTTTCATCCTGTTCAGGCTCACTTACTCTTAAGCCAACTATTAAAGAATAAATGAAACCACTACAATAGCTTTTTACTATCTGGAGAAGAGTTGTCCTGAGTATGTATGATGAATTCTGAAGAATCAATCACTTATTTCCTTTGTAAGAAAATAAAGGAATAAGTAACATATCTAACTTTTTCATGCTATAGCTCCAAATTTACCTACATACTTTACAACAAACTTCCTCTGTTTTCCTAAATGTGTCGTGCTCTTCCTCCTCATTAGCCAATTTTTCCCTTTGCCAAGAATGCCCTTGACAACATCTTTATTGGACTAATCTTTAGCATTCCTTAAAGGTTAGCCTAAGTACCAACTTTTCTGGGTGTATTTCCCTCATACTACCAGGTTGAGCTGAGAACACCATTCTTATGCTTGCCTCAAGCACAGCATTTCTGGAGCTCCAGCACACTGGATTACTTGCTAGACAATTTAAAAATACTAATGGCCTGCAACCACTCCCAAATACACTGATCTGACTGGCTGGGATGAAGCCTGAACAAGGGACCCTTTCTGCAATCTCAGGTGATCCTAATGTGAAGTCAGGGTTGAGAATCCTCTTCTAGCATACCACTTGCCACATTTGATTATTGCTACATGTTAACCTTCCCTTCTAGGCTGTGAGTTTTTGAAGATGGGACTATGCTTTTTGCCTTTGTAGCCTCAACATCTGAAAGTGCTTGATACAAGGTCAAGTGCTCAACATAAACTGATGAGAAAATGGGCTGAGCTTCAAATAGGTGGTTTTATTTCAATTCAATTCAACAGTTATTAATTGCTTACTGCATGCTGGACTTTATAGAAGGTATTGGTCTACAGAGGCAAATAACACAATGGCAGCCTTCAGGAGAGTCATTATTCAATTGGCTTGCTCAGAAATTAGCATTTTGATAGTAAGTACCATCAGGCCACTACATCTTAAATTACTCTTCCAGAACTTCCAAATGAAGAAGTCAAGTTTTCCTTTAAATATTCTCCATCACCATAAGTAACTGAGTGCATAATTTTTAAAACATAGGGTCTTACAAGTATATATTTATGAACAGTTAGTCTAACTATAAATAAACACCCCTTTTGTGTTTTTATTCATATATAGGAGTTTCTTTTTTGTTTTTATCTAAGCTCCAAAATAAAAATACTAACAATCCAGTAAGTTTCACTTTGGTTTAATATACAAGGAAAAGCAAGTATTCACTAAACTGAGTGAGAAAATTAAAAGCAGTCTTACTTCAGGAGGTCCCTTTGAGCCACAGTTTAAATATATTTAATGGTTTTGAAATATTCTCAAGCTGTCAATGGAAAAAAAAGTGGCTTGACATTGAACACATACCAAGTCAGTAGCACAAATATTTTATGTCTGATTGGTTATTGAAAAAAATAGTTTAAAATTCAATCCATGTGATGGAAATGCCACTTAGAAAAAGACCATTCATAATGCAGTGTTGCAGGAAAATTGTGGTTATAACAGTTCCCATTTCATTCAGCAGCTGCATTCTTAAAGAATTACAAATGGAATAGGTCCTAGAATATTGCATGTTGAGTATTATTAATACAAATTTACCAATAAAAGTTCACCATTAGTAAAAAAAAATTATTTTATCCGATGGGTTAAGTTAATATATGGGAACATTTTGGTAATACCTATTCATAACGTCACTAAGACATTAATTAACTAAAACATATTGAATATTTGCTGCTATTGTTTCTCATGGTGAAAGGATTTTGCCTAGTCATCTGACCAAATTACACTTATATTAGTCATAGATTTTAAATTCTATTCATGAAGTCTCTGAGTGAATATTAGTGATTATAGGTTGCAAAATTACAGATTACCTGAAACAGAATTGATTGTATCAAATAACCCTCTCCCTGTTCTGCAAAAAATTTTAAAAATAAAAATAAAATAAATGATGAATTACTAAATTACTGTGATGGGAAATTATTGCGCAAAGCTAAATGGACTTCAACTGCATTTAGATATCAGATTTGTCACATACATATATATCAGAGGCCTGCAAACTTTCAACTTTTAAACTGGTGCTAATTTCAGCTAAATGTCAATTACCAAGTTACGAGAAATCTAAACTCATCTATTTACTTTTATACCTATTTTCATATGGACTTTGGGGCTTTTTAATTATTGATTAACAGATTCCAAAATAAAAAGGGCATTACAATAAAACAGAATTTGTCCTATATTGGTTATCAGCTCTGAAAAATAATTTTAGTAAAAGGTCAAAATTAGTAGCTAAAATAAAAGTTTCAGATAACATGTGGATTTCCAAGATCTCTTTTATCCCTTTTTGCATGACTGTCCCAAATCAAGACTGAGTCCTACCATGTAATAATTTTTTTGAAATTCATTCTATTATCATCTATAGAATAAAATGAAGCATTCTAATCTACTTCTATAATTGTATGATGATAACTAATAGAAACTATGAAGAATTAAGAAAGTTTTAAGTTTTAATAGTTACAAGGTGAAAGGCATAAAATACTTTTAGACTTGGGAAGAATGGTGCTTTTTAGCTACATTCATTTTTTAAAATATAATTCAATTTATTTGGTTCCTCAAATAAAACGTAGTACTAAGGTTTTGTTTTGTTTTTTAAATAGCTTCAATTTTTAGGCTCTTAGCAAACTGAGCAGAAAGTACAGAGTTCCTATTTAACTTCTGATCTCACACACACACACTCACTCATGGCCTTGCCTACTATCAGCACCTTCTACTGGTACTATACATCTCCTATAATTGATGACCCTACATATCATCATCACCCAAAATCAATAGTTTACATTAGGGTTCACTTTCGGTATTATACATTCTGTGGGTTTTGACAAATGTATCATGACATGCATATACCATAACAGTGTCATACAGAATTCACTGCCCTAAAAATCCTCTGTGTTCTTCCTGTTTATCCCTCTCTCCTCCAATCCCCCACCAGATTGATCTTTTGAGTGTCTCCATAGTTTTGCTTTCTCCAGAATGTCATTTAGTTGGAATTATATGTTATAGCACATTTTCAGATTGATTTATTTCACTTGGTAAATGCATTTAACGTTCCTCCATATCTTTTTATGGCAGGGCAACTAATTTCTTTTTCAGCACTGAATAATATTTCATTGCATGGATATATCACAATTTATTCATTTACCTACTAAAAAATACCTTGGTTGCTTTGAACTTTATGCAATTTACGAATAAAATAGCTTTAGATATCCATGTGCAGGTTTTTATATGGATAAAAGTTTTCAACTTATTTTAGTAAATGCTAAACAGTATGATTGCTGGAACACATGGTGTGACTATGTTTAGTAAGAAACTGCCAAACTATCTTCTAAAGTGACTATACACTTTGCAGTGAATAAAATATCATGTTACTTTACATTCCTGTCACTGTTAGGTGGTGGCGGTGTTTTGGACTTTTGCCATTTTTACAGGTATGCTGTGGTAACTAGTTTTAATGATCAATTCCCTAATAATGTATGTTGAGCATCTTTTCATATACTTATTAGGGGGAATACAAAAAAAAAAAAAAAAAAACAACAAGAATTTATAAAAATTGTGTATTTATTCTTACATATTTCAACTTTACCGTCCAAGTACTCTATTTGATTCAATACACCTATCAAGATGGTTTTCCCACTGCTCAAAAAATTTTGAACTCAATATCTATGCCTTTTAGTGCTTCTGCCATTTTTTTTTTCCACCTATTCCATGTGGGCAAAATGTTTCCCTTTAAGGAATTTTTTTTTTTTTAATCCAGGGAAACAAATCACCAAACAAAAAGTCATTCCAGATAAAATCAGGTGGATAGGAGTGTAGGACACAAGGGTCATGCCGTTTTTGGTCTAAAACTGCTGAACACTTAGCACAGTGTGGGCAGGTGCACCTGTAAGCCATTGTGAAATGGGCAAACACACTGAAAGGGTTGTCAAAAAACTTTTTGCTGAAACCAAACACTGCCTCTCACAATAATGCCAGCTGGTGCATGATACAGCTGGGTTCTTCCAAAACTCACCTAGTGGGGGAGGCCTGCACTATAAAGAGCTCACTGTCTACAAGATACTTCTGTTTTGGGGCTCACGTTTGTCATCTGTATCTTTGGTGAGATGTCTGTTCAGGTTGTGGCCCATTTTTAAATTTGCTTGTTTATTTTTTATTGTTGGGTTTTAAAGCTTCATTATATATTTGGACAACAGTCCTTTATCAGATGTGCCTTTTGCAAATATTTTCTCCCAGTCTGTGGCTTGTCTTCTAGTTCTCTTGAGATTGTCATTCACAGAGTTTTTATTTAAATGAGGTCCAGCATACCAAGGCTATCTTTCATGGATTGTGACTTCAGTGTTTTGTCTACAATGTCATCACCATACCCAATGTCATCTAGATATTTTCTTATGTTCTAGATTTTAATTTTGCATTCTATGTGTAGGTCAGTGATCCATTTTGAGTCCCTTTCTGTGAAGGGTGACAGGTCTCCATCTATAGATTTTTTTTGCATGTGTATGTTCAGTTATATTAAGGTTTTAGTGTTTGTTTTTTGACTGTTGTTTTGTGATATAAACTTTGAAATTTTCATTACATTTATTTTAAAAATGTATTGCATAGTTAATCTTAAGAGAGTCAAATAATCAAGAATTATAACCACAATGTTTATGAAAAAAGAATACACTTAAGAAAGGCATTGGACAAATATATAACACAACTTTCATAGAAATTAGCATCGCTCTATTAAATTTTAAATTATATCTTACTGAATAATATCTTACTGGAGAAATAGTGAATAGTGATTCTACTGTCAACTTCAGTAATATTAGCAATTATTTATTAGAAAATTTCATACTTAAATGTTTTAAATGCTGCCTATAAATAGGATGGCATAGTTACTTATAATAAAACTCAAGATATTGCTTTACAGAAATGATGAGAGAAAGGAAAACAAGGAAAATAAACCTCTAGCATGTTCATTTAGACTCTAATGTTAACAATTTGTATATTAATCACTGAATACTCTATTTAAGCATTACTACTAAAATATATCCTAAGTCTAGGGGTTTATTTCAGAATGTAACTCTCCATCCATCCTTTAAATGTGAAAAATGCACACGTACCATAAAAATATGCCTGATGTGAAAACTTTTTAAGAGTCATTCTCTGACATTGTAATGCATTAAATGTCTTTTTTCTCAAAAGACAAATAAAATCCTTTCCCTGAAAATAAACTAATGGGTTGATTCAGAAAACAAACAAACAAACAAAACCCTGTCCCTGTGCATTCTTAAAATAAAAAGTCAGAAGTCGTGGTGAGTATATGCATACACATGCTCTTTTTTCATGTATAAAATGTAAAGGTAAATAATTTTTCCAGGACTTTGAGAACTGAATATTTACTACTCTTCCTAAATCATGTACAACAATATGGTGTTAAAAATAATGAAATACATCCAGAAATGAGGGGAACACAATTCATTCACAAACAAAATGAATCTATATGGACAAGAGAGTTAAGTATGTGTGCAGAGAAGTTAAATCGGCTAGAATTTTCCTGGCTATAGCTCCAAGCACACATTATTTCAATAGCTTATTCTTTGGGGAGCTTAAGAGAACATATTTTGTTTTTTTCTATCCTAGGTAGATTATTTATATTATTAACATAAGCAGATTTCCCCTTTCTCTTTCCTCTCAACCCCTGATCCATTTTCCAATTCCCCACCGATTCAATGTCAGCATGCTCTGTTTTTGACGGGACAAATAGTACACAGATTTATTCCTCCAGAAACAATTTCTGGTAAAATCGTATAGTGTCTGCTTGAATAGTACCCAAAAGTTAACTGCATGCTTTCCACTGGCCAGAAATAACTCACAGCAAATGAATCCACAAACCAGTCAATGGAATATTATAACCCTCTTAGGGGAGCCATTGTACTATGAGAGAAAGTTGAGGCAGTAAACCAGCCTTTATTTTACACACACACACACACACACACACACACACACACACGCCCACCCACAGACACACACGCACACACACTGGTACTGTGTAATGGTATAAACTAAGGTAAGAACAAGTCAGACCACTAAGCTGTGAAAAAGTTCCACTTGAAGTCACACAATGTTATCTTAATTTTTATTTGCACTGTATCATGATAACCATTTATAAAAATTCTTTCATTTATTGTAATACTGACAATGAGCTGGACTGCAATAATTCTGTAACAAAAATAAGCTGCTGTTACTTCTTAGATATAAACTGATATAGATTAGGAAATTGGTAATGTATCTGTGTTCCTTTCGTTAAACTACATACCAAAACTTACTTCAGGGGGAAAAAATCTCACACTTTCAGTGCACACAGGGATTCTGTATTTCTGAGATCACCTATAAGCATTAATTTGACAGATTTCTTTTACTAAAGTTACTTTGGAATTTGGTGTCAGGGCTAGCGCTGAAAGTATGGAAAAGTGAAGAATAAAAATAAAAAATGTTAGAGGTAAAACTAAAATTTGCGACATGGGAAAAATCATTAATATTTCAACTAAGAATGTTTGACTATTGTTATATCATGGGCCTGCCAATATGCAAATTCATCATTTTATGCTGACTTTTGGTATTATTTTTGGAAGCTCAAACACTTTTGGAACGTTCGGGGGATATATTGGAAAAGGAACAATGTGCCTGAAAAAAAAGAAAAAGGAAAAGAAAGAAAGGTAAATTTTTAAAGGAAGTCAGTCTACAATTAAAAGTGGAAAAGAAACATTTTCAGTTTGCCTGAGTCCAATTTGTATGTATCCATTAAATTTAGATGTCACCAAGAATTAACAGTCTTCCTGTTAGAGGTTAGGGATTTGGAAAATCTTTTCCCCTTCCATGATGATAATTCAGGGTATTTCCAGATCTTTTTTCCTATTGCACTTGATTGCATTCTATCTCATCACCATCTAAAATCTGATGTGTCCTAGAATATCTGTATACTTAAAAACAAACACACACAGTTATTACAATATCTACATTGTGTCCCTATTAACTTAGTCATGTTTCTTAGTTCATCTAAATTCTGGGTTGGTCACATTTTTTGCCTCATCTAATTTTTGGGATAGCCGCA
This sequence comes from Noctilio leporinus, assembly GCA_004026585.1. NCBI lineage: Eukaryota > Metazoa > Chordata > Mammalia > Chiroptera > Noctilionidae > Noctilio > Noctilio leporinus. Next base: position 112,927 of record PVIW01000188.1, on the reverse strand, counting down.
TTTCTTCATCTTATTTTTAGTCAAGGGCAGGATTTACCATGTCAGAAATGATAGTGACAAAGGCCAAGATGAAGGTGAGGACAGCGCCTACCATGTCCACCCCACGTCCTCTGGGAATATGGATCTCATCCTCTCCTTCTCCCTTCGCAGCTAACGCTCCAGGAGACATGAGAAAGCGATCAAATTTATTACTGATTAGAAAGATGCTGGATACACAGGAACCTCAAATTCAGTTTTTGCATCTTTTTTTTTTTTGATACATTTTTTTTAAATTGTATTGTTGTTGTATTACATCCATCCCCTTTTTGCTCCCCTGTCCCCCTCCCCACCCACCCATTCCCCCCTAAGTCAATCCCACCTGTTGCCCATGTCCATGTTTTATCATTATGTTTCCTTGTGTACTTACACATCTACATTCTTAATGCAGAAGACAAAAAAGAAAGAAAAGGAAAAGAATTAGGAGATAACAACGGAACCTTGTTCACACAGCCTTTTTGTTCCATTTGTTAAGAAGTACAAAGGTTTTTCTTAAAACAATGGGCTTCTGCGCTCTCCTTCACGGACAGAAGAGCAGAATGAAAGTTCCCGAGGCCACCCTGTCCATAGGAGACAGAAAATGATGGCGGCTGGTGGGAATAGGCAGGCAAGGCCAGCCCCGGGAAACTGGGCAGCTGAACCTACAGCCCCAGAGATGCAACAGCAGCAGCAACAATGACAACAGGCAATTCTTGCACAGAGAAGTGTGCTCCTCATGGAACCTTCTTCCCAGCCCACATTTCCTCTCATCTGGCACAATCAACAGGAGCTTAGAGCCCATGAAACGCCAAACAATACAACCAGGTGCGGTCTTCCTATTCCAGTATCACAGCTGGGGTGCGATATTGTGGCTTCGAACACAGGATTTTTATTAACTTTCTTTTTTGTTTAGGTTTTTTTTTTTTTTTTTTGGCAATCTAGTGCAGAGTTATTTTTTATGCAAATAGAACATTGTGAGTCACTTTGGATGAACAGATGTCACTGACAGCATTGATTTATTCATTTGCTCAACAAATATGTATTCATCACTTTCCGAATGTATTTCAATTTGCAAGCAAAGGATAAAAAAGGAACCACAGGTTTTTTAAATTGGCAATCATCTGAATACGGGTAGGAGTTAAAATGTGTATGTTGAAGTTATTCCTTTTCCAATTTAAAGGTTTAATGTTCTCTTCCAGAAGATGGCAAAGAATTAACTACAATTATTTTAATCACTACTACAGATTTAATATGACTTCTCCAATTAAATGGTTTGTGGTAAAGTTTTCTTACTTTCAAAACACAGATGACTAATTATTAAGACAAATGACAAATTATCAGATGGTCTCTGTGTTTTAATATCTCCAGATAGGTAGATAGATGATAGCTAGATAGAAAGATAGAAAGATAGATAAATAGATAGATAGATAGCTATCTGGATGTAAGATACAAGACATATACTAGATATTTGATGAATATCTTAGATATTATACTACATATACATACCTGTATTCTCTAGATAAAAATGATTATAGACAGATCTCTCTATTTAGATATTGTGTGTGTGTGTGTGTGTGTGTATTCATATATATCGTCAAAGTGGAAGGTATTTAACAACAGGGTACTAGTCTATAGCAAAGTAATAGTCTGATTATAATTGATCTTAACTATGTTCATATGTTACTAGGCTCTTTTCTTGAAAATTATATTTTGAGAACCAGTTCTAATTGATTTCATTTTCCCAAAGGACTTATTTATTCAGAGACATATTTGCAGTTTTCATTTCTATTAATGGATTATCTATTGTTTTAAAATAGTGTTTCTTTTGAAAAGACAAATTAGATTAAACACACCCAGTCTTGGGAGTTTGTAAAATGCTTCTTATTGAACAAGAGAAACTCACTCAGGTTGGTGGTTTGAGGGCCAATTAGCTAGTATATTCTCAGTGTTCATGATTTATGCTTGCCATTACCATGATTACAGATTTTCAAATAGTCTTGAAAAATTTAGACATCTGGTATTCTAGAACTCTAAATATATATTCTAAGTACATATGTAAATGTATGTATATATTCAATTAATACATAAATATGTATATAGATACATTTTCCCAAATAAACACTACATCATAAGAAAAGGAAACTTAATGGGCCATTGAATTGACCACTGGGTTGATTTAAAAACCAATCAAAAAGACCTGTAAACAAAAAAGCACAGGCTATAGAACTACTCTCTCATTTTTTCCAACACTTGTATCCTGATGTAACAAGGACATATGTTTGAGTTCTCAAACTCTTGCCTCCCTAGAGGAATTTTAACTTTCATATGATTCTCAGCAATGAAGATGAACCCCCATTTCATACTGTACAATAATTTTCAAAACACAGTAGATGGTAAAGACAACATCCTTAACTGAGTCATACTACCACGGGATGCAATGCATTTTAAGTGTTTGGATAATAGTTGAAAATAAAGTAATATGCAAAGAGAGAGAAAATATTCTAATGATTAATGCAGATAATAAAAGTAATTTTTACAAGGCCCTTTTTCTATTTTGACACTTTTATTATTTTTATTTTAGAGAGAGAGGAAGAGGAAGAGATGGAGAATATATTGCTCTGTTGCTCCACTTACTGCTGCATTCATTGGTTGCTTCTTGTAGACGCCCTGACCAGAAGTCAAACCCACAACCTTGGTATGTCAGGACAAAGTTCTGACCACCTGAGCTATCCAGTCATGGTTAATTCATATTTTTGGCAAGTAAATACTTAGATCTCTCAGAACTGAATTTTAAACTTAAAAAAGTCAAGATATTAAACCCTTTGAATAAAAAAAAAGTTACAATGTTATAGATTTTATTGTCTCAAATGTAGAATGCTTCTTGTATAAACAACTATTGATATACACGGCAGTATTGTATATAATGTGACCTTTACAGAGAAAAGAGAAGATATAAATGTTATCTTCCTTATCTTCCAACAAATGTTGAAGAATATTCCTTATCTGCTTTTAGGATGAAACAATAATAATCTAAAACTACACATTTTTAGATGGTATTTAAAATTTTCAATTATTACTATTAGAAAATGAACATCCTTAGGTGATAGATAAGCCCTATTAATTTTGTAATCCTTTAAGCAAAGACATTTTGACAATTCTTATATAAGTACATTATTTAAATTGTTTTAATTTAAATACAGAATATAAACCAACAGGGTGTAACTCCTTCAGATAGCTGGATTGTAATTTCTACTAACAAATGTAGAAACAGACTTTTAAGAAGTGTTTCATTATTGTTGTTGCTGTTATGAAATGACCCATAATATGTAGATATGGAAAATCCCTATTTTTCCAGTGGTCAGATGTTTTTTACTTGTGTTGACTGAACCATAAAAATGGCTGACTCTATCACTAAGGAAATTAATCCTGAATGATATGTTTCCTTACTTTGTTCCTCTTCTTTTATTTCCTCTGTATTATTTGCTTTTCCTAAAAACTTCAAAATCCCTTCTCTTATAGTTTAAAATTATCCATTAACTTCCACTTTTATTTCCTTTGCATTACTTGCCTTTCCTACAAACTTTCTTCTTCCAAAATCCCTTTTCTTATATTTTAAGATGGTCTTATCAATTTATGCAGCTGAAAGGTGATAAGAAAGAATGTTGCCAATTATTATTAATAATAATAATTATTACTACTACTAATCATCCCTGCATGATTTTAAAGGTTTAGAAGTTCTGGAATGGAAAAGTTGCACTGGCACTGAATATGGTGATAGCTACACACAAGAAAGGCTGTTTTCCCTAAAGAACCTCTACCTCTGAAAGCTGAATGATCCATCACTAGGACCTAGACATGGGGGGGACATACCAAATTCAACACCAACTTTAAAAAAAATGGAAAATATACCTAAGTGTTGGAGAAGTGAAAATTTGTCAGGTACACCAAATTTAGATATCTTAATTATCTGGAACAACATCTCACCAAAGGTATGTCTCAAAATATAATGACATTTATAATTACCTTGAAATTCAATGTTTAATACCTAAGAATGTCCACCCAACGGATTCTGCAAGTATAGAACTAGCTTTGAAATTCTGAGAAAAGAATGGAAGAACGTTTTCATTTCGAGACAATGAATCATACCTCGTCAGCGCCATCTACCAACAGCAGTTAAAACTGCAATGGAAAAAGATTTTGGAACAAAGCCTCCCATCATAAATAACCAAAATATTTTCTTAAACAATGTAATACACAGTTGTGTCTAATGTAAAACACTTTATTTTGAACTGATTATCTTATACTTTTCCTATGGCCTCATAGTGATCAATATCCATGGTTTCCAGTTAGCTAAAAGCCACATAATCCATGAATAAATATGATAGATTTATGAAATACACAAAATTACAGCCTCCTGAAGTAATTACTATTTAAAAGTTCAGTTTAGGCTAATCAGGACCAACATTTTCTCCAGTCTAATACAGTGGCCATAGTTTTCCCATGCCATGATTTTCTAAATCATTAGCCACATTCAAGATCAAGAAAATCCTATCTTTTATCATAGCATAGACCTGAGCTTGCTATTTAAAGAACTACAAGATTTGTCTTTATTTTTCTCCTGTGGTAGTTGAAATAATTGAAATGAAACTTATTACTAAATCACTAAAGCATTATCATAAGATTTTTTATCTAGTGATGAGGTTTGGTGCCTGTGGAATGGGAAGCATATTATTCTAAATTCTACCTTGAAGCTCTGCTTTAGTGAAAAGACATTCAAGTCTCTCATGGGCATGTGGTATAAGCGTTTCCTTCCAAAACTAACAGTCAATTGGCTCCATTTTCATTTCCTACCCTCATATTCTTCCTCTTCCTCGCACTCCTTTTTCTTTTCTGACAGGGGAGAAATTATTTGAGCTTTTTAAAATAAATGTCCTTCGGGTGCCCAATGTGTCTCTCTTCTCACTAAACAATTAGAAAAGTGGAAGAGGATATGTAAACTAAAAAACTGCTCCAAACTATGGGGCCGAAGGGTAAGTAAGTTCCAAGATGAAACACAAATATTTTTATGGGTAATTGAATTGGCTTTGGCACTTGAATCTACTCTGAGATTTCAGAAAAGTAAATTGCTTATAAGCATAAACAGTAAAATGTTGTACACACTATTTACCTCAAGGTTATTTTTTCTTTCATATAAAATCTCCATTATGTATTACAAATAAAATGCACAAAAAGAATATTTTTTGGATCATAAAGCTCTATTAGGTTGACTTCTATTTTAAAACTTTATTAAAAAGTTTAAAGGGGCACAAACAATGTTCCAACTGTTTTCCTTTTAGGAATAAAGAGTATTCAGTTTGCATGTGTCCAGACCTCTGCAATATAAAGGCTTTCTCCTTTTTGGAAAGGAAGCTTTTTATACCCTTGGTTGACTTCACAAAAAACAATCTGGGACGTAATGGAGGCGATTTAAACTAGTCATTTGGGTGAAAATCTCTCTGTCTTCATCTCATTCAAAATATTACCTAAATGTAATTTGAACCATTTAGAGTAGCTCTACTTAAACCGTGTTATGTTTTCAGTAGTAAAGACTGATAACTTGATAGTTCCCAAGGGTTTGATTCTTACAGTTTAAGTAAAGAGTTGACATTACATGCTATTTTTCTGAAAATCCCCAGGGCTATATTAGAGACGAGATAAGTAAAAATGTATGGAATTGTTTAGAAATCTGCGGGTATCTTCAAACCCAGTACAATTAGTCAACATCCCTATAGGTTCATTCATTCTCACGTTAATATAACCTTATTAACTAATCATTAGAAGAAGATAAAAACTTGGCCTTTAAGTTCTAAATATATGTATATTATTTGTACTGTGAAAATGCCATTAAAAACACTTGTTAGGAATTACCTTTTGGAGTTTATAAGTTGATTTTATTGTCTCATTTTCTCTCTCTCCCTTTCCTTCTCTCTCCCTCTCTGTCTCTCTCTCAAAGAATTAGAATTTTATTCCTAGTAAAACCTCTAGTTCAGACCATCATAATTTCTCCTCCAGGGTATTGCTTTAGTGTGTCCCTAGTTTCAATTTCACCATTCTTCAATTTGTCTTCTCAGTGGTTATCAGATTGAGTCTTCCAATGTGATCAACCCACTATCACTGCATGAAAATACACACTGGTCCTCATAATCCCTCATGATGAGAATTCATCTCCCCACTTCTCTATGTCAGATCTGAAACTGAGTCACAATAAATTGATGACAGCAATTTTAAAGGCCTTTTGCTTTCTCTCTGTCTCAGTTCTTCACTACTATCCCCTAATTTCGTATGTTTAGAAACCCTCATTCATCTTTTCACTACTAAATTGGCACTCCTATGAAAATTCCTTCCTGATACCTTGAACCCCTCTACTCATCTCCCCATGTTTCCTACTCACACTGTCCTGTAACCACTTACTTGCAATTTACTAGTCTCCAAGATTTTAAAGGCAGAAAGCATAGTTAGTCCATTTAGTAATCTTAGAAGTGGACATTGTATGACTACAGAGAGCTGATCAATAGAGTTCACAGAACAAATGAATGAATGAGTGAATAAACAAATAGGTCAACTCTAGAAACCAGGAAATTGAGAGGTAGTTTGATTAGAGGCTGGTCGAAGGCCACTCTTTGAAAAATGGCATTTTAACTCACCAGATGATGATTATCATTCCTTCCTCTTCTTATCTCTTGATAGCAGTCCCTAAAAAATCCAAATATCAATAGCATTAGTTTATAACTAAATCTTCGCTACGTACAATGTCCCAGTAAGAATAATATGCTATGTGGTTTTTTTTTTCTTTGTATCTAAACAAAGAATGTAATTTAGAAGAGTGAGATTTGAATTTAGTGGTCCTTCCTCATGCCTGAGGTGGAGGACACAGCCTTGGGAGCCAAGACTGAGTGACAGTCCTACCTGTGAAGCAACAAGACTGCCCATTTAGCCCCCTTTTCCATGACTCTTGCTACTTGGGTTTTCCTGACTTCCTCTAGGTTATTTTTTTTAAGTTTGGAGAAGTACAGCCAGCTGGCTACAGTCTGCTTCCCATGTGTTCTTAATAACGTTTATTTCCCTATAGGCTAGTCTATGCTTCTCAAACCTGGCTACATGTGAGAATCACCAGAGTAACTTTAAAAAAATATCAATGTGTGAACCCCTAACCAAAGTTTCTGATGAAATTGGTCAGGGGTAGATCTTGGGCAACAGTAAGTTATAAAACCTCCCATCTGATTCCAATGTGTGACCAGGCTAACTGCACACTTTTTCAGATGGAAAACCAGAATGGCCTGACTTTTTATTCCACGTGTACATCATTTCTGCAAACGGCTTCTGGGGCAGGGGATGCTGCATGCTCAATACATACTGACTATTCAAATGTAAAAAAAATGATGCATTTGATAAGACTGTTCCTTCCTTGTGCTTTAGTTTGGTAATGTGGCTGGCCAATAATACCTATATCAACCAATAAGAAGAGAAGGAATCACTGGGTTCCTTACCATCAAAATCTGACCTTGCCTTAGGAAGAATACACTGGAATTTCATTGAATGTTGGTCCTGGAAGCCCCTCCTTCCCAAGGAGTCTCAGGCCCGTGTTGAATGAGCCTGAAAACAGAACAGGAAACCTTTTGCTCTAATTTATCTTTAATTCCTCAGTATTTTCTTATTAAATTCCCATTCCCCTAAATTTCCCTTTGAATCAAATATATGACCTGAATTAGTCCTACCTACATCGATGTTACATGTTTAACAGATATTAGCATTAACACAGACTAAAGAAAAATGCCAAGTGAGCTACACTCAGCATAACAATAGAGAAGAGATAACGGCACTTAACTGCCTAATCGGTGATGATCCTCTTGAGATATTAATTACGGGAGTTGGCGTGAGTTTAGGGAAGGTGCAATGGATAAATCAACCCACCTCTCTTTTCTACGCCTCTTTTTCAGACGAGCTGCTCTGGCCCACAGTATCTGTTGACATTTGATCTAAGTTTATTGGATGACCAGTGGGCCATCTAATTTTCTTCCAATCATTCACTCCAACACTATAATGTTATGTTTTCAGGCAACTGGTGGTCAATCTCATCGTGTGAGTCGTTAACTGAAGAGAAAAAATAAGGTGGCAGTGAAATGTATTTCATAGTCGGCGTAATGGACATACGTTAGAGAGAGTGGCGCAGACAGCCGAGAAAATGACCAGGCGGACAACCTTCCTCGTCGCGGCTTCGGAGGCGGGAAGAAAAGCGGAAGCGGAAGTGGCTTGGCTTGCTGGCGCCCCTGCCCGACGGGCAGAGCGGGAGCGCGTGCCACGCCTGCCTGGCGCATGGCCTGCTGGGAGCCATCCCCGATGCGCCACCCTACCTGGCTGTTCCCTCTGTGCCACGGTTGGGCCTTGCACCTCCCTGGACTCCCTCCATGGTGGGGCCGACCCCATGCCGGGTCCTGCCCGCCGCTTGTCGCCAGCGCCTGAACTGTGCTGTCCGCGCTGCCACGCCCGCTGGCCCCTTGGACAGGGGCATCCAGGCCCCTTGCAAGAAGACACGAGCCCCTGTGCCCAGAGGCAGCCGCAGGTGCTGCCGTGTGTGCAGCAGCAGCACCTTCCTGGCCCACCAGTACTCAGCTGCCCCTCGCACGCCGCCGATCGTGCGACCAGACCCAGCAGCGGCACCCAGGGCCGGAGGCCACTTTCAGTGCCACACTTCGGTCTCCAGAAGCCGGTGTGCCGGGTCGCAGGGACCCCCGGCCCCTTGGCTGTTGGGGACTCCTGCTTCTGGGAACGCTTTTCCCGAGTTAGAGCTCGTAAAGTGACACGGGCCCTGTTTTGGAAGAATAATAGAGAGTTTGGGAATATACAAAGATAGCTCGATACGTCTGCACTTGGAGTTTGTCTCGGTAAAAAGTGCTTTAGTCTTGGGTTGATGCATTTCCAAGGGAGGTTTTTCTTCTAAAGCAGTCCGGCTTTGGAAAGAACGTCGCCGGCTTCTGGGGTGGAGAAAACGCAGGGAAAACTCGAAAGTTGAGGAAAGCATTTTGAAAGTTACTCTACTTATCAGTAAGTTAGTTCTTCTTAACACGGTATATACATTATAGCATTCTTCCCATGAACAAAAGCATTTTTTTATACTTTTTAAAAGCAACATGCATACACTGGTAAGAAATATAAAAAAAAAAAAGGAAATATATTGTCATTTTTAGAAATAATAAAGATTGTTAATATTTATGTACCAGCCTCTGTGCCAAAATAATAACCAAATTTATGTAGAAGATATCGTTAAATTCTAACAGCTCTATGGATTTATGAAATAAAAGTTTTTTTATTAAACAGCCTTATGCTAATGTTATGGATAAGTAAACCTAGGCATAGAGTGACTAAATCAGGTGTCTAAAGGCATATAGTGGCAATGTGGTCGATGCAAATTGCAAATCCAATTGAGTCTTCTTTTAGAGGCATGGTCTTAAACACCCTGCTTTATTATACTTAGAGGAAAATGTTCCTGAATTTCTGGAGCTGAAGTGGAAAATTATCCAGGCTACTGGCAATGTAAACCAGCTGAGAAGGGAGTGTCAGGGAGGATGGCTCTCTCAGAGACATTTCCTCACAGCCGGTGTTCTTGGGAAGCAGAGACATTTTGTAAACATTTCATTTGAAAAAGATTATCTTGATCTTTCTGTGTTGATCAGAAGGAGCGTGAACATTTTAGTCAATCATGGTGTCATAGGGAGCAATCTGAAAATTGGATACGTGATTTTTATGCACTAATAGCCTCATGTTTTCTCCAGCTTGAGAGCTTGAGAGTGTGTGTGTGTGTGTGTGTGTGTGTGTGTGTGTGCTATCCTGGTTAGGCCAGTATAACTACAAAGGATAGATTCTTGGAGGTTGTATTAATTATTGGGCAAAGAGCAGGCAAATTTTAAAATTATACACGTATCCCCAGATAACCCGTTATCTACTCACACCAAATGTTTATGAGTGTGCTTTAACCAACCACACACTTGCCAGCACAGAATGTTATCAATTTTTAAATTCAATTAAATAGGTTAAAAAGCATAATATTGTTTTAATTATATTAAATTAGTGAAGATGAGAATCTGTGTTTGCTGGTCACATAATTCTTACTAGTTTTCATCTTTGCTTGTTATACTCATTATTTTACTAAATTATTATATAGTAAATTATAAAGTGTTTTTATCAGATTTTACTAAATATTATATGTTACTTTATTAATGCGCTAATGATATCTGTGATATAATTTATTAAAATTGAATCTATTCTGTTTGAATATATTTTAAACTTTTTATTTTAAACAAAGGTACTCGGAATGATTAAAATACATTTAAAAAATCACAATTGAGCCCTGGCCAGGTGGCTCAGTTGGTTTTCACTAGTTTTCACTAGTTTTCACTAGTTTTCACTGTCGCAGACACCAAAAGGTAACGGGTGTGATCTCTGGTGAGATCACATGCCTAGATTGTGAGTTCCATCTCTAGTTTGGGTGTGTACAGTAGGTAACTAATCCATGTTTCTCTCTCACATTGATGACTCTCTCTCTCTCCCCTGACCTTCTCTCTTCTCCCTCTCTCTTTCTGTCAAATCAATAAACATACCCTTGAGTGAGGATTTTTAAATAATCACAGTTGGTTTTATTTTTTGGATTTTACTTTAAGCAAGGACTACATGGATAAACAGACTTGACTTATCTAAAGGCACATACAATTGCAACAAACCCACACATGCTAGACTTTAAAAATGTGTAAAATATGTCAGCTTTGTATTATCTGTTCTTAATTACTGTATTATAGTAAAGGTAATTTTACAAGTATTTAGACATAATTGAAGTATTTGCTAAGAATAAAAGTATTGAGATTATGCGTACCAGAAGTACTATGTTTTTGTTTTTGCTGTTTTTTTTTTAAGATTTTATTTATCGTTTTTAGAGAGGGGGGAAGGGAGAGAGGCAGAGAGAGAGAGAGATCAATGTATGGTTGCCTTTCACCTGCCTCCAGCTATGGACCTGGCTGGAATGGAGACCTGGCTTGCAACCTGGTTATATGTGCCCTGGCTGGGAATCGAACCAGCGACCTTTGGTTTAGCCTTATCCACTGTGCCACCAGCCAGGGCTAGAAGTACTATGCTTTGTACAGTCCTTCATAAGCTAGATTTGTAAGGCACAACCAAATTTTAGCATACTTATAAAAGGCATGTATAAACAAGGGTACTATGTTATATTCCTACAAAATATCCTTCACAACTTCATATTATCAGTATCACAGTGTTATAATGGGAGTTTAGGACTAGGTTTGTAGATAATAATTAGATTTCAGTGAACATGTTTTAAAAAATGAGGATTCAGGAAAAAGAAGTAGAAAATGAGAAAATATAGCTGGATAGAGCTACTCAAGGTGCTCAAATTAATAAGAAATTCAAGATAAATGTTTTTATATAAGGGAAATTTTCTTTCACTTACTTCTCACCTCTCCTTCAGCCCAATCTCTCTTAAATCCTTCAGGAAAATGAAATCAGTGAGTGGAGCCAAATATGTGTCCACCCATATGGTAATAGAAATCTGTATCATTCTTTTATTATTTTTTGCCGTGAATAAATAAGATCAGCTAGAAATTTTCTTCTTCACACCTAAGCAATGTTGGGTCAGAACAAAGACAACTTTTAGAGAGTTTCAGAGGAGATAAGTTCTTGCTATGAGAATGAAAGCCAATGCAAATGGCTTTTGTCTTCCAACTGCATGGTTGGTAGGCATTCATACCAACAATATGCACATTAAAATCAATATGTGTAAATTTAAATGCAAAGTTAATGTTCATTGTGTAGTTATAGTATGCTAAAGAATACAATAAACTGGGAAGTTTCTTTCATAAAAGGTACATATATTTTAACAGAAATATATTTTGATTTTTAAAAATATATAAAAATATAGTAGTGATGTAGTATAAATTATGGGCTTCGGGATCTCAGATAATTAGATTCTTATCCCAGCATTGTCACTTACTAGCTATATGACCTTGGGCAATTTATTTGACCTCAGTAAGTGGTCTTAATTATGTTGTCAGAGATTATTTCCTCCTGTCATTGCAGAAGGTATAATGGGAAGAACACTGAACTAGAGAAATCAGGGCTTTGTAGTTTCCAGTCCTGGCTCCTTACACCTATTCACTCTGGGCCTCAGTTTCCTTATCTATGAAAGAAGAGGATTTAACCAGATAACTTGCTAAACCTCTTTCGTATTTGAGGACACAAAGAACCTATCTTCACATTCAATTTCACATCTATGAGGTAAAATTAACTTTCTTATTCTTCCCAATGTTTTTTTAAAGTTCTGTTGCAAGGTTAGTCCTGACTCAAGGAACAAAATATGTTGAAAGTTTTAAAGTTTCCAAATCATTTATTTACCAGAGAAGACCTTTGCCATTAGATTTCAAACAATGATAGGAGTGGTTTTCAGAAATACAGTCTACACTACAACTTATTTCCCAAGAGCTTTGAAAGAAAGACCTTTCCTAAAACTTAAATTTTTGGGAAAGGTGGAGCTGAATTCTCATGTGTAGAAAACATCTGTCAGAATATGTGACTCATTGCCAGAAGCACTCTTTTGGAATCTTTTCTTAATAACAATAATGTATAACAAAAAGATGCTTTGTATTTCAGTAATGCCTTTATTTAGACCACCTTTTGGATTCATTTATAAACATGTCTAAGAAACACAGGCTATGTCTAGACTACCAAACAAAAAAGGCACCAAAATCGAACAGTCAGAATGTTATAGTATTGCTGAACGATACTAGTCTGAATATTTACATTAGTTTATTCTCCCAATAAATTTCATGAAGACTGTAGAAGGAATACAATTTTATGGCAGCATGTTTAATTTAAATACTTCTTTATAGGTTTGGACATATGTAAAACACTAGCTGTGATTGGTGCTCAAAGGACTGTGGGAAGCAGGGCACAAACATGTGAGACCATTATTTAGAAACAAAGGATAAGGTACCGAAAGAGAAAGAGAATGCAGGCGAGCAGCAGGTATCTGAGACAATTCATAAGGGAGTTCCCTTGGGCTACTATTCATTTGCAGGAATCACACATTTACCTCGCTCTCTCCAGCTTGAACCAGCTGACCTGTGCAAGGAGAGTTTTCCTAAAAAGCTTTTGGTGACCATTTAATTGATCAATCAGGCTTGTCAAAGTCATCTGTCTAGTTGCAAGCTGTCAGTAAAGGAACTAATCACTGCATCATGAGAAGAGTTTCAGACCCTAAATGGTAGATAATATTTACTGCTCTTATCTTATGTGGCCCAAAAGTCACAAACCAGGCACCCAGGCATTCCCAGAGAGAAAGGGCTTTTTCATTCAAATAGTAAACTAACTCATTGTCTCCCTCCAGTTTGCGTTCACTTCTATTTTTAGTGTGCTGGGCATTTTTATCAGGAATAGATGGTGCATTATGGCAAATAGCTTTTCTGCACTATTCAGATGATTACATGGTTTTACTGTTTTATTTGTTAATAAGGAGAACTTATTAAAAATCTTAAATGTAACCATTCTTGGGTTAAAACCCATTTGATCATGATGTATTTTTTTCTACGTATTGTTCAATTTAATTTCCTACATTTTTGTTAGGAATTTTTATATCTATGTTCGTCAAGGATACACATCTCTTGTTTTATTTTCTGGTTTTTCTATTTTTACCTTTTTTTTTTTTTTTAAAGATTTTATTTCATTATTTTCAGAAAGAGGGGAAGAGAGAGAGGCAGAGAGACATCAATGTATGGTTGCATTTCACCTGTCTCCAGCCACAGACCTGGCTGGAGACCTGGCTTGCAACCTGGTTATGTGCCCTGGCTGGGGAATCGAAGCTGCGACCTTTGGGTTCGCAGGCTGGCGCCTTAACCACTGTGCTACCAGCCAGGGCTTACCTAGTTTAGGCATCAGGATCATAATGGTCTTACAGAGTTAGAAAGTGTTTCTTCTTTTCTTGATTTTTTATTTTTATTTTTTTTGTAAAAGTGGTATTGTTTTCTCCTTAAATGTTTGGTAGAATTTTTTATTGAAACTGTTTCATCCTGGTTTTTTCTTTATAGGAAGGTTGTAACTAACAATTCAATTAGATATAGGGCTATTCAAATTATGTAATTTTTATAATTCTTTTTAATGATAATTGATATACAATGTAATACTAGTTTCAAGTGTACAACATAGTGATTCAACATTTATATACCTTACAAAAAATCACCTCAATAAAACTAATAGCCAACAATCTGTTACAGTATGTAGTTATTGTGGTATCATTGACTATACTCCCTATGCTATACATTATATCCCCATGACTTCTTTAATAATTGAAAGCGTGTAGTTCTTAATTCCCTTCCCCTTTTTCTCCTGTCCCCCCACCCCTCTTTCTTCTGGTAACCAGCAGTTTGTTCTCTTTATCTAGGAGTTGTTTTTTGTTTTGTTTTTTTAATTTAATTGTATTGTGGTAGTTATAGTATATGTAGTATGTATTACATGCATCCCATTTTTACTCCCCTCTGTCCCCTTCCCCACCCACCCACTTCCCCACTATCTAGGAGTTTATTTTTGTTTCATTTTGTTTGTTTATTTGTTTTGTTATTTTAGATTCCATATATAAGTGAAATTATATAGTATTTGCCTTTCTCTATCCAAATTATTTCACTTAACATAACACCTTTTAGGTTCATCCATGTTGTGGTAACTTAGAGAAGATGGACATATTTCTTTGTAAATAAACTTTGTTGGTTTATATCTTTCAAGGAAGTTTTTCATTTTATCCAAATTGTCAAGTTTATTGGCATAAAATTCATTATATTACCTTATTATCCTGTGAATGTGTATAATATGTGTGGTAATATCACCTACCTCATTCCCCATTTACTAATTTGTGGTTTTTATTTTCTTTATCAATTTGGTCAGAGGTTGACCAATTTTAGTGGTCTTCTAAAGAAGCAAGCTTCACTTTTTTATTTTTATTTTTTGTATTTATTTTGTTGTTGTTTCCACTTATTTCTACTTTTCACAATTCTTACAATTCCTCTTTTCTCTTTGGAATTTTCTAACATTTTGCTAGATTCCTAACATTGACTATGACTGCTAATTTTATAATTTTATTCTTTTTAAATATAGTTATTTTACCTTTAAGTACAGTTTTAGCTGCATTCAAATTTTTTAGATGTTGTATTTCATTTTTATTTAGTTCAGAATCTTTTCTAATTTCTTTTCATGTATACTTTAATACATAGATTATTTAAAAATTTGACTTATTGTTATTGTCATTGGTTACCAATCTGAATCTATTTTGATCAGAAAACAAACTTTGTACTCTCTGTTGAGAATATAATATATTCTTTCATGGTAAATATTTTGTGTGTAATTAAAATGAATGTGTATTCTGTTGTTGAATGGGGTAACTTACAAATATCAATTAGTTTATTTTAGTTGGTAGTTTTGTTCTTGTTCTCTATATTCTTAAGGATATCCTATCTATTTGTTCTGTCAATCATTGAGTGAAGGGTGCAGTTTTGCCCTACACATGTGGATTTGTCTACAATTTTTCTTGCATTATCATCAGTTTGTTCATATATTTTGAAGCTCTTTTATTTGATATACTTATATTTGGACTTTTGTATTCTCTGGGTGAGTTGGCCACCTTTATCATTATGAAATGACCCCTTTTGTCTCTTTTAATATTGTTAGTCCTGAAATATATGATGTGCAAAATTACTACAACCATGTTAGCATTTTTTCACTAATGTTTGTGACATCATTTCTTAATTCATTAATTTTCACCAGTTACTGTCTTTATACCTAACATGGGTTTCATATAGGCAGTGATTGTTGGATCTCTCTATTTTATCCAATCTATCAATCTCTGTCCTTTAGCTGGAATGTTTAGGTAATTTATATTGAATATGGTTATTGATATTGATTAAACTACCCCCTTATTTTTCACTAATGTCCCATTTTTCTTTTTCCCCTCCCCTATTTTTATTGTCTTTTTGCAGATTGAATAGTTTTATGATTCCATTTTACATCCTTTGTGGGTGATTGATTAACTGTAGTCTGTAATTGATGGCAAATAAGCATATGAAGAGATTCTCAACATAATCATTAAGGGAATAATTTAACATTACAATGAAATACCACTATATACTCATAGAATGAGCAAAATTTAAAAAGTCAGGAAATAACAAATATTGGCAAGGAAGTGGAATAATTAGAATTCTCATACACTGTAGGTACAAATGTAAAAATTGGACAAATACGTGTAAACTGGGCATGTTTCAGAAAGTTAAACATATATGTATGTTCTGATCCAACCATTTAACAATTAGTCATTTATCCAGAGGCAATAAAGCAGATGTCCATATAAAGATTATATACAAAGTTTACACAGGTTTATTCATAGCAGTAACTTAAAAAAAAATGTGAAGGAGTAAGTTGTAGAAAAACCATGCAATGAAATCCTATTCTGTAACATGAATGAGGATCAGAATAACTATGTTGATTGTTAAAATGCCAGATTGAAAGTATTCACAGTGAATGATTTCTGTGGTAATTTATTTTCTGTTTCAGTTTAACTGGGCCAACGGTTGACCAAATAGCTGATTAGACATTATTTCTGAATATGATTGTGAGACAGTCACTAGAAGAGTTTAGCACTGAAACTGGTGGACTTACTACAACAGGTGACCCATCCAAACATGTGTGAGTGTCATGTAATCCATTGAGGACTTGAACTAAAATGTAGAGGGAGGTTGAATTCACTCTGTTCTGCTGTTTTGGCTGGGACAGTAATCTCCTGCCCTCAGTACTCCTGATAGCCAGACTTAAGCTGTGTCCTGGAGTTAATGGGTATATTTATGAAAATGGTTTATGCTTAAAATGAGTTCTGATTTTAGATGGTGCTCAACACCATTTCCTGCAACTTTACCTGTAAGGGTGTCTTCATATGGTACATTTAGAAAGTAGTTGTATTCTGTTGCCCTTTTTCCTGTTCAGACTTTTCCAGGAGGCTATTTCCTATTTATTGGTGCTATCTAAGGTAGCCCTTATGTCTGTTTCTCATCTTATTTCAGTAATTAAAATATCCAGATCCATGTAATTATGAAAATTCAATCTCATTAGAATCAGTGATCCTTTCTCTCCACCCTTGCGGGCTGCAGTGAAAAAGGGAATGCGCCTTCACTTTCTCCATTTTGCAAACCATTGCTACTTTTTCTCTACATCAGCACTTCTTCCCACTTACTAACCCATACTTTCATCCTCTCCAGGGCAAGAGGAGTGGGAAGGAAAGAAAGGTAGGGGAGGAAACATTGTTACTTCTCTGGAACTGTTGTGATGTTGCCTTAGCAAATGTTTAAAGTTGACTCTTTTCGCATGGAGAGTTCAACTGCACTTCTGCTTAGGCAGATGATCACATTTATTTTGTTTGTCCCCTGCCTTCCATCTCAAGGTTCTTCCCCCAGCCTTGTATTTTTCAAGGTACCCATTTGGTTGGGCTATTATGAAACCTGCAGAGGGTCCTCTGTAAACCCACTCCTAGCTAACTCTTTCTCATTGGACACAACTCTTGATTACAGAAAATACTCATGTATTACTGCAGGGCTACCTTCTCTATCTCTTTCTAAAATTCTTCAGGCCCTGACTGGTGGCACAGTGGATAAGGCGCTGACCTGCGAACCCAAAGGTTGCTGGTTTGATTCCCCAGCCAGGGCACATAACCAGGTTGCAAGCCAGGTCTCCATCCAGGTCCGTAGCTGGAGGCAGGTTAGAGACATTGATGTCTCTCTCCCTCTCTGCTTCTCTCCCTTCCCCTTTCTCTAAAAATAATAAATAAAATATTAAAAAAAGAAAAAGAAAAGAAAGTCAAAGACCAGGAGCACAGGCTCATTAAAATGTTAATCACAGGATTATAGAATGCATCCTCCTACACATTAGAAAAGCCTGTTGTTTTATAATGAGATTAAAGCTGAAAGAAGTGCAAAGATCAGAACCTATTTAAGAAGAGGTCTAAAAGGAAATCCAAACACAAAAGAAGGCACAAAAACAAGCATCCTGGGGAATTTTTAGACTGACACTACAGCCTAACAAATGGTAAATACAGCCCAACCTCTAGCTAAATAAATATAAAACCTCACACTAAAGGCTTATTTACTTCATTTTATTTTACCTAATCCATCATGTCTGGCTTTCAACAAAAATTACAAGGTTTGTTAAAAAGGCAAAGAACATAGTCTGAAGATATGGGGTAGCATCAGAATCAGACTCAGAGATGGTAGAAATTGTGGAACATTCAGATGTGGAATACAAGATAACTGTGATTAATATGGTAAGTGCTCTAATGGGAAAAGTTGACAACATACAAGAACTGTTAAGTAATAAGAGAGGGGAGAAATTGAATCATATAAAGTGATCAATTAGAGATGACAAAATAAAAAGTGGAAAAAACAAAAATAAAAAAGATATAGAACATGGCCAATTAAAGGAAACAGTGACAAATATGATAGAACTTGAGACTTTAATAAATGAAAAAATATGGGGATATTGAAGGACATACTATGCTAACACTACTCAAAAGAAACCTGGAGTGATGATATTCATTCCAGACAAAGTGTACTTCAGAAGAAGGAAAATTATCAGGAATATGGAAAGCACTACATAATCATGAAATAATCAATTCTCCAAGAATCTATAAAAATCTTTAATGTTTATGCTCCTAACAACAGAATGTTAAAATACTTGACACAAAAACTGGTAGATTTTCAAGGAGAAGTAGACACATTACTGTTATAATTGGAGACTTCAACATCCCTAAATCAATAATTGACAGATCCACTGGATGGAAAATCAGTAAGTACCTAGTTGAACTGAACAATACCATCAATCAACTGGATTCAATTGACATTTATAAAATACTTCAACAATATATCAGAATGAACATTTTTCTCAAACTCTCACGGAACATTCCCCAAAATAGACTATATTCTGGGCCAGGTATCACACCTTAACAAGCTTAATAGGATAGAACTCAAAGTATTCTCTCAGTCCAAAATGGAATTAAATTAAAAATAAATAACAGCATGATAGCTAGACATTCCTCAAAGATTTGAAGATTAAGCAATATGCTTTGAGGTAATACATAACTCAAGACATCTCAAGAAAAATTAAAATATATTTTGAACTAAATGAAAATGAAAAGAACATATCAAAATTTATTCTATGCAGTAAAAGCAGGACTTTCAAGAAAATTAAAAGCATTAAATGCCTATATTAAAAAATAAAGCTCTAAACTAAAACACTCAAGCTTCAGCATTAGGAAGCACGAAAATTTAGGGCAAGTTAAATCGAAAGCAAGGAAAAAATTAAAATAATATAGCAGAAAGCAATGAAATTGAAAATAGAAAATCATTAAATCAGTGAAAACAAAAACTGGTTCTTTTAAAAGATGAATAACACACTTAATTTCTAATCAGACTAATCATGAAAGTACAGAAAGCACACAAGTTGTCAGTATCAGAAATAAAAGAGATGCCATCACTACTGATCCCAGTATTAAAAGGGTTACAAACGCACACATTGAGAAACATTGATTTAAATGAACTCAGCCACGATTTAAAATTGTTTCGATCATTTTATATAACAATATCTTTTTCCTTAATATTGAATTGTCATTTCTCTTCTATCTTAAAACCACAATAAAAGCAAACATCTATAATTGTCTGTCAATTTTTCATTCTTAATTTTTATTATATACTTATGACTTACTGAGCACTGTTAAAAATGCAAAGGATTAGGTTAGCTAAGCCCAATTTGATATCAATGAAAAAAATTCTAAGTAACTAAAGGAGATAGAGAAACTCACTGGTAGGAATCAATCTACATAAACACCATCAAGACCCATAAGCTCTCTGAGGAAAACCTGAATGTGGTAGCTATGTTTATTGGTAAATCTGCGCTGACGACTGTATGTTGGAAAGAATGGTCACATTATTGAACCTACAAGTATGTGCAGGTCTTTTGATCCTTTTATAGTATAATGTAGCTGAGAAGCCAAAATAAACTATTTCTTTACCTCTGTTACTATTCACAAGTTCTCCAGTAGTGTTTGCAACCAGCTTCTGATGGCCAATGAAAGTTAGTTTTAACTGGGTAAAATAAAAATCACTTATGTATACTATAACTAAGTTAGGTTATATAATACATATTCTAGCTAATTAATGATGTTAATCATACCTAATTTACTTAGCCATATATTATGGTAAATATAATAAATTTATTAATTATCTCCAGTAAAAACTCAATAATACAATTCCTGAAAAAGTAATGTTCTCTGATTAAATACATATTACAACAGGCAGAAGCAGCTATATCCCTGTGATACTCTGGGGTACATGTGATTTTCATAAATACTTTAAAACATTATATTGAATTCAAAATCAGTGACATATGTTTAACATTACCTGTTGAAGAAATTTCAAGTTTACATTCAATAGTTAAAGTAAACAAATGCTTGTAAACATAGAAGAATTCTTATAAACTGTCAATACCTGCTGTCATGAGTCAATGTCAACATTTTACAACTAACAGAAATACATTCACTTCTGGCACGATCACAGTGAAAACCATGCCTCAATAAAGTTCAGGGAAATGAACCAAAAAGTTTCAAGGAGATGAAAGAAGATAAAAGATGTTCTACCAAATGTGGAAAGACCTCAGCTGGTCCTCTTCCTGCTTTGTGCAACAACTGGCTAGGATGACCAGGGGCCTTCTTGGGTTCTAAGGAGGGAGAGAGTGGAATGGGTATTATTCTTTAGGTGGCACCTTAGGGTCATTTAGGAAGGTCTGTGTGTCTGAATTGGCCCATGTGATATACTCAATGTGTATGTCGCTAGCATGATCAGAGTTGTCAGGATGCAGAGCAATCAATGTATCTAGACTCCAGAGTACTATACAATCAGCCCCAGGGTGCCAATTTATTCAGAAGAGCACAGATGCTCAAGTAAGTGGTTGGTAAGTGTGTTGCCTATTCCTTTTTCTCAGCATCTCTTTGTAAGCTTGGAGTGGTCCTGCCCTCGTAGCTGGGGTGTTGCTGGAGGCAGATTGCCGCTAGGGTGGGATGTTTTAACAGCTCATCTTGGAATTCAAACTCCTGTTGCTCCAGCAATGTTTTTCTGGCTGAGTATATTTGACCTGTTTACCACTCTCCCTTTCAGGCAAGTAGTCAGGGAATGAATCATTGGAACATAGTTCAGATACCAGGTAGTATGGATAGTAGGACTCTCTCTCCAAACTCACTTCCCTTTATGAGTCATCTTCAACCTAGAGACATGTGGGTGCTCTATCCTTATTAGTTATCCTTTGTCACCTCTAGAGTATGAGTAATCAAAGTCTGAATTTTGCCAGTGACTGGCTGAACAACTCTTAAACCCTGTGTGCCTTATCTAACCTATAGAAAACAAGGATAGTAATAGGATTTAACAGTAATATTCTATAGCTAGAATACCAACTCATTTTCTAGTTGAGAGATCAAGGAGAAGTTATTTACCTTCCAGTGCCTCAGTTTCTTCTTCTGTGAAATGGAGATCATAATAGTACCTACCTCATTGACTTGATGTGAACATTAAATGAGTTAACATATATAAGTACTTAAAACAGAGCCTGGCACAAAATAGACACTATGTAAGTGTTATTATTACTATTATTATCATCATCATGGCTCTTTTATAATAATGGAACGTTGGAATAATGGAAAGTTGGCAGAGAATTTTTCATGTGTTTATTGGAAGCCTCTGCATTCAGCTGGCCAGTGATAATGTAAAAATTACAACCAGGTAAAACTTTAGAAAATATAAGTAGGTAGTGATATAGATAAATTATGTAAACAACAGGTAATATTTGAGTGGCTTTGCAGTGGGCTATTTCTCTTCTAACTTTCCTGGTTTTATTAATTTATAAAGAAAAATATAATTTTTAATAAAAACACAATTTTGAAAAATGCTTATACATGGCAAAGAGTAAAGATAAGCATTGGAGAAGGTGGGTATTTAACATGTGGTTAGACAAGTAAGTAGCTTCTATCAAAATATGTTTCTAAAGGAGAAAAATGTAAATGTTGAGATGTCAAATAATTTTTAAAAAAGAAAATGTAGGAGACACTTAACAGATTTCTGAAAAAGAAAGATGAGATTTATAAGGTTGAAATATGAAAAAAATTCTGGTCACAACAATATTTTTGACTAAATCTTCTGGAATGGTAGTAAAAACATTGGTAAATCCTATTCTCCACAAAAGCAATAAAATATCAGCAAAATTATCTTTTTTTTTTTTTTTAGAACTCTAGTAATTAGCCAAAAGCTTACAGCAATCTCAATAGTGATTATGCAAAAAACCCTGAACTTCAGTAAAAACAGTAGACATTGATGTTTACCTTGGCCTGTTCCTATCCCCCTGTCCACAGAAATACAATTTAAAGGCACAAGATTCCATTTTACACCTACTAGAATGATTATAATGACTAAGATAGACAGTAATAAATGTTGGTGGGAATATGGAGCAACATGGCTGGTTGAAATGTAAATCAATGCAGCCACTTTGGACAGCAATTTGAGTTTCTCAAAAAGTTAAAAATAAATCACCATATAAGCTAGCAATTCCATTACTAAATATCCACACAAGAAAACTGAGAACATAAATCTTGTACACAAGGACATGTTCATGGTTACATTATTCATGATATCCAAAAACTGTCCATCAACTTGATAGGCAAAATAAATCGAGATAGAGCCCTGGCTGGTGGCGCAGTGGAAAAGGTGCCGACCTCCGAACCCAAAGGTCACTGGTTCAATTCCCAGCCAGGGCACATGCCCAGGTTGCAAGCCAGGTCTCCAGCCAGGTCCTTAGCTGGAGGCAGGTAAAAAGCAACCATACATCCATGTTTCTCTCCCTCTCTAAAAATAATTAATAAAATATTTTAAAATAAATAAATGGTGCTAAAAATGTGGCATATCCATACAGTGAAATACTATTCTGTAATAAAAACTACTGACATATGGTATGTCAATTTGAACTTCAAAACTTTGTGCTAAGTGTAATAAGCCAGGCACAAGAAACCACATATTATATGATTCTATTTATATGAAATATCCAGAAAAGCCAGACTTTTAGAGACAGAAAATGGATTAATGGTTGTCTAAAGCTGGCTATGGGAATGGGATTAACTGTAAATGGGTAAGAGTGATCTTACTGGAGAAATGAAAATGTTTTAAAACTGATTTATGTTGATGGTTACACCACTTAGTAATGTTCATAATCATTAAATTGTATATTTGAAAAGGATAAACTTTATGATATCTAATTTGATAAAATGTTTTACAAGAATATTTTAAGCTAACTCTCCCACCCAGTAATAAGAGAACACTGCTAAATATATTTTGTAATCAATGGCCTAATTGGGACAAAGATGCAGACTTTCAATTACCAATCAATATCTGTGCCTGGTACTAGATCAAGGATAGAAAAGGGTATTTATAATGCAGTATCTTGGGAGAGCCTTTGAGTTAAAAACCCATTGTAAGAAATGGCCTTTCTTTAAAAGGGAGTTCTGAGTGTGAAGTCAAATTACTGAACAATGAAGAATCAAATATGTGTAAGCAGATTTGAAGCTAAATTTAGGAAACAGAACCTGGACTTAACAACTGGTCTTAGACAGTTTTGTATAAAAGGGAATTGTATTAGCTGCCTCACATATTTCCTCTCCTCTTAGGTTTTGACATTCATGGGTCATTAACCAAGGAAAAGCAAAGTAGAGCTTCATTATTATTGATGAACATTTTTATCGCTAAACCTGAAGTGGGGGAAATCCAAATTATAAACATAGCTGTTGTTAATTGTATTGAAAGCTGTATATTTCCTCCTCCTCTCCTAACAGAGGATAGGATATTCACTCTACAGTTCATAACTATTTAATAAAACAGTTATTGAACATGTATGTTTCAAGTACTCTTCTAAGCCCTTGGGGTATAGCAGTAAACAAAAAGATTATAAAGTCAAGCCCTAGCTGGTGGCACAGTGGATAAGGCACCAGCCTTCGAACCCAAAGGTTGCTGGTTCAATTCCCAGCCAGGGCACATAACCAGGTTGCAAGCCAGGTCTCCTGCCAGAGCTGTAGTTGGAGGCAGGTGAAAGACAACCATACATTGATGTTTCTCTCCCTCTCTGCCTCTTTCCCTTCCCCCTTCTCTGAAAATAATAAATAAAATCTTTAAAAAAAAAAAAGATTATAAAGTCATCTGTATATTGGTAAAGTGCAAGCTTTGGTTCAAGCTTTTTAATGTTTAATTCTACCCTACTACAAATAATTTAATCTAAATCATGAAAAACTTTTGAAATATTTTCAGGAATAATAACAGCAAACATTTATTGAATAATTTCTATGTGTCAAGTATTACATGAAACACTTTAAATAATTCATCTTACTCTTTATAACAACCTACCAGGAATATTTCAGCATTAATCAACTTCATTAACATAAGAGGAAGCTGAGGGTTAGAGAGTCTAAATGACCTATCTAAAATGACATAGGTCATAAGTAGCACATCTAAGAACAAGCCCAAGCCCCAGGGTTAGGTGTGAATCTCTTGAGAACTTTATTGCAAACCATTCTGTCTTGGGGCAACAAGAGAAGTATTCCTGATAAGAAGCTGAGTAGCAAAGAGAATAATTACATACCAGTTACAAGAGTAGCACTCCTGAGGAATCTCCCTCAAGGCCCAACTGTAGTCCTTCACCTCAGATCTGGCATGGGAGATTCGGCCACCTTGGGAGCATTCATTTTTTGACTAAAAAGTTAGAGAATCAGGAGCTAAAAAATACTTGAATAATGACAAGAGAGGCAATAATTTAGTAAAAAAACAAAGAAAATTCAGATAAAATTTTACAGGAAAATGAATAATCTTGAAAGTGTGATGTGGGATAGGGTTAATTCTCTGAAGATATATAGAAAACTCATTCCAGCATCAGAGGAAATGGAATGAACTGTTTAACAAAAGTGAATTGCTGAAAAGTTGTCATTGCAAAGAAATTCTGAAGTATGCAATTGCTTTAGCTGAAGCACATGGAGTTAATCATGACATAGTAGAGATTTTTTTTCACCTCCCTTGAAATAATTAGCCACAGACTGTAAGTACATTTTTCATGTCAAATGGACAGTGGCTTCAAAGAAATCAGAGGGCGGAACTGCAAGAGAGTGAGAAAAGAAGACTGACTTGATGCACGAAAGACCAAATATCAACATTTCTTGTATAACCACTGAACATGTGTCAGCAAGCATGAGGTCACTTTTCAACTGAAACAATAAGACCGAATTGGTAGTTTATTGTGTAATAGAAGCATGGAACCGGGGTTCATCTTGCCTATCAACTCAAAAGCTTTTAGGATATTGGAAACAACGTGGTGTTTTAGTTAACTCTCACTCCAAACGATGTGAATAAAAGTACAACAAAACTTCTGAAAAAACTAATGCTAAATAGGATGCCTGGAAAGGAAAAGCATAAAGTGAACAGCTACCCTGATCTAACTGAACTTGATATCTTTGGTTTGCACTCTGCACTTTGCACAATGATAGTGTGTGTCAGCTGGACATGTATGTTATAGAAGGCATGCTAGGAGCCCTGTTATTCAGGGCTATTAAACTGATATTATGTTAATTAACTCTCTTTTTAGTATCAGGTTCATGAGTTGTCTTTTTGTTCACAATGTGTTACATGACTTCTGCCTGTGGTTATCTCTACCTGAATTTTTAAAACTGAGTAGTCAATGAGTTTTATGAATCTCAGTTCAGTTTCTAGTTATGTGCCTGGAAAAAGAACGGATACTCTTCTATTCTGGCCATGCTAGCCCTGTACTGCTAAAACCTATATAATGGCTCTCTATCATAATCATTATCATCATCGTGGCAATGTTACGGTCAAAGCACTTTACATATATTAACTCTTGTAACTGTCATAATATCTGTTGAAATGGGCACTACTGTTACATTTTACTAAGAAGCACGTGGAGATGCAAATAGGTTGTGACTTCACCACATCACACAGTAAGTGGCAGAGCTGAAATGGAAACTCAGTTATCCTACCGTTGGAGTCTATGCGCTTCACCAAAACATACTTTAAACTGCAACAGCTATACTGAAATCACGTTGCTATGCATGTCCCCTACTCTTCCTCTCAGATCGAACTAGGTAGAGGTTTCTCATTTGCTATCGCTGACTAGCCTCTTTTTGCTTCTTCTCTGGGGTAGCCCAAGTCAACATTTATGAGAATGCCATAATGTATATGTAGCTTCAGGGGAGTGGAATCAAGTTGCATTTCTTCAATATTATAGACAAGATCCTGGGAGGACAAAACATAAAATGAATGGAAATTTATCCAATTCAAATATACAGCATCCTGTATATCATAAAGTAAGAATGCTCAGAGGGGCTATATCTGAACTCGGCTTATATAAACTGGAACTAATGATGAAAAATGTTTTCAAAAAACTAAAACACAGTGTTCTAAGCAGTTTTGGAATGAGTAATTGATGTTTGTGGTATCCAGGGACAAATTACTCATTCAGAAATTTAAGAAAGGAATAAAGTCCCAGGGGTGTTAGTCCAAATCTTATATTTCTTCTTTGTTTCTGTTGCCCCTGTTTATTGTAATGACCTGTCTGGTTTTTGGATACCTCTATCCTTTATCCATATACGTAAGAACACTTAGGGGACACCTGCATATTTTGGCATTTCCTAGGTACAGAACCAATCTTGATGTTGGTCAGTGATGATATAAGAAGATATAAACCAGAGACATTAACTCAGTCCTGCCTAACCTATGGCTTCTCTCTCCTTACAGTCTAACAATACCCTAGATACATGACCCTAAGCCTTAATCTTCTTTTTATAAGTTTAGCTCCTACTGTAGCCATTATCTAGGGCTGCAGTATGTCATCCCCTTGCTTGACCCCCTTTTCTAAACCTGAAACCGACTGCACTTCTAACTTTGGAATTTAATTCTTGTAACCTAAGAATTTAAACTCCTGCCTATTCCAAACAATCACCTGCCCTAGAGAAACTGTCTTTCCAAAATCACTTCAGAATTCATTCTCCACTTTAGTTCTGGCCAGAACACCCTCAGGCAGACTGTTATTTCAAGCACTTCTTATGTCCTGTTGTCTTTTTTTTTTTTTTTCAACTATGGCCTTTCTCTAGAGGAGAAACTCATTACATTCCTCACTCCCTGCTCTGTCTCCAGACCAAAAGTGCACCATAGGACAGCTGTCTCTTCCGATGGGCCTTGTCTTTATGTTCCTTCACTGTGCTTTTAGAAATTCTTACTTGAGTTTTGAACAACCATGGCATGCTATTTGATGCCTAATTCAGACACCACTAAACATGAAGCTAATTTCCTCTATGGGATCTTCCCATGCTGTATAGCACATCACCTGGCATGTAGTGAAAACTCAGAAATATGTGTTGAGAAAGGGAAAAAAAGGAGGTGGGCAGAATATGAAGTTCAACATTCTTGTTACTTGTGCTAACATGGATAAGTATGTTAAGCTATGTGTAACTTATTTCCTCACCTGTAAAGGACTATAATAATTTTTACACAGACTAAGAAGAATTAGTGATTTTTACCTCCAAGGGCAAGGTAGAATATCTGTTTAAGTATTGAAGCAAAAAAAGAATGATACTGTATAAGAAAATTTACTGACTCAGAACAATGATAATAGTTTAAGTTAATAACAGGTTTTAAAGAGTTTGTGCTGATTGTTTTTTGTATAATAATCTACATAAGGTGATTAGCATAAACATACATTTTTATAAAATGGTTGCCAATAATTACTTTTGTGTAGTGGCTTTATCATGCTTCATTGAGCATTTATGATGACCAATATATTATACTTGCAAATAAAAAAGATATATAGGTATGTATAAATGTGTGTATATATACATATATATCTGAAATAAATGTAATTAAAATATATATCAATTTTATATAATTATATAATATCATATAATAATTATATGATACAGATAATAACTGGAATACCAGCTAATGTAAAGGAAAGGGGAATTTAATGTTAGAGATAAGCACATTTGTTTTTTTGACTGATAGATAACCTGCCCAAAGTAACATATTAGTATTAATGTTTTCTTAAATCAATTAGTAGTATTTTAAACAACGGGACAAAAAAACACCCACTTTTACTACTTGTATTTTTTTAAATATTTTTTTATTCATTATTTTTAGAGAGAGGGGAAGAGAGGGAGGCAGAGAGGGAGAGAAACATCAGTGTACGTCTGGTGGTCTTTCACCTGCCTCCAGCTATGGACCTGACTGGAGACCTGGCTCGCAACCTGGCTATGTGCCCTGGATGAGAATCAACCCAGCAACCTGTATTTGTATATTTTTAATTCTAAATTTAAATTAATCAATGAATTGAGAGCTGTCATGCGCCAATTTCCTTTCCTGTATGAGAAATTATTCTGCATTTCTATGTGTAGAAGAAAGAGTATAGGAAAGTTTGAGAAAGGTTTTGGTTGTTTTGAACAGCTAATCGTTGATTACAATAATGATACACGAAGAGAAATATGATGCAATATAGTTTACACTGTCATGATTCAAGGTTTCCCAAAAGTATTATGTAATTCAGTTCACCAGTTGCACTGGTCTATTTCATTTGTCCTTACAGCAAGCAAGCTAACGAAATAGGAAATTATTTGAGCCAAGTAATTCATTGGAAGTAATTCAGTTCAACTGTAGTTTTTTTCATCTCTCCAGGACAAGTCAAAATACACCTTAACTTACAAATATCCAAAGTCCTGACCTTTTGATTTTTCATAATTTTTTTTTACTGACATGAGTTATTCTTCCCACCCTTTTCCAGTTAGTAATTTGGATTTTTTCCTGAAGAGGATTTTTCCATGCACACCACAGAAAGCTATCCATCAAGTTCTTCCCATGCTTAGGTTTTTATTCATCTTAACCAATACCAATTTTTGTTGGATAAAAACCAGAAAGTTAGGGAAACTACAAATGGAAAAGATATGACATGTCAACCAGTATAACTTCCTACAAACAAGATTACTTCTTATAATTTATTTAATTTATTTTATTATACCTGACATCATCACAATAGCACCACTAGCCTTTAATCATAGAGTGAGAATGTTATTCTTTCGTAATGCTTAATATAATATTCTGTTTTATGTTTTCTTCCTTCCCAGAGTTGGAGGAAAAAATGAAGAGAAATATTTTGGCTTCGTAATTCTCCTCCCATCCCTGCCCATGCCAAGTCTTTTCCTTTGAGTTCTGAACCATTAACTCTTAGTGCACTCAGAGGCATTAACTGAGCTAAAGGAGATTTTCCTTACCAGGGACGAAAGAAGAACAAAACCATTTATCATTTACTAGAGAAGGAAGAAAGGAAAAGTATCCAAATGTAGTCTCATTTGGTTATAAACAGCTACACTATGGTCCTTCAAATTACTATTTCCCTCCTACAAACATTTCATGTGTATGACTGTCATCTCACCCAATTATGCAACAAATATTCAGGTAGTTTATACTATGGGACAGGCATTTTTCTATGCGTAGGGCTTAAAATTTGCAATTCTGTAATCCCAATCCTTAAAGTGGTGGGAAAAGAGATAGCAAATCACAATTGTATATTATGCAAAAGCATTTTAATAGAAAAATGCACATGGTGTAAGGGAGATATTTTTAAAAACCAAGATTTTTTCTGGCATTACAGAAAGGCTTCAATAAAGGAGAGATTGAGTTTTGACTTGAGATTTGACTTGAAGAATGACTAGAAGAAATTCCTTAGGCAAGATGGCCAAATAAAGGGAACAGAGTATGTAAAACCTAAAAGCTGTGAGTACAGCATGCTTAGCAAACAACTCTGAGTAACAGGATGTGTGGAAAAAATAGTGAATTTGGAACTAGATATTATAAGACCTTCGGGTTTTGTTTTTTTTGTTTTTTTTTTCCAGAAAGATTTGATCTGAGAGTTTGAAGGGTTTAAATAAAAAGGGATACCTCAATTAAATTTATATTTCTAAAAGTTTATTTATCTTATTGGTATAGATCTTCTGCAAAGGTATCATTTAAAATGTTTAAGTCACCCCTGGCTGGTAGCATAGTGGATAAGGCGCGAACCCAAAGGTCACTGGTTCGATCCCCCAGCCAGGGCACATAACCAGGTTGTAAGCCAGGTCTCCAGCCAGCTCCGTAGGAGAAAGGCAACCATACATTTATGTTTCTCTCCTTTCCTCTCTCTATGGAAATAATAAATAAAATCTTAATAAATAAATAAAATATTTAAGTCTAGATAATGGATAACCATATCCTTTAATAAAATGAAAATCAAGAAAAGCATTTAAGGAATGGCAAGGTAAGGACTTCTGAAAATCCTCACTTCCATAAAAACA
Source organism: Noctilio leporinus (assembly GCA_004026585.1). NCBI lineage: Eukaryota > Metazoa > Chordata > Mammalia > Chiroptera > Noctilionidae > Noctilio > Noctilio leporinus. The sequence goes on along the minus strand of PVIW01000188.1, from coordinate 82,386 downwards.
ATGAGAACAAAAATAGTCAAAATCAACCTTTTTTTTAGAACTCTGGAAGTTTGCCAAAGGCTTACAACAATATTAACAGCATTTATCCAAGACAAATTGATGATGTGAGAGTGATACCAACAAGATGACCAAGTAAGACATTTCTTGCTGTAGTTCCTCTTCAGCACAATAATTTGGTATCCATAAACAGGCAAAAATACCTTTGAGAGAGCCATTTAATCCAGCAGCATATGCCAAGAGCCTACCTATGCATTGAGTAAGAGGCATACGGACCTAGGTCATAGATACGAATCCTACAATGACATATGAGCTGAATCTAGCTACTCAGTACTCTTCCTCTATGTTTTTTCTCTTGGAGAACATAGTATTAGACAATCACTCATGGACAAATGAGCCCTCAGGAAAGTCCAGTAGAACAGCAGAGAACTATCAGTGTACAACTGAAGCAAGAAAAATTACAAGTTTGAATGCTTGGAGAGGGTAAAAGGAACAACTTGATTGTATATCACCCCATCCAAGGTAGCACAGCCCAGTGCAGAGACATTTTCTTGGCCCAAGGTTTCTCAAAGAGGGAACGTGAGAGTGTGTTCAGGTGAACACCCAGCTTTCCCAACAAGGTAGATCCTGCTACAAGGGCCAATTTCTCTGTTTCCTCAACCATAGTACTTCCTGAGTTGTGAGCTGCACAAGCTGGGGTGCAAAGAGCCTGGAAGAGTGGCAATTAAGACTCCCAGAGGGCACTAAAGGAACATAGGTCTTACTAACCACAGTTGGACTCCATCAAGAAGCTACCCAGGAATGGCCACCCCCAGGGCTCCATATACCTCACCCATATACCTGTGGCTAACTACATGTGCAAGAACCTGATGGTAGTAAGAGTGAGTTGTGGTGGAGGACTAGTAAGCATGCGCATAAAACTGGCCTCACTCTGTAGGCCAGAGAGAGATCACAAACTTAATGTTATTGGAAAACTCAATAAAATCAAGGGCTCAGCCCTGGTCTACCTGGCTTAATTGGTTGGAGAGTCACCCTGTAACCAAAGTTTGGAGGATTCAATTCCCAGTCAGAGCACATATGACATAGGTTGTGGGTTTGCTGCCCTGTCCAGGCACATGCAGCCCTTGGTCTGGATGTGTAAAATCCCTAGTTCAAGAGTGTATGGGAGGCAACCATTTGATGCTTCTCTCTTGCATCAATGTTTCTCTCTCTCCCTTCCCCTTTCTCTGAAAACAATAAAGAAAAAGTGCTTGGGTGAGGATAAATAAATAAATAATCAGTGACTGACATTTCATTAGAAGCCATGGAAACTAGAGAGCAAGATGACATTTTCAAAATGCTGAAAAATGTGTAACCTGAGAATTCTGTATCTTACAAAAACATCTTTCAAAACTAAAGGTGAAGTTAATTTATTTTCAGATACTAAAAAGACTTTATCATTAGCAGATCTACTGTACAAATGAAAAGACACCAAACAATAATTGCTTCAACATAAATAAAACACTGATAAATGTAACTACATAAATTAATAAAAATAAGAGTAGCCACATCTTTCTTATGAATTTTTTCTTCTATCTGAATAAAAGACAAATGCATGAATAAATAATAATAAAACTGTTGAGATTATAATGCATAAAGATATAATTTGTAGGACAATAGTAGCACAAATAGTCTGGAGGGAATGAAGCTATATTGGAGCAAAGTTTTTGTATAATATTATTAAAAAATAGACATTTATTTGAATTACATATATTGTTTTAGTTAAGATATAAATCATAACCCTTAGCACAATATTCAGAGAATAACTAAAATATGCTTTAAAAAATGTACAAGTTTGAAAACAGTAATTAAAAATTATCTAATGCAGAAGAAAGCACTTATGGAGGAAGAGGAGAATAACAACCACTGCAACAAAAAGCATAAAACCCATAAAAAACAAAAAGCAAAATGGTAGATGAAAATCCTACCTTATAGATAACTACATTAAATGTAAACAAGCTAAACTTTCCAATCAAAAAAACAGAGATTGTAGAATGGATTTTTAAACAATCAAATTACCTCATTGTATGCTGTCTATAAGACACATAGGCATTAAATCCAGAGGCAAAAATTGGTTGAAAGTACATGATGGAAAAGTTAATACCATTCAAACAGTAACCACAAGAGAGCTTGAATAGTTATACTAAAATCAGACAAAATATACTTTGAGACAAAAATTACTACTAAGCCAAAGTAGAATATTTATATTGACAAAATAGTCAATTCATCAAGATGATAAAACAGTTATGAACATTTATCCACATAAGAACCAAAGCTCTCCACCAACGAAACAAGAACGGACAATTCAACAATAATATTTGAATACTTCAATACCCTACTTTCAATAATTGCTAGCATAACTAGGCAGAATATCAGAGACAATATCACTATAACCCAACTAGCTTTAACAGATATCTAATGATCACAGCCCAACAACAGCGGAATACACACTGTTCTCTAGCGTACAGTACATAGAACATTCTTCAGGTTAGATAATATGTTGGGCCCTTAAAAAATCTCCATGAATTTAAATGGATCGAAATTATGCAAATACTTTCTCTGCGCAGATGTCATATCAATAGCAGAAGAATGATGAGTTCAAATTTGACAATGGAAATATGAAGTCACCTTAAATTTTTAAGCAGGAAAAAAATGAGCATTTGTTTTACAAAAAATTAATTCAACAAATTTAATAATCAATAGAAAAAGACTACATAATCATGCTCATAATGATACTTGGTAATTCATATGACTGTATTAGAATGACCAACTTGAAGAATTTCTTAAAGAACCTCCCAATCACAAACACATTTAATCTTTCTGAAACCTATAATATAGAAACTATTGTCATCAAACCTCCATTTCATAGATAAGAAAACTCAGGATAAGGGATATTAATGTTTCAAACTTGTACATGCTGGGCTGTCCTTCATAAATTTCCTCCTTGCCTTGCTTGGATCCCAATTGCTGACAACAGACTATCTCACTAGCTTGCCCATCTGGGCCTCCAGGCTGCCCCTCCCCAGGAACACACCCCTCACCCTGCTCTTTCTCCACCTCCCACATTGGAAAGTTGCTCTGTATGCATCCTTCCTTCTTTCCCTCAGGAATGACACTCTATGTGGGACAGCCCCTTCACAGGGGTGTCCTCTCACCTTTCTTAGGCCCTGATACCTCAGGACAGGCCAGGGTATCACTCTTAACCCAGTAAAACTTGACAATATTTTCAACCTACTCCTGCATTGTTGGGTAACTCCTCACTTTGGACTCTAACAACCCCTTTGCTCTGTGAACTTTGTATCTCCTGTTACAACGCTGACATAACCATTTACATGTTCTGCACAACCCAGTGCTTTTAGAACTAAATTGTTCAACAAGAGAAATAAAGGGGAGAGAAAATGGAGGGGAAATGACTGGCAGAAACAGACAACAAGGAAAATGAAGCCCTGTCAACATTTTAAGGAGGGATCAGAGGTGTGATTTCCATTTCAGACAGATCAATGCCTGAATAAACTGAATTGTTCCCCACCCCCAATGTAACTCAGAGATAATGAAGTACTTGAAATTAAACAGAAGCATAAGGATGAGGCCCTAACCTACATGGAGTGGTGTCCTTATACGTGCCATTGAATACACTATCTATAAACCAGACATAGCAGTGTTAACTAGTGTGGCCTTGGAGGATGCCAACCAAAAAATGTGTGGAGATTAAATTGGTTTACTATAAAGGTCACCACTTTAAACTGCACATGTCAATAATGTTCACTGTATTCACAGACTTGCACAAACAAATATCACTATGATCTGATGTTAGAACATTTCACGGACCCCCAAAGAAATGCCATACCCCTTAGGCAGCCTGTCCCCTTACCCCCTCCAAACTGCCCTGCAAGACATAGATAGGCAACCAGTCATTACTGTAATTTCCTATAGACTTGTCTTTCCTGGATATTTCATATAAAGGAAACCATGCAAAATGTGGTATTTTGTGACTAATTTCTTTTAGTTTAACGTTTTCAAAGCTCTTGTATATCATAGCATCTATCAGTACTTAATTTTTGATTGCCAAAAATATTCCATTGTAGGAGTATACCACATTTTTTGTATTCATTCGTTAATGGACATTTGGATTTTTTCCCCACATTTTGACTATTATGACTAACGCTTCTATGGAATTCATGTGGAAGGTTTTGTGTGGGCATATCCTTTCAGACCTTGAGTATTGTATTAATTCTCTCAAGTTGCCACAACAGAATATGACAGACTGGTTGGCTTCAACAACAGCAGTGTATTTTCTCACGGTTCTGGTGGCTGGAACTCTAACATCTGAGTGTTGATAGGATTAGTCTCTAGTAAAAATCTCTCCCCATTTGTAGTTGGCTACCTTCTCGTTATGTCCTCACACAGCATAGTATTATCTGTGCACATACAGTCCAAGTGTCTCTTTTTCTTCTCATAAGGACCCAGTCCATTTAGATTAGGATCCTATGCATAGGACCTCATTTAACTTATCTCCAAGTTGAGGCTTTAATATATGCATTTGGGGAACACAATTCAATCCATAACGTTCCACCCTCTGCCCACCTAAAATTCATGTTCTTGTTACAGGCAAAATGCCTTCATTTCATTGCGGCAGCCCGCAAAGTCTTTACCCATTCCAGCATTCACTCTGGGTCCAAAGTCTCATCTAAATAAATGAAGATCGAGGCGTGATTTCATCCTGAGGCAAAATTCCTCTCCAGCTGTGAGTCTGCAAAACCAGACATGTTATGTGCTACTAAAATACAATGGTGGGACAGGCAGAGGGAAAACATTCCCATTCCAAAAGGGAAAAATTATTAGGAAGCTGGAGGTATCAGGTCCCAAGCAATTCTAAACCCCAGCAAGGCAAATTGCATTAGCTGTCAGAGCTTCAGAATAATCCTCTTTGATTAGATGTTCTGCCCAGTGGACCCACCACAGCAAGGCCCCATCTTCCAGGCCCAGGGAAGGAGGCTTCATAACCAGGACCCCCAGGGGAGCAGCCCCAGGCCCTTGATTGTGGCTGGTAGCCCTGCTGCCTCATCCCAAGGCTGCGGCCTTGCCTCTGAGGCCCTGAGCAGGAACAGCACTGCCTATGGGAGAAAGAGACGGCCCCACCTTCTGTAATCTGGAAGGAGACAGCCTTGCCCCACCCTGGCTGGTGCACCCAGGCCTTTGATGACAGTGAATTAATTACAAGTCAGCATATAGCAGGTCCATGTCTAGAACAGGAATTACTGTTTAATTTTAATCTTTAGAGGAACTTCTAGACATTTAATCTTCAGAGGAACTTCCAGACATTTCCTCCAAAATGGCTAAACTATTTTATACCCTCAGCAATGAATAAGGGTTCCAGTTACTCTACATCTTTAACAATACTTGCTATTGAGTCACTTCATTTTAATGAAACTCTTGAGCACGCCCACTAACATATTTTAGCCACCGGCTTTTTCTTTCCTCTGTCCTTCACTGTTTGCCTTTCTCTATCCTTCTTTTTTTCATCAAACTAGCGCCAGCTCACTTGCAGAAAGCAAAACATAAAAAGGAACTTAGGAAGCAGTTTGGGGTTTTTATGTATTTGTTTTTAACAAGCCTGTTTTCAGTACTATGACATTTGCTGTCACTTAGTGAACTTGGTTCTGTGAAGCAAGCTCTCGGAGGCTGGTTAATTTTGCTAAAACCACTTTCCATAGTATTTCTTTCCAGATAGGTCTGATTGCCTAGCATTTAGCTAAACGGGCCTCAGGCAAGGGCTGTCTAAAAAGTCAGAGCTTGTATGCATGAGGAAAAATGTACATATTTTAAAAATCGATATAACTAATTCACCTAATAGCATCAATTATGTAATTGCTTAGTCATCTGTGTTATTTACATAGCCAATTAACTCATGGTTTAAAAACAAATTTATGCCCTTACAATAATGTCTTCTCAGGCACCAATCTGGGACACATCTAAATACCAAGGGAAAAAGAAATGAGGTAGAATAAATATTTTTTATTCCGTGAACTCTGAATTTTCTTAACAGCCCAAGTAAAACCGGTGCTTCTGGTTTCCAGCTGCGTAGTCCCCAGCTGTAATTTTTTTCTTAAATGGTTCTATTTTGGTTCGCAGTAGTCGCATAATCCTGGGATATCCTCTTGAACTTTCAGTTGAAGATTATCACTATCAGACTGGAATTACATCATAAAGGCTTACTGACTGAGTCATCAGAGCTGCTGTTGTGATTTTCCTTTAACTCATAAAAGATAGTTACTGTGCAGCTAATGCTTCAGAGATTTTCTGATGTACGAGTATACGTTTTTCCATGGAAACACAGATGATCTTGTCATTGTGTAATTTATGAAACTGAAGTAATTCCCAGGAAAAGCACATATGTGAAAAAGTCGGCAGATTCTTAACAACAGGCAGGCGGAATTCCAGGCCAAAAGTAAGGGCTTTACAAATGCCTAAGATTGTCTTTATCTCTAAGGCAGGTGCTTTAAAACTGGACTTGTCCCAAATATTTTTTTTTCTATTCAGTTATTGTTTTTCTAGAAGTTGAAAAGGATGTCCAAGATAAGGCAGGTGCTAAGATAAGATTCCTCACGAGGAATGACTCATCAACAACCAATTGGATGTTATGTATCTGTGAACATGACCAAGGGGTGGGAGGTGTCTTGGCTGTGGTTATGAAAACTCCCTTCAGTTCAGAAAAAACAGTATTCTTAAACAAGCGTTTGAAATATTCCCACTTTAATGATAGCCACATGTATCAATTAGATACCATGAATCTATTACTGTCACTATTCAAGTTAGCAGTCTGATTTTAACATTGATGTTCATGTGAAGGAATATGATATCCTTGGTAGTTAAAACCTGGTGGGATGATGTTAATCTCTTAGTACATTTAAATTAAACACATTAAATAAATTCTTTTTAAAAATACACTAATGAATGAGTGAATCAGTAGCAAGAGGGAACAGATTTAGAGTTGAAGATGTTCAATCCTCGTATCTTTCTGAGCTATGCCAAGTTATTTTTCCTAGGAAGAACACGGATTAATGAATAATACAAAGACAGAAGTTTATTGGCCCCTTTGTCATTTACCTCCTCTGGGAATCATGGCAAGAAACAGTTGCCCTTGTTAACCTGTGAACATTTTTCACTCCCTTAGGTCATCGATGCTGGCTCAGGAGCTCCATTTTCCTTTCATTCATTAACCACATTGGGAAGTAGAGTTCCTAACCCTTTCCAGTCTAAATGTGGAACAATCACATCCCCTCACAATCAACTGCCAGTGTGCTGGGACCTTTACGTTTCACTGTGCTCTCGCAGTGACGCAAGTTTTTAACAATTGAAGGATATTAACTCAAAAACTTGTTTTCTAATTGGAGGAGCTCAAGGGATTTTAAATAAATGAACTTGTATAAACTGGAAGCTTGTACATGTGCCTTTCCAATTATTTTTTGTGCAAATTAGGGGAGAGGGCACTGCTAATCTCAGAAAGCAGATTTCAGAAATTATTTTAGCTGTGAAGCCAACTGAGGATAACAAAGCTGAGTAGTTGCGAATAGTTTGAATAGCTGAAAAGACATAACCTTGTCTTTTATCTGAGAAAAGGTATCATATTCAGAACAATGTCATTTCATTACTTAAGTTTGTGCATTTTTGTTAATTCACTGGGTTATTTTTTTTTTATTATTAAACTCAGTGGAAAGAAGAAAAAGAAATATCTAACGGGGCTCTAGACTGTTGCATGAACTTTTCCCCTTTCCTCAAGTTTGCAGAACTTAATTGTGAATTTAAAAACTACAAAGTATTCATTTATAACAATTATGACTAAATATTATCTTTGGTAATAAAAAAGGATATTAACATTACTAAGAATCACTTTCTTACCACATTTGAATTATATACATCACATTCTGGAAATTGAAAGAATAGATGAAGCGGGGCTTTCTAGGAACGTTCAAAATGTACACTGGCGTGGTGAGTTATGAAAACTTGTTTTGGGAGAATAATAGGGAAGTCCTCTGTTCTTTATCATTTCCTATTTCTTCAACCATGTGAGCAGGAAAGAAAATGGGTGGGTGAAGGGCTTTAATGGTTAATTAAGCTTTTAGTCAGCTAATATTAGATCATCTCAAGATTTAAGCACCTAAAATCTATAATTGGTCTGCTCAAAGGAACATAATCTTTAAGGAAATAGTTTAATGATGTAAAATGATATGTTAATCTGTAGAAAATTCAATATTAAGACGTTTCCAGTACATGTGCACACATGTACACATTCATTCAATCTCCAAAATAGTGTCTCATGCTTAAGCAATATTTTTTTTTTCAGTCAGTCCCTGGAATTAAAGCACTTATTAGGCAAATTAATAAATATACATAAATTTGAGTATAGAATTAGAATAATTAACTATTTGTTTAGCTTTTAAAAATATTTAAATTGCAGAAGTAATTCATAAAAACATCTTATAAAAGATTCACACTATACATGATACAACTGGACAACCAGTTATGTAAGATACATTCCAGCAATAAAACTTTTGGAAAAGGAGTTAATATATATTTTTCATTCCCTTACTTGTTTTATAAATATTTGTTTTATAATGTACTACAAATTACCAATTTGGACATTAAGACAATGAAATATTTATTATTCAGTACTAAATAGAAATGAGCTATGAAGCCATGAAAAGACATGGAGAACACTTAAATGTGCATTATTAAATGAAAGAAGCTGATCTGAAAAGTCTACATACTATATAATTCCAACTAATTGACATACTGGAAAAAGCAAAACTGTGGTGACAGTAAAAAATCAGTGGTTGCCAGGGGCTGTAAGGAGGGAGGCATGAATAAAAAGAAACAAAGTGTTTTTAGGGCAGTGAAATTATTTTATATAATACTACATATAGTGATAGATATATGTAATTATACATTTATCAAAAACCCATAGACTGTATAACCCGAAGAACAAATGATAATTTAAAGTTTGGACTTTTAGCGATAATGGTGTGTCAACATAGGTAAATTCACTATGATAAATGCACCAACAGTCAGGTGTGGGATGTTGGCTGTGGAGCACTGTGCAGTGAGAGGGTAGGGAATACATGGGGACACTGAGCTTTCGGCTCAATTTTTCTTTGTACCAAAAACTGCTCTAAAAATTAAAGTCTGAACAGTACGGTGGTTACCAGAAGGAAGAGGGTGTGGGGGAATTGAAGGGAATAATAAAGGGTAATATATGGTGACAGAGATGATTTGACTTTGGGTGGTAGGCACACAACACAATACACAGACCATGTGCCACAGAAATGTACACTTCAAACCTAAATAATCATATTAACCAATGCCACCTCAATAAATTTAAATTTAAAAATAGAAACAATGTTGTCTATTTGAAAAGTGCATTATTAAGCAAGTTATATTGCTTGTAATTTATAGTTTTACATTCTTATATACACTAAATAATATGAGTTAAGATCTAACTTAAATTCTGCTAAATGGATAAGGAATTTCCACATGTTTATTATAATGATTTAGAAAAACCTTTAAACTTCCACATTAACATGGGTCATTATATGGATTCTATACTCTCACATTACTTATATGTCTATTCTTGTAATGAAATCAATGGCTTTAATTACTTTGGCTTTCTAATTTGGTCAAGGATGCAGGCTCTAAAATGAGACCACACAGTTACCCAAGGTGTATGACCTTGGGCGATATGTTTAGTCACCTAGTGCCTCAAATGCTTCATGTGTCAAATTAAGACAGCAAGAGTTCCTGATTATATTAAATTTTATATATATATATATATATATATATATGTAAACATTTTTAGAACAATGGCTGACACATAGTGTTATCTATTACCACCTTTACTAATTATATGATTATTATTATCAAGCGGTAGAACAAGTATTCCTTTTGAGTGTCTTTTTCTTTTTATCCTAACCCAAGAACAATTCTTCATTGCTTTTAGAGAGAGAGACAGACAGAGACAAAGAGCGGAAGGGAGAGAAACATTTGAGAGAGAGAAGCACTAATTGGCTGTACCCTATGTATTCCCAGGATGTATGTACCCAGACTGGGTATGGAACCTAAAGCCTAGGTAGGTGCACAGACCAGGAATCAAACCTGCAACCTTTAGGTTATGAGGCTAACTGAGCCACACTGTCCAGGGCCCTTCAGTGTTCTTATCTTTCAATAAACTTTTGATCTTCTATTTCATTTTTGCAGTTTTTTCTTTGATATAAGTTTTAAAATAAACTTCATAAGAAAGAAATTTGCAGTCTGATTTCTGTTACAACTGAATTCATATATTAACTTGTATTGAATGAGTGTTTTAAATTATTATTAAATGAGCCTTGTTACTAGGCAACATTAGCTATCTTCCCTATTATTCAGACTTTTATGCCCACTTATGAATTTTTTCCCATATAATGATAACTTTTTTAATGCTTAAGATTTTTTTGTTATGTTTTTGTTCTTATTTATAGGAGACACCCTCCCCTCTCTTCCTGCCTTTCATTACAATTTTTAATTTTTAACCTTTGGTCTAAGGGAAAAAATAATTGGTGCTAGTATTAAATGTTATGTATGGTCACCTTTTCAACTTTATTATTAGTTTTACTGGTTTTTCAATTGATTCAGTATATACCCATTTTTTATGGTTGGATTATGTCCCTCTGAAGATATTTTGAAACATTAACCTTTAATATCTTATGATGTAATCTTATTTGGAAATAGGATCTGTGCAGATGTAATCAAGCTAAGATGAGGACACTAGTGTAAACCTGAATCCAAACTGGTGTCTTTTTCAAATTAAACTTATTGGGATGACATTGGTTAATAGTATCAGATAAGTTTCAAGTGTACTCTCTATGGTACATGATCTTTATATTGCATTGGTGTCCATAAAAATGCAAAACATCCTGGTAAGACAGACAAACAGGCAGAATGCTGTGTAACTACAGAGGACGCTATTGGAGTGACGCAGAGGAGGAAACCAAGGATGAAAAATGATCACCAGAAGCTAGGGCAAGGCAGGAAAGAATTCTTCCCTAGAGTGCTAAAAAGCATCATGGCCCTGCCAGCACCCTCATGTTTCACTTCTAGTCGAGAGAAATGTGAGGGAATAAATTCTTGACCTGTCACACCACCCGGTTACTGGTACTTTTTATGATAGTTAAGGCAGTCTATGAATCCCAATCTTTATAACAGATTTTTAAAATCTGCTCATGTTAATTTTGATTAGTAATAAGCTCATATTTCTTCTTGCAGTCATATTTTACATTTTCCATTTACCAAGCTCTTGATAATTTTATGCCATTCTGCCTTTAAAATTTCTCCCCTAAGTTATTTTTGAAATGACTCATTCACTTCTTGTGTTCTATTGAGAATTATGATTCTTATTTTATAAATCTGGACTTAAATTATTCTATCAAGGCCCTGGCTGGTAGCACAGTGGATAGGTGCCGGCCTGCGAACCCAAAGGTCGCAGGTTTGATTCCCCAGCCAGGGCACATAACAAGGTTGCAAAACATGTCTCCAGTCAAGTCTGTGGCTGGAGGCAAGTGAAAAGCAACCATACATTGATGTCTCTCTCCCTCTCTGCCTCTCTTTCTTCCCCTCTTTCTAAAAATAATGAAATAAAATCTTTAAAAAAATTATTCAATCAAAGTCTACAATTAAGCAATATTCGGTTGCTTGTTCTTATGTAAGTTGTTTTTGTCTTTTGAGAAGTTTTTAACTATTTTATTCACCCTCTGAGTTCTGCATTTTACCATTCATTTCAGTATGTAGTTCTTTCTTAATTGTGTCTGGATTTGATTGTATGAATTTTGCATGATTGTGGAAAGTGGATAGAATAGGCCTATAAGAGGTGTAATTGCAATTTGTCTTCTGGATATGGGGCTCCATCTCCTGTTACAGAGTTGTTAACTACATGGATTATTCCAAATGCCTTTGCTTTTGGAATTACTCAAAACAGGAGGCAGGAGGGTCTAGTTCCCATGAAGTTTATAATTAATTACACAGGTAGATCTCTTGGGTATCATTTTGCTTCTTACATTCAGTTACTTTGATCTGTCTTCCATGATAGTTTATCTGTAAGTGTTTTGTTCTACATTACACTGCAGCTTTCCTGTCAATCTGATTCCACCTGATTTCTATTTTCCAGAAATCCCTATTAAATTCTAATCCACCCATGCAGAGCTGCTATACTATGAATGATACGCTTTGAGTCATGCCCTGAATAATCTATTTCTATTAGTGCGGGTCATGCTTCTCTAAAGCTGTTGAGTTTAATTATCTATTTAAAAATAGCTTGTCTACCCTTTTGAGGGATTTACTCAGGAATCAAATCAGAAGTATTTCATGAGCCTGACATTTTCCAATAGATCTCTTTATCGACTTTATCAATTGTCTGCTGTCCTTTGAGCACTATAATCTGAAATCCTTTTCTTATTTGAAGTAGTACTGAAAGGTCTTGCCCTGGCAGGAATATACAACCTTTACTGTAAGAAATCAGAAAATATCATTTTTTCTCTTCTCTTTTTCCTTTATATAATATGGCAGGACACATTTCTGGGGAAATTTGGAATATCTTAACTCCAAGCAAACGACCATGTTCTTTAACTTTAAAAATTTGGTATTACATAAAATTTTGTTAGTTAATTATATAAGAGAAGCAATAAAGGAATCCAATACTTTCTTAGCCTTTTCAGAATTGCAGCTTGCCAAACTTTGGTGGCTGAAATGCTCTATTTGACATCGAAGATTCTACCTGGTTTATGTAGTGGAGATAGTTTGCTCCTGATTACAGCATTTTAGGAAACAAAAACATGGCTTTCTAGGTAATTAGAAAAGAACTTCAGGAAATGCGATGTGCTTCTTTCTATCCTCTATGCTTCTTCCACCACACACACGCGCGCGCGCGCGCACACACACACACACACACACACATATAAACCTTTAGAAATGTTTGATTTTGCCTAATCTGACTGCAGGCAATGAGCTACTGAACCAAACTTCCCCCTCATATACAGTCCATTATTTTGTAGTACTTCACCTACTAACCAAACCATCTGGAACTTTATTTAGTCCCTTGCCAAAAATCCTCCTCCTTCTTAAAGATATTCTGACCCACCTCTGAGTTTTCATTTCCTCCTACTCTGCCCAAGTGATGAGCTCTAACCTCTTCCTTTCAGATGTCAAACCCACCCACACTCCTGAGATAAAATATATGCAGCAATCTTGCTACACTGCCAACCATTCACCAGGGTGAAAAAGAATTTTTATCTCAAGTGTCAAAAGAACCCATTTTCAACTGGAAAAAAATTATAGCCCTTTTTAAAATTTGTCACTGCTCTAGCAAACATGTCAATTTGGATGCAAGAAAATATTTTATTGTAGTTTCAACAATTCTTACAATTTCTTCAGTACACATAAACAAGTGTAAACACACACCATATTCATGATGAAATAAATGTATCCAAATGGCCATTTTCTGTATATTAATTCATGAAAAAAATACTGTCATATTTATGAATCACTTAGAGTCAGGATTCCTCATTACTCATCATTCATGTCTTTTACTTTGTCTCCTTTTTATAATTTTTGTAGTTTTGGTTGCTTATAAACCAATCATTGAATTGATTGTGTATAATTTAACAATGAGAAGACAACATATAAATTATCGCATATGGCTTCCTATTTCCAGTATGAAAGCCCAATATCTTTGACTTATTAGACTATACCTCAAATTAGTACATTTACCACTTTCCAGAAATACATTTTTTTAAGTCCATTTAACTATTTCCCATCTTTTTTGTATTTTGGTAACATATTTTAAATCTGCATATATTTTATACTATGTAAGATATTATTACTATTGCTTTCTACAGTCAATAGTTACTATATTTTTCCTTATCTTTAGCCATTCTGTTGGTTTTTATTCCTGATTGCATTACTATATCTTAACCTTGGATCATTTTCCTTCCACAAAAAAAAAAAAAAATTCTTTAATGTTTATTTTAATGCTAATTTCTTGCCAATACATTCTTTGGTCTGAAAATTATGTGTTTTCCCTTAATTTGTGAAGCACCACTAATTATATATTTGTAAGATGCCACTATTGCTTTCAAAGCTTTAAAGATGTTATTCTACTGTCTTTTGGCTGTTGAAAACTCTTAATGTGTTGCACCTATGAAAGTAATGTGGTTGGTTTTCCTGTCTGTTTTTAGAATAATCTCTTCGATTATGGTTTTTAAGAATTTGTCTAGCCCATATGATGTATGGTTTTTTATTGTATATATCTTGCTTAGAGTTCATAATATTTAATACCTAATTTCAATTATTGTATTTTCTAGTTATAGAATTTACATTTGATTCTATTTTATAGATTCTACTTCTATGGTGAAGTTCTCCACTTTTTTTTTTTTTTTTTCCTTGAGCATAAAAACCATAAAAATCATATTTGGTAAGTTCAATATCTCAATCACCTATGTGTCTGTTTCTATTATTTTCAGGCTTTTTCTCTTGATTTTCAATCATTTGGTTCTATGTTCTGGCATGCCTGGTCAATTTTTTAACATAGTATTATTTAATATTTTAGTAACATGCAGGAAATTATTGTTGTGAAATAAAAGCCTCAAAACACAAGGCCAACTATTTCAGAAATTATGGAACAGAATAATCTTCAGGCTAAATGGAATTCTTAAATCACATGGTTTATAACATCTAAAAACATAGAGCAAGAGGCCAGGGGAATGCAACAGGATAAGATGAATAACCAAATAACCTTAATCCTGGGTTATACAACATTATGTGTCTGTATCTCTTTATGCCTTGTCACTCTTCCCACTGATGATGTTTTAGGAGGACCAAATTTAAAGTTTGAGGCAGGAGCTCAACAAAATAAAGATGCCAACACAGATATACCTACAATGTCAAAAAGATGCCAAGAAGAGTTGTCTGGGTCACAGCTATGGCTCACGAACCAGTCCACTGAACAGTTACTTGCCTTAGCTGTTTCTTGGACAGAGTCCATGAGGGACCAAATGGGCACCTAGGGGAAGTCACAAGTAGATGTTCAACTTAAGAGATGCAACTGTCAGCCTATTGGTCCCATAATCATAGCTTATGATATTATTGTTCCATTGATTTCTACTTAAAAGTAGCACTATTGTTTGTTCAAATCATTCCATTTACCTTTAATATTTCTTTTTAAAAAATTTATTGTTACTTGTATATAAAAATTTATGGAGTCTTTCTCTCGTGCCAGAGATTTACTCTTTATCTGGCAATAAATTAAACTATGGGTTGGTTTAGTTATTTCTATTAAAAATTAAAATAATTATTGTTTAAAGATTTTTGAAATCTGGCCTATTTCTAGTATGCTTCTAAACCTAGGAAGTATCTTTTATAAGGCCTCAGTTTATAAGGGCCATTTCTTCTTGGTGGACACTAAATTTTAATATTTTTCTCTCTGTAGCATCATGAGACTAATAAAATACTTTATTCCTTATCAGTTATTTTCTTTTTCCTTTTCCTTTTAAATTTGGCCCACACAATAGTAGCTTAGAAGTTAGCAAATTCCTTAAGGGAAAGTATACAAAAATGTTGAGCTCATTTATCTGTAATTTTCTTTGTTAGCTGTGATCTTGGAATCTCAAGTCTTGGCTGCCTTGGTGGTCTTGAATTCCAATTTTTCACCTCCTGGACCCAGTTTGATTGCTTATACCTATAGTCTGATATTTTTGGTTGGTCTCTATTCTTAGTGCTTTGAATTACCAAGTGTTTCCAGAGGAAAGCTGCAGTGGTAAATAGATGATTTATTATGATATATTTCTCCTCTCTCCTAGGTCTCCTTGGTTGTTTTTCAAACTTTCCAATTGCCTGTTTTTATTTTTCACTTTTGTTTATTATTGCTTTTTGTTTTTTTTAGTAGTTAGCCTAAGCAGCATTCTCATATAGCTATCTTGAACAAAAATTTATACTGTATATACTGCCTTGGATACTGTTTGGCATACAGTTTTATACTGTTATCTTTAACTTGTACTTACGTTTTCTCTTTAACAAAGTTTTTCATCCATAATGGAATCCATAACTTCTGTTGTTATCATTAATACTATACCTATGAGCAGAGTGCTGGGTGCATCATTGCACTCAATAATTACTTATTGAATTTAATTGGGGGCAGGGGTTGCAAGAAAGAAATTAGAAAAAGAGAGAATATTGCTTCAGTTTAAAAAGTTGAGAAGACATATAAGGATTCATGGTTCTCATAATTGTGCTTTCAAGAAAATGTTTTATTTTTATTCTTTTTCATCTCCAGAATATGTAAAAATTTAAGGCTAGTAAAATAGATCATTTATTTTTTATACCCCAAAGAATAGAAAAATATTCTCAAATCACATATTTATTAATTTCTGAGACCAATTATAGCTTATTATATGAAACATTAGCTATGCTAACATATGAGAGCCACTGCACTATAAACATTGCATTAATGGCTTTTGTTACTTGAAAACAATTGATTTTAAAGGTTGGCTTTATGATTAAAATTTTCAGGCTCTTTAGTAAGAGAGACAAGTTAGAAAAGGCATAAACTGTGAATTCTTCTCTTTAAGGGCCTCTAGCTTGCTCTGGTCAGTTAGACTACTCTTAAGCCAGGAGATTTACCTATAACAAAACTTTGTCCAACCCTGTTTTAGTTCTTTGTCTAATCGTAGTTTTAACAAACTTCATCTAAACATTGGATAATCTTTTTTCTTTGTTTATACTTTGTATGTTGACTTTATTTAGATAGTCTTTGCTTTCATTCTTACTACGGAGGACTCAAGTTCAAGTTTTCTGCTTAAGACACCTATAATTCTAGTAATTAATTATATGACTCTATTACTAAGATGGTATGACAGTTATTTAGAAATCTCTTTCCCTCTAGCTCGTAGGGAATAACTTGGCCATAGTACAGTCTAAAAACCAAATGTTCATTAAAAGAAATAAATCAAGCCTATCCAACAAAAGGCATGTAGGTTGCTGTAAATAGTGGTTTAAACACTGTATACTGAGTGGTCCTTTAGTAGAAATCTTAGATTTGGAATGACAATGAGTAAGGGTATAAAATAGACTTTACCAGTACTAACTTGGCTTAGCTTTAAAAAAAGAACACAACAATATTATCTGCCAAAGGTGTGGCTAACTTAAAAATATTTCAATACCAATAGCATTTATAATATGTTTAAATAAAGCATTCATAAATTATATTAGTCAAATATTGAAAACAATAAAATATCATTCACCAGCCAACATAATATTTATGTTACTGTTGCTGAAAATTATAAAAATGGTTGTCAGTTTTTAATCTTTCTTCCATTCTCATTTAAAAAAGGTGTCCCTGTGCTTAGGTCTAAAAATATGATTGTGGGTCATTGAATAACCTACTTATTATTTGATGAAATTCTTCTGGAAGTCTTCCCAGTTTTAGGTTCCAACTGTTCTATCAGAAAGAACATACAGAAAAGCCCATGAATTTGCTAGGCTCCATAGCATTTTAAAGCTGGTATTTAAGGGAGGCCCATGGCTACTTTGATTTTACAAATTTCACTAGGTGATAATTTTCCAGCCATCAGAATTAATGAAAATTCAGGAAATGTCAAACTTCAGGTAATATAAAACCTCACATAAGAACATTTTAAAGAAGTATCCAGGAACCTTCTCAAGTAACAAGTCAGGCCTTTCTTTATACACATAAGAGGGAGATGAGGAGGTAAAGGTGAGGGTGGAGATGGTAGGAAAAGCTGGATCTAAAGCACTGGTGGGATATTTTGTGTCTCCACTGTCCCTGGATGTGGCTTAGTCTCATTTAATTAACTCATCCTCCTCACATTCTGCAAGAATGAGATACACGCTATCTTTTGTAGAATGTAGTAATTGGGAAGGTGGGAGGAAGTGCAGAGAGGAAGTAAGACTGAAGTTTGCTGGCTTTACAGATGAAGGTGATGATGACATCCATTCTGACCCTACGTAAACCCTTATTCTAAAGGCTCTGACCACCCTGTAAGGAATTAAACTCTCTCTGCATTATCCTTTTGGACATCTGTGAAGGTGACTGAAGGTCCAAAAGGGAGAAGGGGAAATCACTCAGCATTACGTGGATTGATATATTTTTTTCTTTTCCCAAACAAGTGCATGCCTCATTTAGCTAAAGAGGGAAACATTCTTCTTTGGAACCATCTGCTCTAATGCTTTTTTGAGCTCTGTTAAGAGTAGCATACATATCTTCCAAGGTCACCTCCGTATTTGGGGTAACCTTTTGCATGGCCCCCACCTTTCTCTGTGCCTTCAACCAGAAAACAACAAATCCTGGATGTAGATGAGTAAAGGGCTTCTAAGCAATGGGTGCTGATTACCATTCGGAAGGTAGTGCAGTCATTTGTGTCAGTGCATGTGTCGCTCAGTATAGTTAAATTTTTCTGCCCTGTGGCCTGTGGGTCTCAACAATAAATTGGCCTGATAGCTGTTTTCCTCCATTTTTCACACTGCACTTAGGAACACAGCCTAAAATAAAGTGACTGTGAACAGGGGCCAGGGGCGTCTCTTCTATGGCCGGGGCTGGAAGCACTTTCTCCCTCCCGAAAGAGTTTATGCTTTTACCAGCTAAACTTAAAATGGGTCTTTCCATGTCCATTTCCTGCATAGTTTGTTCTCGGTCCAAAGTATTTTTTTCCTCTGCCTTTTATGTTAGTATAAAGAAATCCTCATTGTGCCCTTGTGCATATATTAAAATATAAAACAAAAGAAGATTAAATGTGTAAATGGAAAAGTCAGCAAGCAGCTAAAGAGCCCAACATGCATGCACACACAAGTAGGTGAAAAGGTTACAAAAGAAAGGAATATAAGTTTCTGGAAGGAGTTTAAATATAAACAGCCCCCTGATCTTGGGTTCAAATACAGAATTAATAGAAAGGTTGGACATATTAAGGCTAAAAAACTTAATCCTCAGCTAAACTAAAAAACATCCGAGGAAGGCAGGATTCACATGTCTACTCTCAAGTCCAAGAGGAAGAATCTTTAGGGATTTACTGAGGAGAAGAAACTCTATTACAACATTTTCCTGGCCTTAAAGTCTACTTAGGAGGAAGTGAACGGGACCCAGCCTCAACGCCAGATTTGAGGCTGAAGCGGATGGATTGCCAGGACAGCCTACACACCGGACAAAGGCAGAGAAGCCAAGACTACCCACATTCACATGCTTTTAAAACCTGGGGAACCTCAAGGGGGTGCTTGATTTATGTGGAATAACTGGCCTGCCCAAATACATTTCAGAAAGCAAACCTTTTCCAACACCCTCACCTGGGATTGAGAGCTTTGGAAAATGGGGGAGGAAGAAAGAAACAGATTAAATTACCCTTTGGCTAATCCATTAGGACTCTTGGAAAACAGCACAAGGTTGGGGATATAATGATAGCCAGCAGTTATTGAGCACTTTCTATGTGCTGGGCCATGTAATTTTACATGTAGCACTCCCCCTACCTACACCCTCACAGAACTCCTACAGGGCATATGAATTTATTACATCAGTTTTTATAGATAAGGAAATGGGCCTAGATTGGTTAACTAACTAATGAACATGCTATGAACATGAAATGAACAACTAGTAAATGGTAGAGCCAGAATTCCCCTCCAGGTCTGACCCAGCCTTGGGTCCACACCCGTGACAAGCTGCAAGGCTGATGAATGAGCAACTCCAATAAAGATAATCATAAATTAGAAAGAAAACTCAAGTCATATGATTTGTAGATTCTCTACTCAAATTAAGGAATCTAATAAATAAAGCATGTCAGAGAAGGCTATTTAAAGCTCATCCTGTAGAACAATAAGAGCTTAGAGGATTAATGTGGCAGGGTACAGTTTACATATTTAGGCAGGCTTTAAAACGCAGAACCTCTACAAATTAGTTCTTCTCCTTTTCAATTTAGTTTATTGATATTAAAATAATGGAAAGTATAGTTTTAAATTAGGTGACTATAATTTGCTACTTCCAGTGCTATGGCTATATGTATTCCCAAACATTATCTTAATCCAATGCCTGGTTCAGTGGTTAGCATAAAATATGCATTTAATAAGTATTTTTTAAAGTAATGAGGTAGGTAGTATTTTCTTCATTTTACAGATGTAACAACTGACACTCAGAGAAAAACTTACCAAAGACCACAAGACCTCATATAGGGTTCAAATTTAGTTTTCCTAACTTAAAAACCCATATATTTGGTACAATATCAAAACCCACAAATTTACAAAATGATGTTGTTATAGAAATGAATAAAGTGAACAGAAAGGAGATTACCCTTGTGCTGTCTTAAATAATGACCCAAACGTTTCATGGAAAAACAAAAACTGATTGTATATGGGGATCTGGAAGAGTGTGGAGAAAAATATTTCTGGCCACTGCTTCTGAATTTATTCATATTATAGCACATATAATATTTTTATAGCACTCTGTGGGAAATGAGGAAATAATTCTCAGTAAGAGGCAACTTACTGAGTGCTCCAGCCACCCCTGGCTCTGACTGGCTGCCCCATGAAGTAAGGGGATTCATACTTCTCACATTTTTGATCCATCAACTACATACAAATATTCCAGATTTACCAGTTGAGAAGCTTGATTCTGGCCATATCAAATAGCATGCAAAAATGTAGATATGAGGAAGTGCATGAAACCTTTTAGAAACCCTGAGAAGTTCAGTTTAGTTTAGGAAATATAGTGGGAGAGAAAAAGCAGCATAAGGGCCATTTTAGGTAGTTTCTTATATGCCATATACTGAGACTCTGAAATTACAATAAATATGCAAAAAACTAAAGGAGTGCAATAATGGAAAAAAAAGACTCCTTCCAATTTTTCTTTAAAATCACTTTATATATTTGAAATTATTTATAACTCAGGGTTTCTTACTATGTGATGCAGGAGTTGGTATTAAACAAAACCTCCCACTGAGATCAACTACTAAAGCTGAATAAAACAAAACAAAAAAAAAAGCAAAAATAAGAGCAACTGTTTAAAATTATTCTCCAAGACAGACCAAAAAGCAGCAGTCTAGGAATGGGGAAAAAAACAAAACATTGAACTTGAAGATTACCAGAAGAGCCATAAACTGAGATCAAAATTAGGGGACTTCAAAAAAACAAGTCTCACAGTCCAGTACATCTGATTTGCACTCTATGCATTCACTGACTGACATATGGAGAACCTCTGAGACTGCTCAGAAGCTAAAGAGAAAATCTCATGATGCTAGAGAGATTAAAAGTAGTGTGCAGATCCCCCAAATAAGGATGATCTCATTTAAACACTTAAGCTTTGTTACACTGAGATTCCTGCAAACATTTCATACAAGAAGTAACAACACACTAAAACAGGCCAGTTTTGCCTGGATGAAACTGATTGGCCGATAGTTAAGTTTGGTTGGAAAACAAACACCCTAAGTCTTCTTTGGAGGAAAATATCAAGAGCCAGCACATTTTTCCCCCTCATACCATTCAATGTTTAATAAAACTTATGAAAGATGAAAAAATTAAAACTGAAAACCAAGATCTGGAAACAGCCCAAGTGCCCATCAGTAGATGAGTAGGTAAGCAAACTCCATATGTTTACACAATGGAATACCACGCAGCTGGAAAAAATAAGGACCTCTTGCCCTTTGCAGCACATGGATAACCTGAAAATAATTATGCTAAGTGAAATACACCAGTCAAAAAAAGACAAGTACCGTATGATCTTACTCATATATGGAATTTAATGAACAAAATAAACTGATAAATGAAATAAAACCAGAGGCAAGGAAAGATGCATGGGACGGACTGACAGATCTCAGAGGGGAAGGAGGTTGGGAAAGACTGAAAGAGATTAGCCCAAGAACATATAAGCCCATATGCATAGTCCCTGGACACAGACAACAAGGTGGTGAAGGCAGGGTTGGGGGAGGTTGGGGCTGGGTGGAGTGGGCAAAGGGAGGAAAAATGGAGGATCTGTAATAGTGTCAACAATAAACAAATTAGCAGTGTTGCTGATTATAAATTATGTATGGAATAATTCCATTTATATACTAGCTTTAAATACTTAGAAAATAAAAATTGAAAAATAAATCAATTTATAATAGCTCGAAAGTTACAAATGCCTAGGAATGAATCTAATGATAATTATAATATATAATACTTATACATAAAATTCTACAAAATAAGATAAATCATGGAAAATTTACATTAAGTGGAGAAAAATATGATGATCAGACGTTGGAGGGTTCAATATTCTTAATATGCTAATTCTCTTTAAGTTTATCTACAGTTTCAATACAATCTCAGATAAAATCTCATTAAAAATAAAATTCAGAGTCTAAAATTAAATGTGAATGCAAAGGCCCAAGAATAACCATGACTTTCTTTAGGATGAATAAGTTTGAAGGATTTATATTACCAGATATCAAGCTTCTTATAAAACTATTATAAGAAAAAATATGTGATATTGGTATATGAATAGACAATTGGACCAATGAAATGGAGTCTGGAAGCAGAGCCATTCATTTATACTCACATAATTTACAACAAATTGCCACTAAAATTTTGTGAGGAAAGGATTCTCACCTCACATCTTATATACAATTGAGTATGGACCTAAACATAAGGTAAGATCCTACATTATCAAAGAACATCATGTCTATTTGGTTAAAAAATATTTTTCAAAATCTTTTAAAAAACATTTTTAATGATAAGCCACTATCTAGAAATAAATAATGAAAAAATTAGGCTTTATTAAAATTTTTAAAATTCTGACATTGGCAATGTGTATATTTAGGAAAATATGCATATCTAGGATATATTTTAAATCCTGAAAAAACAGTAAGAAAAAGATAGCTCATTTGCTTTTAATGACCACAAATGAACAATAATTTTGAAAAGGAGATCCTCCAGAAGTCTAATATCTATATCTAAAGGTGCTCAAAGTTTACTAGTGATCAGAAAAATGCAAATTAAAAAAATATGCAAATTAAAATCACAGTGAGACAACACCCAGTGTTGGTAAGCATGTGGAACACTGAACTCCTTACTGCTAGTGGGACTGCAAATATTTATAACTATTTGGGAAACTGACAGTAGTTATAAAGTTTACCTTAGGACCCAACAATTTCATTCCTAGCTATGCAATCAACACAAACACATGCCATTATACAACAAAAGTCCAATGTGAGAATATCCACAGTATCATTTACAACAGAAAAACTGGACACACATCTCCATCAGCAATACATTTGGCACATTTCCATGATGGGATGATATACAGGAATGATAAAGAAATCATCTGCTGTTTGCAACAACTAGATGATCCCCACTGATAGATGAGGCAAAGCCATACATCAAAGAATACCTACATCACGTAACTCCCTTTATTTAAAGTTTGAATCTGACAAAATGAATCTAGTTGAGAAAAGTGAGAATATTGGTTTATATCTAGGGGCATTCCATTTTAACTGGTAGTTTGTTAGGAGTTAAGACTTTTTGGATGTTCCACTTATTTTGTATGTTCTCTTCAACTGGTTGTTAATTATATAAGCACATTCCCTTTGCAAAAATTCATTGATTATACATTTCAAAGATATATACTTTACTGTATGCAAGTTATATGTCAGTAACAAGTAAGAATATGCATAATGTAAATACATTTATTCATTTTATTACAAATACATTTAAATCATTCCCTCTTTGGTCGATAAATTGCCATCACTTTAAACTAAGCTTATAAGGTCATCCTGTCTTCAGTTCCAAACACCTACTCACATCTCTCTCTCCTTTGTGGATCATCACAGGGCGTAAAAGTCTGAAAAATCAAGTTGGATTTTTGTGCTTCTGTACATATTTAAAATATAAGTTAGGTTATCCTACTTCAAAACTTCATTTTATTGAGCATTTCTTCATTAACACTGATTTTAATCTTCCTTATACATAGCTTTTATTACTCTCCTGAGCAAATTCTGACAGAACATTAATAAATAAATTTCAGTTTTTCTGCTGGGATTGAAGGCAGAAACTTTCTGCTTATCCATTGGTTTGTCTTCAGCTCCCAAGAACATTCCTCTCTCCCGGTTTATTGGAACAGAATCCTCAATGCCTCCAAATTCCTACATATTACATTCGGCTATGTTTTATTTTTCTGCCTTTCTCTTTGATTTTGGCTAGTTGTTCAAGTCTCTACTCAAGCCTTCTTTCCCTACCAAACATCAACTTACTGCTCTAGCCCTCACTGATGTGCCTGTTTTCAAATACTTTGCAGATAGTATGGTATAATCTTAAGCTGTCATTCATTGGCCTTACCTGGCTGTGATCATTACATTCTTTCAAGGAGCAAATTCTAACAGAACATTAATAAAGAAATTTCTGCCTTTCTCTTTGATTCTAGCTAAAGGGAGGAAATATAGGTTTGTGTTCCATATCACTAATTTGACATGTGCAGTCAATATTATGGAGATATAATTGACATGCAACACTGTATGATTTTAGGGTGTATAGCATAGTGATTTGAATTAACTTCTATACACAGGGAGGGGGAAAAGTAGGTTTGCAGTACATGAAACATAGAGTTTGTCCTTGTATTACTTATTATTGTATTATTTTTCATATGAGCAAACTGTAAGCCTACTTTTGCAGCTCCCTGTATATCATACAGCAGTGTTAAATATAATCACCATATTGTACACTGCTAATGCCTTTTGACCACCTTTATCCAATTCTCCCCCCACCTCTTTTTTTATGATTTTTATGATTCGTCTACTCTAATACATTGTCAGAATTTGGAGCCCAGGCTTCTAACTTTGTTCTTCATTTCTTCACAAATTGAGCCTATTCTACACACACACCCTTTAATATATTTAATATTTAAAAATTTTCTGATTCTTTCAAAGAAGCAGGTAGGCTATTATAGTTTTAGAAACTAACATCACAGAAACTTCCTTTACCCAAATGTGTTACACCCTCATAAAATCTTAACTACTTACCATGTGCCACAAGCACTATAGGATCCAGCTTTAGCCTAACTCCCTAACGTTCTGTCCCTGCCTCTCCTACTTGGTTCCTTCTCAGCCTTTAGCCTTACTCTTCCCTCTACCTGGGATGCTGGACTCCTGGGACTTCACAGTGCCTCAGCTTTCACACATTTTAGATCTTTCTTCAACAGTTACCCCCTTAGAATGGCCATAGTCTATCTTATCATTCCTTGTCCAGAATCTTATTTTTATCATAATTTCAAAATCCTACCCAAAGTGTAACTACTCAAAAGTAGGGACTTTGAATTTCTTATTTTTGGTGTATTTTCAAACCTTATATGTATATTGTGTTCAATAAATATGAGTTGAATAAATATGTAAGGAAATAAACAAATGGAGCAAATACCTACAATAATAACTAAAAATCTAATTCACTCTGCCGTTTCATCTCCTGGAACTCAGTCCAACAATAACAGAGAGAGTGCGGAGTGCATCTGTGTCTAATTTCACTTATCATAGGGTAAATTTAAAGTGTATTCATTAAAAGTCATCATTTTGTGATTTTAGAGGACGTAGATATTTGTTAAGTATATATTCAATAGGTTTATTTTAAGTGCCTTTGTTTTCCTTTGAAATTTACTGTCCAGTGTTAGGTATTGTCTTTTTATTGTTCAATTGCTTTTGACAGTCAGTATTATTTAACATTAGTTTCAGGTGTACAGCATTGTGATTAGACATATACTTTACAAAGTGTTCCATCTCATATTTCAAGTACCCACCTGGCACCATACACAGTTCTTACAATGTTATTAACTTTATTCCACATGCTGTTATCAACAAATGGAGTTTTGTGCACATCCTTTTGGGTTGTGTTGACAGTCAAGTAGTCTTTTTGGGCCTAGAACTGAATATGTATTTCCTATGCAGTAAACATGCTGTTGTATACCTCACTTTGAATTTGTTCAACTAATTTGTTGAATTACTTAGAAATGCTAGGGCTAAGCAAATTCAATATTTATATTTTGAATCAAAACTGTAGCTTCACTGTAACTGTAGATACTCCTCAATCAGTCTCTTACTCTTTATGAGAGTTCACACTGTACAACACAGTGTTTTAATTCTTTGACAATGTGATATTACAGAGAAATTATTCTTCCATCATTGTTCAGCTCAGTCATCATATTCTTTTTTTTTTTTTTTAAAGATTTTATTTCATTATTTTTAGAAAGAGGGGAAGGGAGAGAGGCAGAGAAGGAGAGAGACATCAATGTATGGTTGCATTTCGCCTGCCTCCAGCCACAGACCTGACTGGAGACCTGGTTTGCAACCTGGTTATGTGCCCTGGCTGGGGAATCGAACCTGCGACCTTTGGGTTCGCAGGCTGGCACCTTATCCACTGTGCTACCAGCCAGGGTTAGTCATCATATTCTTAATTGCCATTTGTGTTATTTCATTTTCTTTTTTTGTCCAGTTCCCTTGGATTATTAGTGTCTTTGTAACTAGTTTCTTAAGAGCTCATTTATGACTAAAATGTTAACCATTTCTCATGCATTGCAAATGAAATATGTTTTTGTTATTTTTCCATGTTGTTCTACTTTTGTATTGTAAAGGGGTGTATATTGAAATACAGTCATGTTCTGTTTTTTTTTGTTTTGTTTTGTTTTGTTTTTTAAAGAAAGAAAATCTAATACAAGGCATAGATTTAGTGTGAATTGAAGCTGAATATCCTGAGGAACAGAGTAAAATATAAACCATATAGGAAGGAAACACAACCTCAGAATTGTGTCTATAACTAACAAAAATATGATAAATGTGAACTGTGGGCAAGTTGTTCTTACAAAATAATAAGATAAGTGATTATGTTTTAAGTCTTCTGAATTTGGTCTAAGTTGAATATTGAGCTACATAGTAAATAATGAATGAAGTGGATTGTCTATATCTATTCTTATTATAAAAAGCAATGCATCTGGGGGCCAGATGATTCTAGAGTCACATTATATATAGCAATTCCTTAATTCTTCAATATAGGTGGAGACAGGAGTCATTACCCCATTTAGCAGACCTTAAAAGTTGAGGCAGTAAAAACAAATGGTTTGTTTAATGTTTCAACACTAATTTTAGAGTGACTGAACTTCAGTTCATTGCCATGTGTTCCTGCCTTTATTACATAACTTATATCATGAACATGAATCTTAACATAGTGAGAAAAGCATCACACTCTGTACTGTATAAGAGATTTCTCTTCTGTAATCATCTAATTATGGATAACCAGAAAGGCAATGAATATAGAACTAGGTATTAAATGTGGACATATGCCTCATGGGTTTATACAAAAAGTATTGCCAGGACTTTGTTCATTTTCAAGGGTGTCTGACTTATGGACAACAATGAATTCAAACCCAAAGTAAAATCTTTAAAAAACCTAGTACACCAAGGAGGGAAAATTGTTGCACATACTAATGTGATGACTCCTGATAAGTCACATAGCAGCAGTTTAAAAAAATTAAATCATGAGTTAGGAATAATATTAGTGTACATTTTCCCTCTTTTTTGCTACTTCCCATAGATTTATCACTTCACTTTTTATTTGTTTATTTATTTATTTATTTATTTATTTGTAGTAAAAATTCTCTTCTACTCCTACTCCCAAGAAAGTTCCAGCCTCAAAGTTTTCAAAGGGAAAACAATTGTTGTGAAAATGGAAAATAGAAGCACTTTTTATCATGGGCCCACCACAGTTTGGCTCAGCTCTTCCAGTCTCTGCTCTAGTGAAAATGGAGCCAGACCACACACCGAGGCTGAATTACAGCACTTTGAAAAGAAGTAAAACACGGACGGAAAAAGTCAACTGGATTTCCAAATAGGACGGAAAAAGTCAACTGGATTTCCAAATAGGAGGTGGTAGACATGGCAGAAAGCTTTCAGCCCAGCTCTTACAAGGGCTCAACTTTGGATCCAAGGCTCCAGCACACAATCATGAGCTTGCACTGCCCGTCTTCTACGGCTATTAGAACACAAAATGTCCATTCAATTGCGTGTTGTACGAGAGTTTATCAGCTTGATTGGGAATGCATTTTTAGAGCCTTTACCTCAATTACCACTTTTTGCAAAAAGATCCCGTCATTTATGAAAATATAAGAGCTGCCTGGGTTATTTTTCCATGAAATTGTTTTAGCAAATGAATGGATACATTAGGGAAGGAAGACCTTAAGAGGAAGACCTTAAGTTCTTTAAGTTGGTAGTGACATCTTGGTCACAAAGAATGCTTCTTAAGTCCTACCAAATAAGTGTTCATAAATCAAATTGTGGGAAGGAAAGGGATGAAGTTGTATTTCATAAAAATCTCAGAACAAGTATTTGATTTCTTCTGGAATGTTCTCTATCTCTTATCTCTGGCCTAGATATTCAGGATACAGAAGTGAGTGAAAGAAGATACTGTCCCCTCATTCAAAGAGAGAAATCTAAATTTAAAAACAGCCACACCTATGCAAATTTAGAATTGCTGTGAATACTAGAAGAGAGAAGTACAGGTTGTATGAGGGTGCAGAAAATGTATGAATAGAGGTGGGGAATCAAAGAAGTATTTTAATTTGATCTATACTTTGTGCAGAGCAATCTCCAAGTCATAGTGAACTTTATATCCTGAATACAGAGAAGCTGAGAAGGGCTCCCCAACACCATAACTTGGTTAAATCTGGGAAAGTTAGGGTCATTTGGCCAGACATATATGTTTCCATGGCTCTTTCACAAATATTATGCAAACTCCTGAAGATCTGAACCTAACTTGGCATTTAAGGAGTCCTGCGGGAAAGAGCATAAGCAGGATCTTGAGGGATGCTTTAAATTAATCAAAATAAATAAAAGGGGAAAAACAGAGAACAGAAGCCATTGGGAAAAAAGTGGACATTTTTAAGTGGCAAGTAGAAACTAGGTTCTGTATATGTTACCTCATTTAATCTCCCCCAAATACTATGGGCGTTGAGTCTAATTATCACCATTTTGCAAATGTGGAAACTAAAGCTTCTGAAAGTTAAGTGATTTACTGACTATGACAAATCTGAGTAATAAGAAAGTTACAATTTGAAAACAGGACTCCGGTATCAGACTCATGCTCTTCTTGTTTTCTCCTTCTTTTCTTTCCCCTTCCCCTTCCCTTCCTTTATTCCCCCTATAGAACACTCCTCTAGAGAAAGCACTCCAGGCCACAGAGTGGATAAGGTGTGTCATTCTCAACTCTGCCCCCAATCCATTTAATTAAAAGAAAATGCTCCTGAGAACTCAACCCAATTGACATTATTCCAAGAGAGAAATTCCAGAGGTTTGACTTAACTCTATAAATCTTTAATAACTATTGTTTCTGTCAACCTAGTCATAGGCTGAACTTTTTCTTATGAAAATAAACTGTGCAGTCACCTAACTAGAGAGATAGACCCATAAATCAGGCTGGAATAATAACACTCTTCTCTCCTCCAGGCACAGTATGGGAAAGTGTGGCAGGCATTGTAGTTTGGTTCCCCCATTACTCAAATTTAATCCTATTTTCCTCTTGATTCTATCACAAAGGTTGGAAAATATAAAATAACTCCCCTGTGGCTGAGTGGTGGTGTGACCCACTCCAGTCAACAAGATGTACATCTGCTGAACAGAAGATTTTTGCTTCTCTGATAAGAAAGAACAGTCAGATGACCTGTCCTTTTGTGCATTTGTTCTCTTTCCAAACTGAAATTCAGATGTCATACCTGGAGGTGCAGCACTCATTCTATAATCATAAATCAATACATATTGCAATATAAGCCAACATCAAGGATATTGGAACAGAAAAATCGAAAGAACCTGGGTTTTTGAGCTACTTCACTGACAATTAACTGTTCCCTTAATTTTTTTTTGAGAAGGTATAATCCTCCAATTGTTTAAGCCACTACTATGAAGTTACATTCTGTTTAACTATCCAAAGCAATCCTGACAGATCAAGTCAGAATTGTATATATGAAACAAGCCAGGCCAATTGGAATCCTTCTTCAAGATGTTTTTCCCTTGAGTTAGAAGGGTGACGCTCTTTTTCAATATTTTGTCTAAAGGAAGTGGATACAGTCTTTGTAGTTGTGGACAGAGAGCCCATAGAAACAGGATGGGCTGCCCAAAACAATTTAGTTTAGTTTGAATGCCTAGATTGCTGATGTCCTTTCCACACTAAAAGGGTATAAAAAAATTAAGAGGCAAATTAGAGAAAAAGCATGTGCTAGACTTGTACAAAAATTATAAAACATTGCTGGATGAAATTAAAGACTTGATTAAATGGAGAGACATACATTGAACTGGGGTGGGAAAACTCAACATTTTAATATGTAAATTATTTGAATATTACAGATTCAAAATTTATAACCAAAATTTCAGCAATATATTTCTGTGGAAAGTGATAAACTGATTTCAAACTTTATATAGAAATGATTTAAATAGTGAAAATAATTTTTTAAAACAAAGAGGTAGTTGAGTCACTAACACTTGATTTTAAGACCTATTACAAATATACTATAATTAACACAGTATAGTGCTGCCATCAAAATAGACAAATAGAACAATTAAATACAAGAAAGAATCCAAAAAATGGAATCACATATATATGTATGGATAATTAATTTCTGGCAAACATGCAAAAACAATTCAATTAAAAAATGAAAAACCTATTCAACTCAAATGGTGCTGAAACAATTGGTTATGCAAAATGTAAATTCATATAAAAGTTTAGATATTTTAATTAACTCAATGTGGATCATAGATCTAAATATGAACCTAAAATATAAAACTGAGAAATAAACCAGGATAAAAGCTTTATGGCATTGTATTAGGCAAAAATTTCTTACATATGATACTATTGCAATAAATAGGTAATAATATTTCATTGTGGTTTGAATTTTCATTTCCTTAATAACTTATGGTTCTGAGTAACTTTTCTTGTGCTTGTCATTTTTCTTCAGTGAAACATTTTCTCAAATCTTCAATCCAGTTAATAGAATTTTATGTTCTTTATATATCCCAGATACAAAGCATTTATCAGATCACTGTTTTGCAAATATTTTTCCTAAATTGTGGCTTGCCTTTTTATTTTATTTTATTTTATTATAGTCTTTAAGGTTTTATTTATTATTTTTAAAGATAGGGGAAGGGTGAGAGGCAGAGAGGGAGAGAAATAGCAATGTACAGTTGCCTTTCACCTGCCTCCAGCTATGGACCTGGCTGGAGACCTGGCTTGCAGCCTGGTTATGTGCCCTGGCTGGGAATCTAACCAGTGACCTTTGGGTTCACAGACCAGTGCCTTATCCACTATACCACCAGCCAGGGCTCTTTTTATTTTTAAACAATATTTTCTTTCTAAAAAATTTGGAATTTGATGTAATCTTTTTGATTCTTTTATGGATTAGCTTTATAAATTCTAAGAAATCTTTGCTTAGCCAAAGTTCTAGTGATTTTCTACCATGTTTTCTTCTGGAAGTTGTATAATTTTAGCAACATTTACCTCACTAATCTTTTTGAAGTGAAGATGTATGTTTCAGATCCATTTTTTTTCTGTCTAGATACTCAGATGTTCCATTATCTGTTGTTGAAAGTGTGTCCTTTACTCAAACTTATCACAACTGTGACAAAAATCAGTTGGCCATATATGCATTTCTGGATTCTCTACTCTATTTCACGGATCTATATATATATCCTTAGCAGTAATATCACAATGTCTTTATTATTGTATATTTATTATTCTTGAGTTCTGATATTGTGTTAATTTTAGATTTTTTAAGATTAACTCTATTTTAAAGTTGATTAACATATTCTGTCCTTGGAATTTCCACATAAGTTTTAGTTAGTCTGTGTATTTCTAAAGAAAAGGCTCTCTATGGATAGTTTCTTTTTTTTCCTTTCTTTCTTTCTTTCCCTCCTCCTCCTCCTCCTCCTCCCTCCCTCCCTCCCTCCCTCCCTTTCCTTCTTTCTTTCTTTCCTTCTTTCTTTCTTTCTTTCTTTCTTTCTTTCTTTCTTTCTTTCTTTCTTTCTTTCTTTCTTTCTCTTTCCTTCCTTCCTTCCTTCCTTCCTTCCTTCCTTCCTTCCTTCCTTCTTTCTTTCTTTCTTTCTTTCTTTCTTTCTTTCTCTTTCCTTCCTTCCTTCCTTCCTTCCTTCCTTCCTTCCTTCCTTCCTTCCTTCCTTCCTTCCTTCTTTCTTTCTTTCTTTCCTTCCTTCCTTTCTTCTTTCCTTCTTTCCTTCCTTCTTTCCTTCTTTCTGATTTACAAATTTCAGTAACCTTGGTTTCCCAAACTCTGAAGTCAGTCTTTTTCAATCTGGAAATCTGTATGGCCTCCAGGCCCCATTAGGGTGCATCTTTACTACCCTAAGGACCAACAAATGCTTCCAGGAAGCGCACTGCAACATTTATAGAGCCAGCCTTGTTTGTTTCCTTTCTCTCAGGGATCTGTGGTTCAATGTCTGGAAACAGTTGTTGCAAATATTTTGTCCACTTTTCTGTTTATATTGAGAGGCAATGTCTGTAGCTGTTAATCCTTTATGGGCAGAAGCAGAATTCCTGTCATTTTGTTAGTCCTTCTAGGGGATGTGTAGTGTATGTCATTGTGATTTCAGTTACTTACCATTTTGATCAAATTATCATATGTTTATTGGTATTTCATGTATCTTTTAAATGAAATTTAGCAAATGCTTTACTCATTTAAATGTTTTTTCATCTTAAGCCATAGGAATCCTTATGTATTCTAGTAACCATTCCTTTGTCAGAAATATGTATTGGGAGTGTTTTCTTCAGGTCTTTGTCTCTCTTAACTGTGTCTTTTAAAGGATAGACATTGTTAATTTCAATAAATTATTGATTTTCTTCTTTTATAATTTGTACATTTTGGATATTAAGAGACTTTTGCCTATCCCAATGTGATAAAGAATTTATTTAATCCCACTTCTCTGGAAGTTTCATAGTTTTCATTTCTATAATACATTGTACATCTATGATTCATTTGAAATTAATTTTACAGTTTTGCATGTAAAGTGTAACATGCTAAGGGACATGGTATGTATTTTTCAAATGGATATTTAGTTGTACCAACACCATTTTTAGAAAGAAATATTTTCCCTTTTAACCACCTTGGCATATTTGCTAACATTGATTAGACATATATGTGTCTGCGTGCTTATTTTGGGGCACTCTATTTTTTTCTTCCTTGATTAATGTATTTATTTATATTTGAAGTCAGGTAGCACAAATCCTCCAACTTCATTTTTTTCCAAAATCATTTTGGCTTCAAAAAATAATACCAAAAGTTCACAGGAGCAAACTTGAAGTCATGTTCAACGGTCAAGAAGAAAAATGTTGAAAATAAAATAAATTACAGTATTGAATATCAATCTACACAGTAAAGCACAGTCCTTGCTTCTTATCTGCAGTTTTGTTTCCATGGTTGCATTATGAGCAGCCATCTGCTGTCTGAATTATTAAATGGAAAATTCAAGAAATAAACCATTTATAGGTTTTAATTATGCTCATTTCTGAATATTGTAATGAAATTGCTCACTTCACTGAGTCCTACCTAGGACTTGATTCATCCCTTTGCCAACCATAGTCATGATGTATACAACCCTCCTTGCTAGTTAGTAGCCAGTTCAGTCATGAGATCCACTGTCATGCTATCTTAGTGCTTGCGTGCCAGTCACCCTTGTTTCACTTAATGTCTCCCAAGTTCAAGAGTAGTCACACTGGTAATCTGGATCTGCCAAAAAAAGTTTTAAAGTGCTTTCTTTTTATGAAAAGGTGAAAGTTCTTCACTTCATAAGGAAAAGAAAAATATTGTATCCTGAGGTTGCTCTATCATGGTAAATTGGGGAACACGTGTACTTCTTTTGATTCTCACTTCTAGGACTCAAATAAAGCTTCCTGATATTACCTCACAAATCAATGAGTGCATGTTTAAATCTTTTTCAGCCTTATTTTTTTTTGTCTAGACTTGATTTTGTAGTTCAGTTGTATTTTTAAATTTACTAATCTCCGTGGTGTCTAATCTGCTATTAATCTCATTCAGGAATTTTCTGTTTATTTTTAGAAGGTATCTTGAGTTTTTTTCATAGCTTATATATTTTCATATGTTTATGTTTTCCTTTAAACACTTGAAGTATTTGAAATAATGCATGTGCAACATTATTTGTTAATTTTATCTTTTCTGTCACCTTAGAGTTTGTCCGTATTACTGGTTATAGGTAACATTTTCCTGTCTCTTTATATGTCTACTTATTTTTATTAGATGGTGGGCATTTGTGAGTTTAAATTGTTCAGTATTAAAAGTTCTTTAAAAATAATTTTAATGGCTATTGGACCTTGGTATGGCATATAGTTACTTATTTTGAGATTTGTTTTTAAATTTTATTAGTGCAAAGTATAGGGTAGTTTTACTCTGAAGTTATGTTTTCTCTTTTTAAGTTGTACTGCTATGTCCTCTGCTCTCTCTATGTCCTGAGTATTCAATGTAATTTCTCCATTTTAGCTAGCCAAAACTTAATAGTTTCCCAACCTTGTGCAAACTGCCTATTTTTTAGTTACATATCTTAAGTATTTCTTTTCCCAGGTGAGAGGATATATTTTTTCTATTCATGGGGGACTTAGAATTCAGCAAAAGATTCAAGGTTGTTGTACAGTTTCGGAGGGTTGATCAAAAAGTTCATTTAGGTTTTTTGTTTGTTTGTAATATGGCTCTAGTAGCACTTACTTGTCTTTAACTTCATTTGAAACAGTTTTGTTAGATTGTATTGTGACAGCTGTCATATCAACATGTATTTTAAAAAACACAAAATTGGTAAATTTTTGTGTAACCATTTTAATACTGAAAATGAAAGAAAATATGCAACATTTTTGCCATATTGTGCTTTATTATTTTAAGAAAGGTAAAAACACAACTAAAATGCAAAAGGAAGGTTCATGTTGTATATGGAGAAAGTTCTGTGACTAATCAAAACATGTCAAAAATGGTTTGTGAAGTTTCATGTTCAAGATTTCTCATTGATAATGCCCCACTATAGGGTAGACCTATAATGGGTCTAAAATTAATAGCGATCAAATCAAGACATTAATTGAGAACAATCAATGTTATACTATGAGGGAGATAGCTGACATACTCAAATATACAAATCAATTGTTATTGGTGAAAATGAAAAATGTATCTTTTATTTTACAGAAAAGAAGCATATGGATTTTTTGACCAACTCAATAGTTGTTTATGCCAGGAAAGTAAGTTTTATCCTGATTTTCCCATCTGGACAGGAAGCATAACTGCTTTCATTTTTTTAAAAGATAATTTGTATGTTGAAAGATATCAATATGGCTTACCCCACCAAAAAAAAAAAAACTGCTTTATTTCTTTTGTATTTTTTTTTTTTTGTATATAATAGATTCTCACTCAAATGTAGGGATTAACTTATGAGAAAGAATATGTAGAATTAAAATCATACCCCTTAAACATTTTTTCTTTAATATTCTGGAAAAGAATTTTGTAAAAGTATATGTATGTTTGCACATTTTCAAGTTAACATTTAAATATTTTATATAAATACTTTTTGCAAGAGATATGTCATCTAGCATATTGCAAAAACTGACATTGAAATAGTCTCCTCAATGTTTGAAATGCTTGTTTTGATAATTATCATAGCAATTTGATGACACGTGCAATCTTTTTTTATTTTTCAAATGAGTATACCAGTTCTTTTTTAATCTAATTTACATCAAGGACTATTTTGTCACAATTAAGTATATTTTTAGCCTTGAATTATTTTATCGATTCTGTTATACTTCTCTACCACAATAATAGACATTGAAGATATGAGTTAATTTTTCTTATTTT
Source organism: Noctilio leporinus (assembly GCA_004026585.1). Classification (NCBI taxonomy): domain Eukaryota; kingdom Metazoa; phylum Chordata; class Mammalia; order Chiroptera; family Noctilionidae; genus Noctilio; species Noctilio leporinus. The sequence goes on along the minus strand of PVIW01000188.1, from coordinate 46,433 downwards.
TTGTTATATAATTTTTTTATTTTAAAAAGTATTTTCTTCTCACTATTATAATTATTGTTATTATAAAATTTATTCAACTAATGTATTTTACACATTTTGTTAAGTAATCTCATTTTTTTAATGTGATGGATAGGGCTTTTATAAAAATTTAGTTCTTATGCCCTTGGATGAATATTTTTTATTGCTAGGATAAGATGGGTTTCAACATTTATTAACTACCATTTTTTATTTTTATAGCTCTAATCCCTAAGGAACTGTAAAATTATAAATAAGATAAAATGGAATGGAAGGAGTTTTATTTAGCCACATCACTCAATTTTTTGTATACTTACTGAGTTATATGCCAAATAACAGGGATCTGTCATTAAAAATTATTTTTGATTATATATTAATGGATAACTAGATTAGAGTCTTCTTCAATGTTCCTCGTTACAATGAATTTGATGTCATCTAATATGCAAAAAAGTTTGTTAATAGGTAGCACTATTCATTTTCACTGGTGTGATAAGACCAATATTTAGAATAATTTGAATTGTTTCTACTTTCATCTCCCTGGAGATATGGCCACTATAGGTTATGACTGAAAGAAAGGTTCATCTTTGTGTTATAAAACAGAAAGATAGCCATTAATTTCTTGGCACTTTCTTAGGTAGATGAATCTTAAGAAAGAACAGCGATGGAATAGAGGATCTAGAAATTCACTCCAATTTTTAAGTTATCCATGTCTATGTATCACTTACAAAGTCTTTATGTACCTCCTGAGGTCACAGATCCCAGATAGAAGATCATAGGACTAGAAGACTCTGGTGTATGCATCTGCTACACTGAACAATTCTAGATGTGCAATACGGAATATAAGATGTAAAATTCTGCTTTTCATAAGACTATGCATAATTTGGAAACACTAGACTACACACTTAAATTGTGTTTAAGTATAACACTGTTTTTTACAGATAAGGCTCATAAAGACCAGAAAGGTGAAACAATAAGCCCAGACTCATAGGCAGTTAGTGGTAGACCTGGAACTCAAACTGGAATCCTGTCATGCCAGAGTGTATGTGTCGTTTACAACTGTTGTGCTCCAAGGGGCCAGAAAAATAATCAAATTCAACCAACTTCATAAACAGAAGTTACTAGGTGAATATGTATTCTCTGGAAGTCTACATAAATCTAGGGAAGAAAAGAAAACTTGGCCTTGGAGAATGAGGTGAGCTCTATAGGTAAAAGCAAAAAGCCAAGTAAACTGGGGAATTATACAAAGTGCTGGGGAATGTGGAAGGCACACTGCATGGGAAGGGAAAACAAAAACAGATGGGGAGGTTTTTCAGAGAGTAGAGAAAGTTGGCGCAATGCTGTGGAGTCAGGCAAGGAAAATTCTGAACACAATGACTGTATCCTTGTGAATTAGGAGTCATTGATGGGTTTTGAAGAAGGGACATGGTTAAAGTCATGTTTTAGGAAGAATTACCTGGTAGCAATTTCAGTACAGCTTGAGAACAGCTTTGACAAGACTACCTAAGTAGGCTGCTGTAATAATCCAGATATGAGGTTAGAGTGGAATAGACTCGAGTATTAGCTGTGGGAATATAAAGGAGAAGACAAATACCAGAGACAGTATGAAGAAGGAATTCACAGGCTGGAGTAGATAATTTATGTAGGGAATAGTGAAATATTAGGCAAGAGTGACTGCCTTGAGTTGCACCAAACCCTTATTACAAGTTCATGTCTCTGGATATTATAGATAGTGAGGAGCCAAAAATGTTTTTGCAGCATAACAGTAAGAGTTTTTAAAAATATTAGTAGTGAAATAAATATTTTTTCTCATTCTACAGCAAGGACATTAGGATAGAATTATAAAAACCTAGGAATCTAAAGTCTCATTCCATAAATTATTAATTCCATTCCTTAAAGAATAATGTTAACTTAATTATTTGTCATATCAGATCTTAACCAGATTAACTTGTTTCTGCTATTTTATGTTTAAAAGTGTAAGTAGATATTTGGTGATATTTTTGGATTGTTCTGAAATTGGCTCCTATCAGCAGAGAAAGAGGATGTAAACAGTTTGGGCTCAGACATCTTTACAGAAAGTAAAGCTTATTTAAGGAAAGGCTGATCCTCCCAACTGTCAGAACACACCACACCCAAGAAGGCTGTCTCCTGGTGCCAGTCCTTGCCACCAAGGTCAGGAGTAGACAGCAGTATTGGAATGGAAGAATTGGAAGTATCTCTCCCAGGTCAGGGAAAGTACAGGGGGAGACTTTCAGTAGGGTTTGGAAAGAATATATCTGTAGATCTCAGGAGAAAATCAGAATTTAAAGTAAGGGTGGTCCTGGCAGGAGCATGCTGGATTAGCTGTTTTCTTCAGTGTCCATGTTCTTGTCCCCTCTCCCTCTCTCTGCCTCTCTCTCTCCATCTTCTTCCCCCTTTTTTCTCTGTCTCTGTCTCTATCTCTCTGTCTCTCTCCCTATCTCTCTGTCTCTTTCCCCTTCTCTTCTTCGCCCTGTCTTTCCTACTTTCACTCTCTAGTTCCCTTTTCCCCCAACTAAAAAGGCACAGAATGCAGATTGGCTAATCCTCTGCAGAAGCAGATAACCTAACTGAGCAATGAGATACCAGTCTTCTCAATTTGTTCCAAATCTTTGTAAATGGCTCTTATGATGCCCTTCACAAGATTGGAAGCACATATTATTTCATTCACCTCCTATATCTTAGGAAAAGGAAGGAACTATTAGAATTTCCAATGAATGATGTCTTAGTGAATCATGACTTTGTTAATTCTTTTCATTTCCTCTCAGTTTATAAAGTTTTGAGTGGAGATAGTGATAAAGAATGCTTGAAGGTAGCAGAGCTAATTTGGTATTTTTCTAAAGAAAATTGTGATTGGATCTGAACCCTAAAGTTTTAAAGCTTTAAATTTTCTTTTTTCTGGTTATTGTAAATTTGTATATAATTTCAAACATGTGGAAAATTTAAAGAATATGAGAAGAAAACTCTCAACTTGCCATATTAATATATTGTTTATGCTTTATCATCCTGTCATGTATGTATGTATGTATGTAGCTATCTATTTGTCTTATCTATTTATCACCTGAAAATTGGAGACAGTGAATTTCTTTATCCTTAAATACTGTATTGTCTTTTTTTTTTTTTTTTTTAAGACATCTGGTTCTTTTTAGAATGGGCTAGGACCAACAATTTGTCCCTATCTTTCAATTCTAATGATAAAATCCAAAGCAACTAAAAAAGTATGACTCAACATCTTATTATAAAAACATTCTATGAAACATTTTTCCTAGAAAGCAAATTTATAAATAGTAATATCATACTGATTCATCATTATTTAATATCAAACTACATATTAGGGTTTTAAGATATATTTAGCAATGTATTAGTCCTTTTGTACATAACTTATTATTCTCATCATATTTTTCTAATAATGCTGTTCTTCACAATAAACTTGTAATGGGCACTGTTTTGAACAAAATACCCGCTAAATATTAGTTCACTGAGTGAGAAAAACTACAAAGTAATACTAGTTAATATTTAACTAATTATTTCTTTTTACAGTGAAAGCATAAATTTGTATATTATCAACACAAAGCATTATTAAGTAATTGAGAATATGAACAAATGCTATAAGACTCTACCAGTTGGCCTTAGAGCACTTACTGAAAGTATTCACTTTGGGCAGGGAGTTTGGGTTGCTTTGACTTTGTGTTGCCTTTATTTCGCTCTACCCTTCTCCATTGGGTAGCCCTGTAAATCTTTATTCTTGAACCTTCACCTATCTCCTGATGCTCCCCAATCCTTTCCATTTCACTCTTCCATCCTTTTTCTTTACCTACTTAAATCTGTGAGAATTTGCATCTAGCTGGTAGAGGATAAGAAAGAACAACAGAAAGTCAAATATTTATAAAATGACTAAATCTTTTAAATAGCCCAGGAATAATCACTTTTAGAGGAATTTTCACACTAAGACCTTCTGGGGTCTTTTCTCATCTTTGAGTGTCATCAACAGTAAAAGATATGATTAATTTAGCATCTTCCATATGTCATGCATTATTCTGTCATTTTAGACATAATGCAATGTAGTCTTCAGATTATCTTAGGAGGAAGCAATATAACCAATAACTGAAAAATAACTGCTGTTTAACAGAATACAAATAAGATATTATATGTTAGAATACAATAAGATACTGTAATATAAATGTAAGATAATAGAATGAAATAGAATAGAATAGAAAAGAATATCTCACTATTTCGGGTCCATCTTATAAATTCTTACTTGTTTCTATTTGAGAAAAAGTATCAGAAGTTTGAGATGCTTTTCGTTGTCTGCATACAGTCTATACCTTCTTTTTTGCTACCTGGAACAGGTAGGATGGCTGGAGCTCCAGCAACCACCTTGAATTATAAAGTAATCTGAGAATAGAAATTTTGTGCTGAATGTGGCAGAGCAAGAAACCTCCACATCAACCTAAATCTGCTGGTCTCCAGAATATATATGAGATATAAATACAACTCTCTCTTATAAGCATCTCTAGTATCACTTCTGTTTTTTTTTTTATTTTTTTACTATATAGATGGCTATATAGTAAATATATAGCCATTAATGGCTATTAAGTAGAATAAGATTGGATTTTTTGCCTCATATTTTGCTGACTACAATATAGAGGATAATTTAATAACCATAAAAATATAATATTAGAGGCAGAAAGCCATATGAAGAGCCTGTTAACAGTCATCCAAGAAAAAGATGATAAAAGTCTGATTTGGAAAAATTGTGGTTAGGTAGGGAAAAATAGAGATTAAACAGATACGTCATATACAAAACTCTCAAGGGTTAAGACTGATTGGTAGTGGGATGATGGGGAGAATAGACACATTCCAGAAACTCTCAGGTTTCTAAAACCGGTAGTGCAACCAATATAGTTTGGACATGGAAAAGAGAAATGTCAGTGGGAAAGTTCAACTTTGCAAATGTTGATTTTGAGTTATTTATGAGAAAGCCAAATGGATATATGCAGGATGCAGCTGGATGAGAAGACTGTGGCTGTTCTACTAGAGGAATTCTGGTTAGCAGGGTGTATGTGTGAGTGTGTGTGTGTGGAGAGTAAAAACTATCAGAGAGAGTGGGAAAATTAGTGAGAAAAGAACAAAATTCTGGAGAATCTCAAAAGTTACGGATGGGTGTAGGAAAATAGGTGTTCAAAGAGGAAACAGAGGAGAGAGAATGAGTGAGAATAAAAGACAGCCAAGAGTCATTTCAATAAATTTATTTCAAGAAGAAGCGAATGATATAATGTGCTCAGTGCAGCAGGTCACTGCTGGATTGGGCAATGAGGAAGTCATTATTGTTCATGAGAACAATTCTGGTTGAGTTGTTGTTGGGTTGGAAAAAAATGTTACAAAATTAGGGGTGAATTGTGATGATAGTTGATTGTTTTTTTGAGAAGTAAAAGGAAACATTCAGGTATACTGGATGCAAAATCTAGATTAGAAAGTGGTAAGAAAATAGATGGTTAAAAATAAGAGGATTGAAGTGTCACTATTAAATAATTGACAAAGAATATTTTGAGTAACACCTATGTTAAAATGATGCCCACATCTTAGATCCAGAGAAATTTTGTCCTGGCTTAATTTTTTTCTAAAGAGAGAATAGGAATTCAATACAACCCTCAAGTCCTATGTAGTAATTTTTGAGGTTTATTCAGATAGTAAATAAGAAATAAGTTACTTTGGCTGGATTTTGATATCAATGGGCAAAAAATAAAATAAATCAAGATGACACTGTAACAAATGAATGATATATTTCCAGACTTCAACCAGCAGTTAGAAAAAAAGACATACCAATCACCTCTGTACTTTCCCAGTCTGCATATAGATCCAGGAATAGACTAAATTAGTTACCATGAAGCCAGCCAGCTCATGAAAATGTTGTAACTCACGTTTTTTAATTTCACCATTTCCCAAAGCAAGTTGACCCAATGATCTATATTTGGTGGTGATTTTTATTCCCAGATGTTGAGAACAGCTTCTTTGCTGGCAGTAGGTCCTTCAGGATGCATTTTCCCTAAGCTTTAAATAGCATACTTCAGGGAATTTGTATTACTCAAGATATAAAAAGATTAATAAGGATTTAAAATTGAATAACTCCAGTAATTCCTTTAATGGATGTGCATCCAAACTGTTTCCTTGGTTAATATCATAATGGCTTATTTATCACAACATTCCGAAGAGATAACTCTCTTAAGTTTGTGACCACAGGGTTGCAGCTGTAATGCAGTGCTGAGGCCACACGCCTTATTTCTTGGCACAACACATGCAACCTTGCATAAGCCCATGTGTGAGACTCTAGAGAGCCTATCCCCTTCGATCCCCTGTGTAAAATTTCTCTTTAAAGACATCTGAATTTTATCTGTGTCCTTCTGGCTTTCATTGAGAATGTTTATTCAATTCAATGTGAGAGAATTGAACTCTCGACAAGGAGCATGATGAATTTTCTAATTCAAACTGGGTACCAAGAGGTGGCCTGTCATCATTTTCCTTTTGTTGCACTGAAAAAAAAATAGCAAATGAGTCTCCTTGAGAGCAGTTCCCACTTCTGTTTCAAGTTCCCCCACCAAGTCATTAAACATTCTCTGGGTTTTGTCAACAGCCTGGTAAACATCCAGAGAAGGAATCAAAATAAGATCGTTTATTTAACATTCTTCTCCTCCAACTGCTGATTAGGATAAATAGTTTGGATAAAATGCCTATCTGATCCAACAATCACAAAAAGAAATCATTTAGCTATTGGTGAAGTTTAGATTGAGTTAGAAATTCTTTAAACAGCAGAGAATTTTTTGCACACTTGGATTTTTTTTATCTTCAAATCATCTTGTTAAGGCAATGTAAAAGCTAAACATTAATGTTGAATAACAACTAAGAAAGCTCCTTAGAATCTAAGTGAAAATGTAGACACCAACTTCAAGAATGAGCTATGGGCTGGCAAGCCTCAAACTCGGTGCTTCATTTTATTTAAGTAATTGGAAGAAGTTGAGTCTAGTTATTTCTAAGAACTACCATTGCAGACTGTGGGTGAAATGTGTGCCAGTTCTGCTTATCTGTGAAGAATTCAAAACCAAAGCCAAATGAGAAAAAATAGTTTCAAATTCTCAGAAAGACTTTTAGTCTTATAGGATATCAAGTATAATGTTAGATTACATGTCTAGGCAAGCTTTGTTGAGGACACTTGTTGTAGTTCTAAATAAAGATCTACTAAGAAACACTGCTGAGTAGGTAAAAAACATATTACCATGTTTTGTGATCTATAATTCAAATTTAATTGACTAGTTGTGATTCAATAAGTAAAATAATTGGCAAATCAAACATTAAACATAACATTCAAGAATCTACAGTAGCTAACAAAACCTCCTCTACTTTTCAGCTTCTGCCAACTTTGCTCTGATTATCTATCCCACACTCCAGACAAAATAGTATCATTACTGGGTTCACAGGATGCCACACACATTCATGCACTGTATCTTTTTCACTCCCACTACGTAGAATGCTCTTTTCACTTTAAAGGCTGATTGTAGTCTTATTCTTTGTTCTAGAATGACCTTAAATGCTATCATGGGACACTATCTTTACTCAAAATAATGATTGAATCCAAGACGGAGGAGGAGGAAGTAGAAGCTACACTAACCTCTTCCCAGGACCAATCTGGAATTACAACTAAACTACAGAGAAATCATCCTGAATAACCAACTGATCTCTAGCTGGAGAGAAGCCTTTTTTAACCAAGACAGACAGAAGGAACCACTTCAACATAATGAGATTGGTTGGAGGAAGTGTGAGAAGTCTGGCGGGGCTCCCATAGGCGGCAGCTGAAGTGCTGGAGGGATACTTCAATGAACAGGGATTCCCCCTGAGAAGTGTGGAATTTAAACATCAAGCCGGGCTCCCCAGCACCCAAATATGTGAAGCAAATCTTGATGGATATAAAGTGAGAGATCAACAGAATATAGTCATTGTTGGGAATTTTAATACCCCACTATTTTAATGGATAGATCTTGCAGACAGAAAATCAATAAGGAGAGAGCAACTTTAAATGGCACATTAGATCAAATAGATTTAATTATTATCTTCAGACCATTTTGCCCCAAAGCCTCAGAATATACATACTTTTCAAAAGCACATGGAACATTTTCTAGAATAGAGCACATGTTAGGACATAAAACAAGTCTCAATAAATTTAGGAGGATTGAAATCATATCAAGCATCTTCTCTGACCACAATGCTAAGAAACTAGAAATCAATCACAAGAACACTGAAAATCAGGCAAAGACATGGGAGCTAAATAACATGTTATTAAACAATGAATGGGTCAACAACAAGATCAAGAAAATAATAAAAAGATACCTTTAAACAATGAAAATGAGGACACAGTCCAATCCTATGAGAGAAATTCATAGCTTTATAAGCTTATCTCAAAAAAACAAGAAAAACCTCAAATAAGTAAATTAATTTCACAATGAAAGGAACTTGAAAAATAATGACAAACAAAGCCCAAAGTAAGTAGAAGGAAGAAAATACTAAAGATCAGGGTGGAAATAGAGTCAAAAAATGCAAAAGATCAATGAATCTAAGAGCTGGTTCTTAAAAATAAATGAGATTGACAAACCTTTATCCAGGCTCATCAAGAAATAGAGCCATGGCTGGTGTGGCTCAGTGGAGTGAGCACCAGCTTGTGAACACAAGGGTCACCAGTTTAATTCCTAGTCAGGGCACATGCCTGGGTTGCAGGCCCAGAGCTGAGGTTTGTGAGAGGCAACCATGCACTGATGTTTCTCTTCCTCTCTTTGTTCCTCCCTTGCCCTCTCTCAAAAAATAAATAAGTTCTTAAAAAAAATAAAAAAAAAAGAAAAGAAATAGAAAGTATCCAAATAAATAAAATTAGACATGTAAGAGGAAAAATACCTGTCACCAAAGAAATAAGAGGATTGTAAGAAAATATTATGAACAACTATATGCCAACAAACTGGACAACCTGGGTGAAATGAATAAATTCCTAGAAACATACAATCTTCCAAAAATAAATCAGCAAGACTCGTAGCAGTAATCAAAACACTCCCAACAAACAAAAGCCCTAGACCAGAGGACTTTACAGGTGAATTTTACCAAACATTCTGTGAAAAACTAACACCTTTCCATCTCAAACTATTTGGTAAAATTTAAGAGGAAGGAAGGCTCCCAATCTCATTTTTAGGAGGCCAGCATTATCCTAATTCCAAAACCAAATGAAGACATTACAAATAAAGAACATTGCAGGCCAATATCCTTGGTAAACATAGATGCTAATGTCCTCAACATCATATTAGCAAACCAGATACAGCAATGCATCAGAAAGATCATACACCATGATCAAGTGGGACTTATTCTGGGAATGCGAGGTTGATACAACATTCACAAATCAATAAAAGTGATTCATCACATAAACCTGAAGAATAAAAAACACATGATCATATCAATAGATGCAGAAAAAGCATTTGATAAAAGCTCTTATTCAGAATAGTACTGGAAGGCCTAACCACAGCAATCAGACAAAAAGAAGAAATAAAAGGCATCCAAATTGGAAAGAAATAAAACTGTCGTTATTTGCAGATGAGATGATACTATACATAGAGAACCCAAAAAATTCCACCGAGAAAAGTACTTCTAGAACTGATAAATGAATTCAGCAAAATAGCAAGATACAAAATTAATAACCAGATATAAATTGCATTTTTATATGCCAATAATGATATAACAGAAAAGAAAATTAAGAAAACAATCCCACTCATAATTTCTACAAAAAGAATAATATACCTAGGAATAAACCTAATCAAGGATGTAAGAGACATGTACTCAGAAAATTATAAGACATTAAAGAACTAGAAGACAGAAATAAGTGGAAGCACCCTGGCTGGTGTGGCCCAGTGGACCCAGTGCCAGCCCACAAACCAAAGGGTAACCAGTTCAATTCCCAGTCAGGGTACATGCCTGGGTTGTGGGCCAGGTCCTTAGCTGGGGGCACATAAGAGGCAACCACACATTGATGTTTCTCTACTTTCTTCTCCCTTCCTTTCCATCTTTCTAAAAATAAATAAAATATTTTTTAAAAAAAGAAATAAATGGAGGCACATACATTGTTTATGGATAGGAAGAATTAACATCATTAAAATGTCCATACAATGCAAACAAACTACAAATTCAATGCAATTTCTATCAAGATTCCAATGGCATATTTCACAGAACTAGAAAAAGTAGTTCAAAAATTTATACAGAACCACATAAAGCCCTGCGTAAACAACAGCTATCCTGAGAAGAGAGATGAAGTTGGAGAAATTATAATACCTAATGTGAAACTACACTATAAGACCATAGTAATCAAAATAGCATGGTACTGGCATAGAAACACATATAGGCCAATGAAACAGAATAGAGAGCCCAAATACAAACCCATACTTTTATAGTCAATTAATATCTGATAGAGGAAGCAAGCACATATGATAAGCTAAATATAGTTTATCAATAAATGGTGTTGGGAAAATTGGACAGATACATGCAGAAAAATGAAATTAAACCACCTTCTTACACCACACACAATAATAAATTAAAAATAGATCAAAGACTTAAATGTTAGACCTGAAACCATAAAAATCATAGAAGAAAACATAGGCAGCAAAATCTTGGACAATTTTTGTACCAATATATCTACCTGGGCAAAGGAAACAAACAAACAAAGACAAATGGGACTACATCAAACTTAAAAGGATTTGTATAGCAAAGAAAATCATCAACAAAATAAAAAGACAACCCAACCCACAGAGTGGGAGAATATATTTGACAATACATCTAATAAGGGGTTAATATACAAAATTGATAAAAACCTCACAAAATTCAATACCAAAAAAATAAACAACCCAATTTAAAAAATGGACAAAGGACCTCAACTGACACTTTTCCAAAGAAGACATACAGAGGACCAATAGACATATGAAGAAAATGCTTAAAGTAACTAATCATCAGAGAAATGCAAATTAAAACCACAATGAGGTATCATCTCACACCTGTCAGAATGACTATCATCATTAAATCAACAAACAAGTGCTGCTGGCAAGGATGTGGGGAAAGGGGAACCCTTTTGTGCTGTTGGTGGGAATGCAAACTGGTGCAGCCACTATGGAAAGCAGTGCAGAGACAACCCTAAAAATTAAAAATGGATCTGCCTTTTAACCCAGCTACCCCACTTTTTAGAATATATCTTAAAGAACCTGAAACACTAATTTGAAAGAAGATAAGCACCCCTAAAGTCTTTGCAGCTTTATTTACAATCACCAAGACAATGGAATCAGCTCAAGTGCCCAACATTTACACAATGGACTACGACTCATCCATAAAAAAGAAGAAAATTTTACCCTTTGCAACAGTATCGATGGACTTAGAGAACATTACACTAAGTGAAATAAGCCAGTCAGAGAAAGGCAAATACCATGTGATTTCACTTGTATGTGGAATCTAATGAACAAATTGAACTAACAAGGAAAATGGGGACCAACTCATAGATGAAGACCAGGATAGCACCAGACACGGGGAGTTGAGGGAGTGGGGGAACTGAGCTAAAAGGAAAAAAAAACTTGTGGGCTGGACAATAGTGTGGTGATTGCTGGAGGGGACAGCGGGTATAAGGGGACTAAATGGTAATGGAAAAAATACAATAAAGATTAATTCAAAAAAAATTAACAATTGACAAATTATGATTCTTCAGACATGGGTATTGAGCAGACACATCCTTGAAAATTAATAAAATAAAATGAACCTGGCACTTTGAGAAAATCAACTAACAGTAACTGTGATAAAATTATAGTTGTCAAAAGAAAATGAATAGTTTGGAAAATTTTTATCTACCACTGTGAGTTTTGTACTTTCCTGAAACTTTGAATGTTCTTCTGATCAAATTAGAGAGGACACTAATGATTATAACTTTCTGATAATGTATAATGAAATATGTCAACCTTTGGAAGAGTTACATGAGTCAATAATCTGTTTTCCAAAGGATAAATATATGAAGTTACAAAACCATAAATGAGTAATATAGTCATTTGAAGTATAAGAAAAACTAGTGGATTTTAATATGACAGGGTAAGAAGAGTTGATTGATGTGATTTCTGATTCTACGTTCCAAAAAACTGTTAAGAAATTACTCTTTGTCAGGTTTTGGTGAAGTATTAAACACGAATATTTGCAATTATCTGAAAATACTTCTCCCTTGTCTAATGACATATCTGTGGGAAAAGATTTTCTTTATATACTAAAAAAAAAAAAAATCATACTGTTACAGATTGGCAGTGAAAAGGAAAATGTAAGAATCCAAGTGTCTTCAATTAAGGCATCAAAGAGATTTCCAAAAATATAAAACAATGCCACTCTTGTCAACAAATTGTTGAATATATGGTTATTTTTCAAAACAACTGCCAGGAAGTATGCATGTTTTATTGTTGCAAGTATAAATTTCTTCAAGAAAAATGTAGATGTGTAAGAAATGCAACTTCATATAGTCTAATTAATTTTCTGAAACCAAGTATTTGTCTGACAGAGAAGGAGTATTATTGATATATATGTATTCCTGATAATCATTTAAATTCAAGGATGTCTTAATATTTATAGGTTTAATACAGATTATTTCTTCACATGTAAATTTGGTAAAAGGAAGAAAAATAGAAATTGGATGGTCCAAATGCTACAACTCTTAGTACAGCAAGAGACTGTTAACTTCTCAGCCTTGATCTCAGGCCTGGGCTACTTCCTTTAACCTATATGCAATAATTTGTCATCTGATGTTCTGCATAACTGGGACTTGAGGTTCCTTTAAGGTATATGGCAGGTGCTGGGGGAAAAATTAAGTAATAAGATGTGAGAAAAGGGATGAAAAGCAGATCCACTAGAATTTTGACAAAGTATCATTACACACACACACACACACAAACATCTTGTTTCCCCATTACATCTATTTTATGAACTTAATATGTTGGGGATAGTTTCTCTTGTCATTAAATATTCTTCTAAATTATAATTTTTAAAAGTTGAATAATATTGAATCATGTTTCATCCTAAAGATATAGCTTGATTTAATAAGTCTCTTGTTAAACATTTAGATGTTTCCCATTTCCCATTTCTATAAACAATGAGCTTAAGTGAACATCTGTTCATCCAAATCTTTGTATTCATTCATGATTACTTCCTTAAGGCAAATTCCTAGGAAAGGAATTCTTGAGTCAAAGACTATATATATTATTAAAGTTTTGTGATTTTTCTCCATCATTCTTTAGAATAGTTGTACAAATTTATATTCCACTGTGAGCTGTAAAAACAAACATTACTTCACATATAAAATGGTCATTTAGATATCTTTTGTGAATACCCTATATTTATTTATTATCCACTTTATTATTTGCTCTTAGTCTCAGTGTTATTATTTTCATTAATTGCACAATAATTCTTTCAATTATTTTAATAATGCCTGCCTATTCTTTCTTTTGGTTGAATTTAACAGTTCTTTTTATTTTAAAATTTTTTCCATTCTTTTATAAATATCTTTTTAAAATAACAAATGTCAGATTTTTATCTTTGTCAAATTTCAATTGAAAAATTTAATCTGCTTATACTGTTTTACAACTAATATCTAAGTTTGGTCTTCATTCCGTCATCCTCTTTGCTTTCTGTTTAAAAAAAAACCTAAGTAAGCTTTTTCCCTCCTGTTTTTTGTTATTTAAAACATATTCTCTTTGTACTTCCTTTAGAAATACAGATACTTTATTTTTACAGAATTATTGAGGCTTAATTGAAAATGAAATCGTGATATTTAAAGTTTACAATATGACTTGACATTAGTATGCATTGTCAAAGTTTCTCCCATTGAGTTAATTAACATATTCATCATATCACATATTTACCTTTGTGTATGTATGAGAATGGCTATGTTTTCCTTTCTTAACGGATTTCTGTTATGCAATTACGTGGTATCATCTATAGTCACCACACAATACATTAGATCCTCAGATTTTATGCATTTCATAACTGAAAATTTGTAACATATTTACTAAGCTCTCTCTGTTTCCCCACCCCTTAGCCCTTGGCAACCTTTTCTGTACTCTCTGTTTCTATAAGTTTGACTTTTTTATTTCTTCAGATTTCACATATGTGGAATCTGACACCATACAGTATTTATCTGTCTCTGACTAACTTCATTTAGGATTGTACTAAATTCATCCATTGTAATCTCACATGACAGAATTTTCTTTTTAAAGGCTAAATAATATTTCATCATGTATATGATGTGATATACATATTTAAATACATCGTAAAGGTTAGTGTGTATTAATTTGTGTATATATGATATATATATATTGCATTTTTTGATTCATTCATCCATTGATGGACACTTAGATTGTTTTTCATAAATTGGCTACTGTGAACAATGCTACAATGAAATGGGAATACAGATATCTTTCTGAGATAGTGATTTTGTTTTGTTTAGATATATACCCAGAAGTGGGATTGCTGGATCATATGGAAGTTCCATTGTTAATTTCCTGAGTAACCTTCATTCTCCCTGTATTGTTTTCCACAGAGCCTTTGTTACCAAACAGCAAGTTTGGGTCCTGCTGGTTTAGTGATAAAGCAAAGGGATCTTTATTCAAAAGCAGTCACGTGAGCCTATCAATCACAGCCTTAATCAGTTGCATCGATTAAGGCTAAACTCTAACACCTGTGTTCGCCTATCTTCTTCCAAGTTAGTTTCAATAGGGTCAGTTTACAAACTAAAACAATGTAATACACAAAAGCTCCACAATTCCAGAAGAATGGCAGAGCCTGTTCCCTCTAAAATGCCCAAAGAATAAACCTGCCACCCTCTGCCAGGCCAGCCCGATCCTAGGCTGTGCCCAGAGTTCATCCCCATACAAAATACCTTCTGTTGGGAAGTGCCAGCATCTGCAGCATGATCATCCAGGTATGCTTGGGGGAGAAGAGTCTGAGGGCCAAAAGAGCCAGTCCAGCAGCCAGAGAGCCCAAGCCCCAGCCAGAAAGAGCCAGAGCCTGAGAGATGCCAGCCAGCTCAGGAGGCAGAAGAGTTTGAGGCGAAGGGCCGGCCCTCTCTTTATTTCCGTTGGCGCTGAAGGCATCAGCGTCTCAGCCAATCCCGTCCTAGACTGCCTCCCTTGCCTTTACAAACTCCTGCCAATTCCCCCCAGTGATCTTAATCAGACCTCTCTGTACCAGTTTACAGTCTCACCAACAGTGCACGATGGCTCCCCTCTCTCTCCATCCTCACCAGCATTTGTTAACTCCTGTCTTTTCAGGTAATAGCCACCCTAACAGGTCTCGTGGTTTTGCTTTGCATTTTCCTGATTATTAGTGATGTTGAGCTTATCATATACCTGCTGGCCACTGGAAAATTGTCTATTCAGGTGTTTTGTCCAATTTTTAATCGGATTATTTTTTTCTGTTGCGTATTATTAAGTTTTTTGGATATGGTGGACATTAACATCATAGCAAATATATAGTTTGAATCTATTTTCTCCCATTTCATGAGCTGTTTTGTTTCCTTCTTCTTCTTTTTGGTTTGCTGTAGTCTTTACTTTTTTTCTTTCTTTCTTTTTGTTGTTGTTGTTGTTGTTACAGTTGCCTTTGCTTTTGGTACCAAATTTTAAAAAATGTTCTCTCCAGGACCAATGTCAAGAAGCTTACTTCTATATTTCCTTCTATGAGTTTTATAGTTTCATTTCAAATCTTTAATAGATTTTGTGTTGATTTCTGTGCATGGTGTAAGATAGTAGTCCAGTTTATTCCATTTGTATATAGCTGTCCAGTTTTCCCATTTTCCATCATTTTTAATAAAAAGACTTTTTCCATTATAATGCCTCCAGCTTTATTGTCCTTTCTCAAGATTGCTTTGGCTACTGGTAGTCTTTTGGTTCTGTAATATGGATACTTTAGATCCTGCTTCCTATGGAAGTTGTGGTTACTTTTTATTATTAAAATACATTTTAACCACAGCAAAAATAGTTAGCATCTGTTACCTAATAGAGTAATAATACTTGAATTCTTTCTCTGTTGAATGACCAGCCCACTTATTACATTCTATAAGGTGAGTTTTTTGGGTGAGTTTTTGATGTGCATTATTGTGTTATTTTAGCATGGTAATTTAAAAACATACTCAAGCCCTGGCTGGTAGCTCAGTGGATTGGCACCAGCCTGCAAACCCAAAGGTTGCTGGTTTGATTCCCCAGCCAGGGCACATAGCCAGGTTGCAAGCCAGGTCTCCAGCCAGGTCCTTAGCTGGAGGCAGGTGAAAGGCAACCATACATTGATGCTTCTCCCCCTTTCTTCCTCTCTCCCTGCCCTTCTTTCTGAAATAATGAATTAAAATCTTTTTTTTTTAAATTTTATTGTTGTTGTATTACATCCATCCTCTTTTTGCTCCCCTCTGTCCCCCTCCCCACCCTCCCATTCCCCCCAAAGTCAATCCCACCTGTTGTCCATGTCCATGGTTCCTTTATACTAGGTTCTTGTCTAAGCTGCTCCCTTTCCTTGCCTCTGCCTTCCCCCTCCCCCCAACCCCTTTCCCCCTGACCACTGAAGGCCTATTCACTGTGTTCATATATTTGGTTCTGTTTTGCTTGTTGTTAATTTTGTTCATTATTGTCCTGTGTAAATCTTTTTAAAAATAAAATAAATAAATAAAATAAAAACATACTCAAAATTAGAGCTTATGAAGCCCCATATACACATCATCCAGATTCAAGCAAGACTGCTACAGTTGTGTCAGCTGTCTTTTTTTAGATAAAAATGTTGGTCAATGTTATTTAATTATAAATATCAATAATAAAAAAGAACCTACATAACATCTTCTGTAAAAATAATAATTGTAGCTGTTTCATTTTTTATTTCCCTCTTATTTTTCCATATTTTGATGTATGAATATTAAAACTAAATTATTTTGTTTATATTATATGTATAATAATAATGTAAGAATCTTTTATACATATACATTACTAAAACTATTCTGAAAACTATTATTTAGACTTAACTTTGTTTCTTCATTTTATGGTATACTGCAATTACTTTCCTATCAGTATTTTCCACATTCTTGGCATTTTTCATTATTTTCCAATCTACTTACAGCATGTAGTTGAGACTTCTGAGGCAGAGAAGTATGTGGGTGGTATATTCCCTAAGCCCTTCTATATCTGATAATGTCTAACTGCTCGTCTTGCACATAAATGAATTTGGCTTGTCACAGAATTTTGCTATTCATTGAAAACACGATTGTTGTTTCCTGGTAGTTAAAATCTTTCCATGTCAGGGTGCTTGTACTATTTTTAAAAATTTATTCTGAAACTCAAAACTGTCATGAATTTATGGGTAAATAACAACTTGTTTGCCTTATTTTTCCAGAAACTTGACAATCTCTTGCATGCTGAGTATATTTTTCTACGATTTAAGGAAATTTTCTTCAGTTGTCCAAGTTTTGCTTCTTATTGGGCAATTCTATTATCTTTTCTTAGTTTCTATTACACACACTAAAATTCTTCAGACTGTTATACATATATCTTAATTTTCTACATTTTAGTTATTTTCTTCTGTGTTGTAAGAGATTTTCTGAAGCCTGACTCAGTTTCACCTGTTCTATTTTCTGCAATGCCAACTACATTTTTATTATCTCTTTTAGTATGTGAAATTCACAACTAAACATTTCCACATATCTTTCTCTGACATTAGATTGTAACCTTCATGACTGCCTGCTCTAGTTACATAGCTTATACCTTTCTCAAATTTTTTTGATAGGGTCTCATTCCTCTAAAACAGAGAATGTTAATAAGATACTGTGGAGTTTCACATAGTTTCCCTTCACGTGTGGAGTATTATTGTGGGTTTTTGGGAAGACAAATGAAATGGTGGATTCTTTAATATTTTAAATCAACTAGCCTTATTTTCAATATTTTTAACAGGAATTCTTCGGTTTCTATTAGCAGGGCCTTATGATTCTCTAGTTTCAAGCACAGATTAAGGTGTTCCTGTGTGTTTATAATGCATCCTTTCAAAGCCCCATGTATGATCTAACTGATGCACTCTAATGTCACGTCCATAGGAAAAGTTGGTTTTTGGTGACATTTCTGTGGTTGTTTTTGACATTTTACTACCATATTTTTTTCTCTTCCTTCAGGATCCCATGCAGTGTTTTAGCCTTCCATAACTAGTCACCAGAAATGTTTTAGTGATCTTCATTATTTCTTCCTTTAAACACTTGGCACAGAAATTTCAGCCTGGAAGTTGACACTCTCTTACCCCACTGGGACTGGTGGGATTTGCATGATCTTATCCCCATGTTCCCTCTTCCACCAAGTTTATATGGTAGGAGAAAGATTTTAAACATTTAGTATTAAATGCAAAATCATTTAGAAATCTCTAAAACACAGGTGGCAAACACAAGGCTCATGGGCCAAATAAGGGCCCTCCACCTTGCGTTATTCGGCCCGGCACCTTCAGCATGGCACCTAGTTTCTACCCGGCTCGCTTAACTGTTAAGGAGTGGTTACATTTATACAGTCCTAAAATTATGGTCGGCCCTTTTAAGGCAACTGTGAGGCTGATGTGGCCCCCAGTGAAAATGAGTTTGATGCCTCTGCTCTAAAATACTGATTTCCCCACAGAACTTTCTTGACTCACACAGTCAGTGGATCCAAAATACTAATAGAATAGAATGGAAATATTGCAATTTATCATCCAAGTTGGTCATAGTGTGCTTTTGAAATATTTTTCTTCCAACTTCTGCTCTGACATCTTCTCACCTCAGTTTTTTGCTCCAGTGGGATTGCTTCCTCATTTTTTCCCCAAAGAAACCATACTCAATTCTGCCTGCACATACTTCCTCACACGGGATGATTGGTCAAGAATGCCTTGTGTGTTATAGGTGAATTCTCTTCATTATTTTATTTTATTGAGCTACCTAAAACCATTGTAACTTTTATAAGCATTTTCTTTCCTGTGTTACTCTTATGTTAGTAGTTAATTAGAGAATATTGAATATTTTATTTTACATTGAATTAAGAGTTATCTATTCTAGTTGGATAAAACTTTGAGAAGTGTCACAGCTTTAATACTTTTTGCTCCTTACTTTACCTACATTAGTCACATAGTACTCAATACATGCTTGCTGTATAAACGTATAAATAAACATAGAAAACAAAACAAAACAAAACAAAAAACATAATAGTTGGATTCATTTTAAGGTACTTTACACAATCTTTTAAAAAAAAAAGTCTAAAATTCTCAATATAACAATCAACTGAGTCATATAGATTTAATCAATAGTTTTCATAATAAAGTTAAAATAATTATAAAAAGAAAATTAGACCACAACACAATGTATATGGAATGTACTTCAAGGCTATCATTTCTAGGAAGGATGATAATTGCCTTATTGTGGACACAGGCTGTGAAAGGGGTTTTAAAGTGAGATAACCTTGAGTTCAACTCTCTACTCTGCCATAGTCCAATGGAGTCCTCTTGAGCACGTTTCTAATTTCAATTTACCCTATTTCTTCATCCATAAAATGGGAATAATAATGGACCATAAATGATATACCAGGAAACTAAATATTTAAAATATTTCTAGAAGTGTCATATCTATGTCATAGGAGATAATACAAATCCCATTTTCTACTCCCTTAAATTATGTTAAATCATCTTGATGAGTTGAGTTGTATACTATATAATTAAAGATGAGGCAACAGAGAAATGGATAGAAAAAGTAATTTTCCAAGGTCATGTAGATAAAGAGAGAGAGAGAGAGAGAGAGAGAGAGAGAGAGGAAATGAAAGTGGCAGCACTGGACAATTGATATATGTCCAAAGTCCATACTCTTTCATACTAGGTTATACTGCCACCCAGATGCATGGGGATTCTTGGTTTCTATTATTGTTTGTCTTGACATACACTGGCAGTCAGATCACATGTAAATTATTACCTACATTTACATAGTCAGTGTAAGCTTGTTGGGATATTAATGGAAAATTAAAATCGCCTATTTCCCTTGAGGTATGAACATGAAACAGAGGAGATTTATGAAACTATATCACATCCCTACAGACTGTTGTAAAATCTCTTTTCTGGATTTTTTCAACAATATTATTTGGAATGGTAAAGTATTTCTAAATAAATTTTACAACATTTCAGGGTCCCCTTTGAGACCTATATTTGTATAATTTGATTTCCGCTGATGCATGATACAGATAAGTTTCCCATCGTGTGGAAATGAAACTGCTAGTATCTTAAATAGGAAGTAATTCATATTTATAAATTAGGTGTCTACGTGTATATTTTTAGAAAAAAAACTTTCACCATCTGAGTAGAAATGGACCATATACCTCCATATAGTTGAGAGAACTCTTAACAAACTTAGAAACCTCTAATGTTGGAAGCTCTTTTTGTGACTTTAACAGATTTTGCACATTTTAGTTAAAGTAATTAAATGATCATCTTAGAACATTCATCATATTGAGAGATACAGAAGCCATAACAGGAAAGAAAAGAGAAGGGGAGAGACCGAATAGTAATGGGAGAACAGATCACTGGGTTTGAGATGCTGCTAAATATGCATATGTCTCAGCTCCAGCACGCGGATCAGTACATGCTGCTAATTCTACAGGCAGCTTCCAGGGGCAGATTTTTGCATGCGGGTGGTATGAACATGTGGGAGTGTGTGAATGTTTTTTTCCTGGCTGGACACATTTTTCTCTTTTGCCAAAGCCATGCTGTGTGCCTGAAAGATGAACTCCCTATTCCCAGGGCTCTTACAAGCACCAGGAAGCAGCAGGAGCACACTGGAAGCCAGCTCTCTCTTGGAAAGTCAGACCAACTCTTGGAAAGAAGCCTCAAAATATTGAGTTAGTCCTTGTGTAGAGAACCATTCTTCTGGGGTTTGAATATCACTTATTCAAATATCATGGCAAGCCCTGGTTGGTGGCACAGTGGATAGGCACCAGCCTGCAAACCCAAAGGTTGCTGGTTCGATTCCCAGACAGGGCACATAACCAGGTTGCAAGCCAGGTCTCCAGCCAGATCTGTAGCTGGAGGCAAGTGAAAGGTAACCATACATTGATGTCTCTCTCCCTCTCTGCCTCCCTCCCTTCCTCTCTCTCTGGAAATCATAAATAATAAATAAATAAATAAATAAATAAATATCATGGCACTGAAGGCAGGGTGTAGCACAATATAAAATGAGAACCAAAGTGGTCTTCAGAGCTCATTTGGATCAAGTCTTATGACCCTGTCATAAAGTCAATGATAAGAAAATCATGTAGGATGGTGGCTAACAATTTCCTCAGGGCAAAGAAAAATATCACAATTTTCACTTGTGAGGCCATTTCTATATTTTATCACATTTTAGTAATGAAATTTACTTTAGAAATAGTGAACACATACACATATATCATTATGGGGTATGAATGAGCCAAAAATAAGTGAAAAGATAGATTGTTTAAATAGTTTTGCATTAGGCATAGAGAAAATGTTCACTATAATAGTTCCTTCCACTTTATAAAAATCCTCTCAGTAGTCCTTAAGTAATGATTCTATGCTCATTTCCTAGAAAGCAAATGGAAACCTACTTCTAAATGACAGAGAAGGGTGTGGTATGTTTAATCACAAATGCCACATGTAAGCTTTCCACAACATCAGGATTTTCTTCAGATTGCACTGGCTTTCCCAGAACTATAGCAAAGATTTTCATTTTCCTTTGTATTTGGTGTAGTTTCTTCTCAAGATGGCTGATTTAATGGGCATACCTTTTTCTCATAAAGCACTATAAAATAGTACTTAAATTAGGTCCTCTAGAGTTAATCTAAATTTAAAGATAAACTGTCAACTACTATTGTAATCTGGAGGTTACTTTACAAATCTCATGTACAGAACAGTAAAGGGGCATTGATAAGAACTAAGGAATAAAGTGTGAACTTTCATTAAGAATAATGTCTTGATATTAATTCCTTAATTATAACAATACTAATGTAAGATGTTGATTATAATGTTAAAAGTACTTCTGGGTCAGGGTATATGGAAACTGTGTGCTACTTTTGCACTGTTTGTGTAAATTCAAAACTCATCTAAAAAATAAAGTTGTTTTTTTTTTAATTGTGCTTCTGTTTCCTCAACAGCTTTTTAGGAAAGTTTGATAACATAATACTATGAATATGCAAATAAACTCTTACTATTTAATAAAAAGTGTTAGCTATTGTGAGGGGTGTTTAGGAAAGGGAGAGGTTTTGACAGAAATGGAAGCTCTTTTTCACTGGGAGCCCATTTGAAGTGTGAAACAAACAAACTAAAGGGTTTCCACCCTCTTGTGCACCAAAACATTTGTGTAGGGCAGGTCATCCTAGGGATGTCCTTTTTTTTTTTAAGAGAGATTACTTTCTTTTATGTATATTTTATTTCACTATTCTTAGAAAGAGGGGAAGGGAAAGAGGCAGAGAGGGAGAGAGCATCAATGTACGGTTGCATTTCACCTGCCTCTAGCCACAGACCTGACTGGAGACCTGGTTTGCAACCTAATTATGTTGCCCTGACTGGGAATCGAACCTGCGACCTTTGGGTTCGCAGGCCTGGTGCCTTGTCCACTGTGCTACCAGCCAGGGCAAGGGATGTCCTTTTTAAGATCAGCAAATATCGCTAGATTGTCTAAGAAGGGTGGACCTACCTGATTTGCTTTAGCCTGTCCCCAGATGCAAAGAAGGCTCAGATGAGATTGAAGAGAAACATAAAACGAGAAATTAAACTAAGCAGTAAAGATAAACAAATTGAGTCCACATAGAAGTTAAAGATATTTTGCCGAAGAGCCAGTGTGACTCCGGTTGTCTGAACTATGAAACTCAAGACTCTGCTGGCAAAATTTCTCAATCACTAGTTACCAATCACCAAATCCCCTCATTCTTCAATATTGGTTGTATCATCTTCTGTTGCGATTTTCTTAACCTAGAATGAAAAATTCTGTGTAGTGTCAAAGAAAGCATGTGTAAAAAGATAGCACGTTAATTATGAAATGAAACCAGGTGTTAGTTGAAAAGAATGGATGATTAAAATGAATATCTATGAATCCTCTTAAGAAATTTCTCCACTTTGTCATCTTCCTATACTTTATATATGTGTGGGGCAATATTCCCCCTGTCCTGTCCTGTCCCTTTCTTAGCATAGTGTTCATTTTATTTTCTAGTGTAAAAGTGGATCACAAAAATAGTGAACTCTAATGTCAAAAGATTTTCCTATAGCTGAAATTATGTATCAGTTTTTCCCAATCTGAAATGTACATACCAACCTCCTGAGATAGGCTTGCTAACAGACACATTACAATACAGTGGTTCTCAGATGATGGTTAAGATTACACATGCCTAGCAAGCTTCTACCCTTTTGAATCACACTGTGTTGAGTAAGATTATAAAGGGTTAACCTAAAACATGTTACACTCTATGCACATGAACTTGGAATTCACGAAGGACCAAGAGTCCTATCTATCATGAGGTAAATGTTTTGAAATGGAGGAGAGACAGCTATGCCTTCATTTTTTTTTTTTTCTTTTTAATAAAAATGATTGCTTTGCTCAATAATTCTCAGCTCTGGCAGGACCAGGGCCTGGGAATTCATATTTTTAAAAGCTAGATGATTCTATCATTCAACCAAAATTGAGAAGCACTGTAGAACTGAAATCAGATTAATGACACTCAACTTTGATTATTCATTGGTTAGTAATAACCCACGTGGTGCCAATTTCTGAGGCAAAACAAAATAAGTGGCCACTAGCTTCCCATGATTCTGAGATCAAATATGTTTGAGAAATGCTTTATATTTTCATCCCTTTCTTAGAGATCCATTATGCATATATTAAAACTATATAGATATACAAATTTCTGTTGACTACAAGTGAAATGCTGGAACTGTCTATAGGGTATGTTTAAACCTGGCTTTTTAAAAACCAAACTCTCTCTACAAATAACACTGAGGATGGTGAGGTCAATAGAGAGGTTCTCCCTCGCCCACTTCAGGACACAGGTATCAAGTTAGTATCAATGTACATAACGCATTTAGGAAAAGGCCTTTAGATAAGACTATCACCGTTCTCATTCCTCCTGCCAGGCTAGCAGAAAGACAGAGAAAATTTAAAAAGTGTTACAAACAGCAGGGGCAGACCTCGCCTTTTTTCTGCAACTATGCAAGGAAGGAAATGTGCCTTCTGTCCTCAGCATAGGGGCCTGAATACAATCAGGAATGACTGCTGACAGATTTCTCCTTCACTCCGCCCTTGGAACCCGGCCAGAAGCTGGGCTTCAAAGTACATCTGAGTGAAAGTTCATTTCAGCTTTATCAACAAACATGAGTGCAGCCAAGTAATTCTGAATTACCCTTATGTAAACAATGTTTATCTGTTATTTCCTTTTGAAAATAACTATTGTGTTTTTTGAATAAGCCAATAAAATATTGTTTTTTTTTTTTTTTTTGGTGATTCCTGACCTTTTTTTTTTTAATACAAATTTCACAAGTGAAACTGGCTTTTGAGGTTCCCAAGGTTCAAAAAAACTCTTAGAGCTTTGCCTGTAGATCAGGGTGCAAACACAAAAAGGGATATTCTGTATTGTTGAATATTCAAGAGCATCGTGATACTAAGTATAACCACCAAACATTTCCCTCTTCTTCAAACTTTGGTTCAGTAAAATGGGGTGAATTACAACTATCTTAAAAGATAATAAGGATTAAGTGGAAAAAATATTCCGTGTATTTAATATCGTTTAAAGCCTTCTTCCGCCAGTGATTAGCTATATACAGTGCACTATACCGTTGGATGAAGTCTGTCCTGTCCTATGGGAAGTTTGTGTGTGACCCAGAGGTGGGGAAGGCAGTACAGTAAACAAGAAATGTCATGCACTAAGGGTTAACCCCCAAAATTAAGTGTACATCAAACTTAAAGGCAGAGATCCTTTTTCAGATTCGTCTATTCTCCAATTTTATTTCCACAACAATTTTCTACGTGCCTTTTCAGATCTTTGCTTCCACAGAAATGTGTTTTTCCCCTATCTCACTGAAATGCTTAATCAATAAAAAGTGCTTTTGTTAATATTTTAGAATACATTATATGAAATCCCATTTTATTGGCACATGCTACTCAAGCCGTCATTCTGGACATTCAACAGTTAAAAGTGTGCAGTAATCAAATCAAGACCAGAAAGGGCCACATGGATTATGTTTTCAGGGGGCTGTGCAAGGAGTTCTAATATGTACTCTGAAGGTTCCTTTAAATTGCTAAGTTTTTAAAGATATTTGCTGATCTCTGCATAGCAGTTTTTGTGTATTTACTGGCACGATCATTCTAAATATAAAGAGAGAATAACCAGATAAACAAATCAAATTACAGTAACACTTCATTAAATGCAAAGATGTGACAGTTTATTCAATAAATATGAATACAACAGACTGATCTATTAAACATATGTCTTATTAAGAGATACATTTTTTTTCCTAAAGAATTCGATTATTCACTAACTTTAATTCACATCGTTGTATGTATTTGGACTAACTTTATATCTGGATTGACATACACAGGTGAAAAACACAATGTTTTTAGTTAAGTTACTCTAAGAAGGTCTTGAAGGAGATAGAATTTATTGTTCTTTCCTTTTTATCTAAATCAGTTCACCAATCTAGAGAGGATTACAGGGGAAAATGGGTGAATTATAACAATTATTTCATGGAGTAAATTATGTACTCTTGAAATTATCATAAATAGGCTTTTTTCAGTGTCCTAAGGTTGCCAAATGGGTGACAGAAGTTTTGAAACCCCAATAGATTCTCCTTTGCTAAAGTTTTTTAAAGATATAAATTGGTAGTATCTACCTTGAAATTGATGGCGCAAGTCCACCAAGGGACAGGAAGGGGTATCCATTGTAGTATCTTTTTAGCACTGGGGATTGGGAGGCAAGCTGGTACATGGGTAGGGAAGATGTGGAAGATGCACACCATTCGTTGTTGAGCAGTCAGTCTGTGGACTAGGTTACTCATGGCAATGTAAACTGACCATAAAGACATAATGGCCAATAAAAGGTACAGAAGAGAATGTGATATATAATACAGTTCTACGTATGTAAACTAAACATACGTGTGCCCTGAAGAACCATACATATTTTGTAAGAGTACATACGTGAACAGAAAATAGGTCATTGACTGAATAGTAAGATTATTTCAATCCGTACAAACGCAGACTATTAAAAAGTTGTATGATGATAGTTCCCCATCATATCTTGTTGAAGAAATATAAAGAAATGAAATAGATAGCTGAGTGCATTATTGTGCCTTCTTCCTTTTCATGCTCATGATCTTTAAAATAAATAAATAAATAAGGACACTGGCTATTCAAAGAACACACAATGTAAAGGTCAGGATTAGAAGTAACCGTGAAGCTCATCATATCGTTGTTCTGATGTTAATATTCTCTTATCTTCTGTGTGGTTGCTAAGCCAACACAATGTGCTTGCACTAGCAGGTGCTCTTCTTTTGAAGGAACACACATATTTTAATGTAAGTACAAAATTATTCCCTTAAGAGTATAACCAATAGGGACATGGATAAGAATAACACCCTTTCCGAAAATTAAATCCTTCATAGGAAATAAAACATATTTTCTTAAAGTTGGGGAAATGACCAATGACATTACTATCAAAGCTGTAGAGAGAAAGTTGTTCAAAATGCATGGTCATAAACCCCGCCCTAGATCTACTGAATTAGAATTTTTAAGCCTAAAACTTTTGATTTTTAACAAGTCACCTACCCCCGCATCCACTAAGTGTTCTCATGCTCATGAAAGTTTAAGAATTACTTGTATAAGAAAGTAATGTTAAAGTATAATTCACTCTATTCATGCCCGTATTCATAAAAAAACATTTAGACATTCTGGTGGTAAGCTATTTTATATTTTTCCTGCATATGAAGTTCACACTTCATCTTTTTTTTCTCATTCATTGCTCTAAGACATTGAATCTACAATCAAATGGAAAATAGAAGAAGCAGAGATCTATTAGCATATTTTAAATGTATGAGTTTTTGTTGTTGCTGTTGTTGAAGAAGAATACAAACAATCTTGAATAAACTTAGAACATGGTTACAATGAAAGTTAGTCCTGACTTAATGTTGTTAATAGGTTCTCTGGAAACTTCTACTTTAAGCAAAATGACATGTAACAAACCCAATTTTACCATAGGCTGCTGAATAGAAGCAAGAGTTAAGCTTCTAATGACTATTTCTGGTCACAAAACATCATGAGACTTCTAAATAAAGACCCAGAACACACTAATAAATAAATAAAGGTGAACAGTTAGGAAAGATGAATAAAAACAAGATTATTCTTTTCCAACCCGCTTATTTCTGTCATAGTTTCAGGCTGGAGCCCATCTTGTTTTGCTTAGAGTGTAAGGGATATCACACATGCCACACTCAAATGGGGACAATGTGGACACACCAATTTGCCTACATACACATCTTCAGAATGTGGAAGGAAACTACAGTCCCCAGAGAAAACCCATACAGATATGGGGAGAACATGCAAACTTCAAAAATATGGTGGCTCTGGCTAAGTTAATATTTTTTCTCATCATTATGACAAAATGATATTGAACTCAACGACGCTGTTCTGGTACCTGCTGCATACACTTCTGTCACATAGCAACAAAGAATTACTCCTCCAGTGAATATCACTGTCGCTATCCAGTTTTTCAAAAATCCGTTTCCTTTCAATAGCGTTGAAGAAAAGCAAGTAGTCATTGGCAGAGTTGAAAGAAACCATTAGGGATAAAATGTTATGGTCTGACACTTGTTATATTTATCACATATGAATATTTTACTAAGAGAAGATACTACTTGAGGATTCTGAACACGAGTAACACTGTTTTAGAAACGTAAGTTGTGAAGCCAGAATTCATTGCTCTCACCTTGTTGTTCTCTCATCTTTGAAATCTGAAAATGAATATTGATGCTGGAGAAAAAAGCCTAAGAAAAATATACTTTTCTCTAACCCACCCAGTTGAAATGGACAGCATATAATCAGGCATATAAGGACCACGTTATTTTTGGTCCTTGTAAGATTGTTATCTTTCTCATTGATTCAACTTTGCAAATTATGAAATTCTTGCAATGATGCCAGGAACTGAGACTTGTAACATTTTGCTTTATTTCTCTCTCCAAAAGTTTAAAGAAAAGTACTTACAGTGCTCAAACACATACATTGACTACACATTCACACATGCACGTACATGCATGCGTGTGCAAGCATGTGCATGCTTACACACAAACACAGCCTACCCCTCTGAAAATAGAAATCCAGCCCTTTGGTGCACATTACAAAATGAACTAAGGGCCAAACCTTTCAGGCTTGGAAAATAGCTAATGCTCTTGCCAGTGAGTTAAAGCTGGAGTATCCCCTTTGTCATAGCCAAATTTATGACATGGATCAAAAACTATAAAAAGCTATGTTGCATCCTGCCATTAAGGAGAATTAATATTTTCAGTGGTATGTTAACCAACGTTTTTCCAGTGTCTCTCGTTAAAAAGCAGATTGTTGACTTTTCATCATGGTGTGCCAAACATTTTCATTGAAACCCTAACAAGACTTTCATCTTAGACCCATTATTTCTTAATGGACTTGGAGAGAGGCAATGCAAAGAATGGCTTTGCTTTGCAACATTGTGGCATGAGGCACTGGGCCATCATTAGCTATTGGGCCTTGCTGAATCATTACATATGTATATATTTAAGGCATTTCCAGTGTGACTTGGTTTTTTTCTCTTGAAATACACATCATGTTTTATCGATTATACTAAAGCAACGTAGGTTCTTTTTCTACTTTCATGTACCTTTGTTATGATTCTTTCTATTCACCTATTCAGTAAAAAATATTACAAATGTGACCATTCACAACTACACACACACACACACACCAGGTTTTGTTTTGTTTCTTACTTTTATCAGAGCTATCTCTGTAATTATGTTCTATGCTTAGAAAATCAATGCAACTTAAAAAAAAAAAAAAAAACCCTAAGCCCCAATAATTTAGCAATAAACTGCATGACATCACTTGTTCAGATTCCTCAATTATATATCCATTCTCGTATAACAGTGTATTCATGTGAACTGGAACTAATTGTACTGTAGAACAGGAAGTCTGTAGGCTAGAAGACAGAAAGTGCCATGCCTCTGTCTTCCAGACCCTTCCATCTGGTTGTTTTGACATATACAGTATGTTATGAAAACGATTACAGTACAGCTAATGGCCTAAAGTCAATAGGCTCTGATTTGCCCGATAGGCCTTCTCCTTTTCTTTCAAATACATGTTTAAAATCAATTTTGGCTTCTGGTTTGGACTCTCACTTGAATGTGTTGGCCTATATCTCTATTGAGTGTTTTATATTGTGGTGGATGAAATTGTAAGGTATAACTATAGACCACACACCACTGACTCAAAACCAGAAAGCTGAGTCACCTGAAGTCAGCTATCAAAGTCAGATAAATTTCTGAAATACAAAAAGGCCTGGAAGACGGCTGTTTATCCAGGAAATAATACTTAATTCTAGAATCTAGGTTTTATGGAGTTTAATGCGCCTCCCAAGAAGTTTTATGATTTGAAAACCTGCATGAATTAAATACATATTACAAAATTATTTGGAATGTAAGCATGGTCATTCAAGTTTTATTCCTATGAAACAGGTCATCCCACTTTCTCTGAACGTACTGTTTCGATTCAGATTTTGCTTTTGACTGCAAGTAACAGACTCTCAAAATAAAAGTAGATTAAAAACAGGGGGAGTTACTAATACAGCTTATGTAAGACATTCAGAGTTTGCCTGTTCCAAGTGATTAACTAAGTAGCTTAAAAATGCAGGGATGCTGGTCAACACCTCTGACATTAGCTTTCCCTCACACTTGTGAGACTGTTGTACTTCTCAGCATCCTTTCCTGACATATTAATATCCAAGACCAGGCCAAAATTAGTTGAGACTTTCTACTCACACTTCTTTCCTTTTCTCAAAAAATAAAACGATCTCAAAAACTCTTCAATGTATTTTTTCCTGTGTCTGTGTATTTTTTTACGCTAGAAATGGAACACATATGAGTAAATACATGTTTTAAAATGTTTGAAGTGTAAACCGAAATTAATTTTGGACTATGATAAAGAATAAAAAGAATTTATTTGATCAAAAAGGATCTGTAGCCTAGGAGACTTAGATTCAGATAGCATCTTAAATTGTGTTCCACAGAGACAAAGAAGAGGTCACCTTTTACAGTGGAAGTTCCAGCCAGGTTCTCAATTCGGTTCATTTTATGTAAATGAGGGGGTCAGATTGTACAGATCTGATTGAATGGGCTAAATCTCAGTTCCTAGTAGAACAGAAAAAAACAAAACAAAACAAAACAAGTTTTCCTTGAGGCGGTTGACTCAGAGAAGTTAAACAAGCAGGACTTGGTGTCATGTCCCAAGGGTTCAGCCTGAGGTTTCTGTAGGTGTTACAGAGCACATGAGGAGTGTCCTTTAGCAAAGGCCACTAGGGTCTTATTATTTATTAAATGTAGGTCCTTCAGTTGATCATGGAGGGTACGTCTCAGCAGATTAATTTCTTCTTGGGGTTTACATCAAATGAATCTTTTTGTTCTCAGGGTCCACGGGAGAAATCCCAAATGATTTAAATTTCTGTTGTGTCTACCAGGCATGCTATTAAAAATATTTAGTGAATGGTACAGTTTCAGGACTAATTAGAACAGATGCAGTGACCAATCAGAATGGATGCCAGGTGTGTTGGCTGGGAGATTGTTCCATTGGGAGCTGGTTGACTTGACTTGTCTTCATTTAGCCTTTTTAACTGTTTAGATAAAAGGGCTTTAGATAGAAGGTGATGGAAACCTAAACTCTAATGTTCTCCATTGCCAGTTTCTTGGGGACACACAGAGTGTTTTACTCATGACTGAATCCTTAACATGGTTCTTGAAACACAGAAGGCATTCAATATTTGGTGAATTAATTAATAGATCAATGTGGTCAATCACAGAATGTGATTAAGAAATATGCAATTAGAAATTCTTTTCTTTTTAACTTTCATCAGTTACAGTCTTAAATTGTATTTTTAATAGTTTCCCTTCTTTATACTTCTATTTGCCCCTTTATGGAGTATAATTATAGTTGATTAGAATATTTTCCTCTAAATATGATAAGATACCTAACCATTTCATCACGGGGATTACCAAGTTTGAGTGCTCTGTAACTTTTGAGGGGGAACATAATTTGTCCCCCTAAAATATATCTCTTTGGCATAAGGATTACCTTAGCCTGATTATTTTTAAGAAACAGCGGATAGAGGAAAAACTCTGAAAAATGAGGGGACTTTACCCTTTTGTAAGAGATATTTACATTTGTGAGGGAAATCTCCATCTCCATTGGTAAGGGCATCTCCCTGTCTGGACCAGGAAGAGAAGGATGGCTCTCAATCTCTACAAACTCTTATCAATGAAGAAGCCAACGACCTAAATCTGCATAACAACGATACTCTCATTTGCTGTGCTTTTCTTGATAACCTCCCTAAATGACTTCCCCATCCTCCCTATATCTTCTGTCCATAGCTGGAGATCTGTACTTAAGGTTGTGGCTTGGGCCAGCTCAGTATTCCTGAGTGGCCCATGTATACAGGAGGTATACATGTTACTAAGTGTTTGTTTATTGTTGTCTCATTAATCTGTCTTTCATTAGGAGGGCAGAGGATGGTATATAAACCAAGAACAGAGGAGAACAGAGGCAAAATTATTTTTTCTCCCCACATTTATTTCTGAATCAAGTGTAATATAAACGTTTCAAAGAAAGTATTCTTTCTGTGGCATATTTTATTTTTACTGTGATGGCAGTTATGAGGTTTGAAATAACACTGCATTTTATATTTTAATATAAACTATTGGGTTTATGCTTCCTGCTTGGGCAGAAACATATTAGCTGAATCTTTCTAAGTCCAAAATAAAAGTTATCTTCAAAAAACGCCTTGCTTTAGTATACAAATATAGTATGCCTTAAAATATGTAAAAATAGAACTATAATAATGAATTTGCCTTCAAATTATAAATAAAAACTGTGATTATGAAAATAACTCTTTATTAAATAGGTCCAAAATCAGGGTAAGACACTATTAAAATTTATACTTAAAAAAATAATAATTGCACTAATGGGAAAACTACTGGAAACACAAAACTAAAAATGTGATTAAAAAAAAAATGGAACCAGAGAACACTATTAATACAATTTTTGATGTGTTAAAATACTTTTAATTATTTCAGAATTCAAACCTGCTTTTGCTTACTTGAAACTGTTGCATAACTCAGAAGTGCCATTATAATTCAACCCAAATGGTAGGGCATTTCAATGAGCCGGTGGAATTGATTCAGGACATTAAAGAGATGCCGGTGAAGTTATAAATCGCCATTCTAATCGGGAGTGAAGAGGTTAATTCAAGATTCCATAAAAAGCAGACTGGCAGAAATGTTTCCAGGGACGTGCTCCCCCCCCCCCCTCTTTTCCCCCTGGTTCCTCTCCCCTCTCCCTTTCTCCTCTCCCCCGCCCCTGCTCAGTAGGGGTTTGAAGAAGCGGTTTGCAAGGGAAGGAGAGGGCTGGTTCCAGGCCCCCTGCGTTCCCCAGAGCACCGTTAGGGAAGGGGGAGGGCTTCCTGCCCAGCAGCCATCTGTAACATTCTGCGAACAGCAGGAACCCGTGCGCTCGGTCCGAGAGCTGGTGAGGGTTCCGTCTGCGCGCAAAGAAAGAGCTGGAGCAGTTCCCCTTTCCTTCTCGGCCTTGGTGTTTTCTTTCATCTGGGCCGGGCGAGCCTTGGAGTTGGCGTGTTCGGGAGTTGTTGCAAAAATAAAATAGCATCTCAGCGATGTCGGAGCCATTCTGTGGAGGAGTTTGCCTTGACTGGTACCGAAATACCCAGCCTGCCTGGTGGAATGTGCTGGCAGTGAGCACGGAATGTCATCATCCCAGATAATGTCACACTGTGGAACAGTTTCTGGGATCGGTGGATGTGTGTCTGATGTTCCCTCTGGTTACTGCTTTCTAGGCTTGAGTCAATTAGAGCTGGCTTTTTGGAAAGTGGTGTCATTGAAAACCTATTTTATGAAAGTTATTTTTGTGCCTGTAATTTGGGGCTCACACATCTGTTATTTCCTCCAATCCTTGGCGTGCGCAATATGCCGCCTATGGAAAGTAGTAAAGAGTGACAATGGAAAAAATAACAAGGGCTTATTTTACTTTCAACATCTGGAGAAAACACGTTTAAGGAAATGTGAACAAATAGATACAGGAATTGATCAAGTTATATATATTATATATTATATAGCTTTCCTTATAGAGGCAAAAACAATCAAGATAGATGGAATTTTTAAGATCAGTTTTACATGAAGAATACAATAAAATTTAACCATGAAAATGACCTTATGTGAGAAGATTCAGTTCACATCCTTTCCTAGGGTCAACCAAATGACTAATGTCAAATCCCCAAAGCACACAGGTACAAAAACATTTTCTTCAAAAAGAAGAAAGGCGTAGGATTCCAATTTTCTTTTTTCTTTTTCTTTTTTTCTATTTTCCACTCTTCAATAAGGCTTTATTATTATATTTAACTTCCTGGCAAAAGACTAGAGAAACAAGCAAATTCTACTGTAGAATATGAAACTTAAAAAGCTGAAAGAAAACTTCAAGAGGCATTCCAATACAGAGATAAATATAAGGATGGACAATGTAGCCATAGTTTTGGTAAGGAAAAAAAATGGACAGATGTGAAAGTACTCCATCTGTATACAGCAAAATAACTTGAAGACAAAATATGTTTCAAGGGTAAATAAATCATAATATCTGCTACTGTGTTACCAAAAAAAAGTTGATGTTTCAGCAGTGTTGCTACTTTTTTATTTTTGTGTTAAAATAAGCATTAGTACAAATTTACTTCTGGTCTAAGTTTTTACTTTTGACTCTGAATCACAGTTTTATGATATAGACTAATATATTTAGACTAATTTAGACTAATATATAAATGCAGTACATCAAAATGGGAAAACATAGTGATTCAAATATAATAGTTTTATTCTTCTAGAATTACCCGATGTTCAAATAAGGAAAAAATCCAATTAATAGTTGGAAAACAAAGTATCTTAACAACATATTTAAACAAAAAAGTAGTAAAAATAGCAAAATCAGGTTTGTAGAAATTCTTAAAGCTTTTGAAAATTTTGTTGCTCTCATGTACATGGGGTTAGTACTTATGAGTACATTTGGAGTACACTTGATTGGGGGAGGGAAGAGGAAAGCACTTCTTCAGCTATCTTAATTCCCTTCCTGTACCAAATCATCTTGATTTCATTATCCAGGATCAAAGTTTGAGATTTAACAACTCTAAAATTAATGTGTTTTATAATATTACAAAGCAAAAGACTAATATCACTAGGACTGCCATATAATACCCGTAAAACAAATCATTAATTTATAATTTTACACTAAATAATTATTATAAAAGGGAGACCTCCCTGATGCACACAACCAGTTAATAAATTTGCAATGAGAACTTCCTGTCCAGAATAAGAAAGGCCCAACTCCTTGTGACCTGTACATTGTCTCCATGAAAGCAGGTTTTCTCTCTCCACACAAATTGACACATTAAGTAATGCTACATTCCAGATAAGAGGTCCTGGGATCCATTTTGTCTCTTTCAAGAAAATGTAAATATGCTAGGTGATGAACAATTCTAAAGTACAAATCTCAGCAAACATTTATCTCCCTCACATCACATCTACATTCTTCCAGCCACTTTTTCTTTTGTTATAACTTCTAAGTACCAACAAAAGAATTTACTCCCATTTATTGACTTTTTTTAATGACTATGCAAGAAAAATGGTTATTGTGAAAGTCTCTGAATTAATGTGAACTTCTATTTTTCTGGGTTGGAATGAAATATTAATTAAGTCTAAGCTATATATATTGCAGTAAAAAACTGTTAAAGTCATTATTGGAAATGTCTACACCCAGTTTACCACTTTACACTACCCATGTGGTCAATTTATGAAACTTTTGGAAAGAATAGTTACACCTATTTTACAGATAAGTAAACCTGGCTTAAGCAACATTTTCTAGCCACTCCTCTGGTAAAGAGAAAGAAACAATATTTGAATTAAAGCTCTCTGATTTTTCAGTAGGCACTTTTCTATCTTGATCTATATTTGGCCAAAGAAAGATAATGCCCCCGTAAACTAGAGACAGGGTATTAGAGGGCAGGAACCATGAGGTTTGATTTATACATTTCTGAAACTAGCACAGTGAAGCAAAAATGAGACCCTCAATTAGTACTTGATGAATGAATAAATTAATGCTTTAATTGATACTTTGGAAAGCTGTAGACTGACTATAAAATAAACTAACATTTCATTAAGCTATTTTCCTCAAATTCATACTAATCCTTTTAAATATATGCTTATAGTGGTAAAATATGCTCACAGTTTTGGAATTTTCAATTTACGTAGCTCTCTTAGAATTGTCAAGCAGCAGGAAAAAAAATATATATATATATATATGTGTGTGTGTGTGTGTGTGTATACACAACTTGAGAATATAATTAGAGTTTAACATAACTATCATTTTGGAAATGCAAATCAATCAAAACTCCAATGAGATGCCACTTCATCTGCAATAGTATGGCTAATTGGCTAATAGAATATACAAACAAACAGAGACAGAAAATTGCAAGTGTTGATAAGGATGTGGGAAAGTTGGGACCCTTGAACATTGTAGGTGGGAATGTAAAATGGTACAGCTGCTACAGAAAATAGTACAATCACTCCCCAAAAAAGTAAAAATAAGATTACCAGATGATGCAGCAATTCCATTCTGGTGTATGCACAGAATTGAATCTGAATAGGTAAGCAAATGTATATATATACATGGACTATATTCAGCATTAAACAGGAAGGGGATTCTGACATATGCCACAATATGCATGATCTTTAAGGGCTTTCTGTGAAGTGAAAGAAGCCAGGCACCAAAAGATAAATACTGCATATTTCCACTTATAGGAGGCACTTTAAGTAAGGAGTGTCAGTTTTGCAAGTTGAAAAGAATTTCAGAGATGGTGGTGGTGATGATTGTACAATATAAATGTGCTCAGTACCACTGAACTGTACAGTTCAAAATTCTTAAGATAGTAAATGTTATGTTATGTGCATTTACCATTGTCAAAATATTAGAAAAAATATAACCAGAGAAAGAGACATTGGTCCATACATACAAGTCTTTTTTTGGACTTTACTGAGCATCACTCCACCTTCATTGTTTATTTGCTTTATTAATTTAATGTAAAGTTTTAATTATCTAATTCTGCTTTTTTTATTATGAGGGAGAAGATAGATGTTTATGGACTCTGGTTACTTATTTAAGTGAATCTGGCATCTTTCAAGTTAAAATAACCTTTTTGTATCTAGGAAAATACCACCAGGGAGTCTTCAGAAAACCAAGAGTTGTAAGACAATTTACATCTTTAAAATAACAATACCATCATATTAAATTATTTATTAGCAATAAAATTAAATATGATACAATTTACATCTTAAAAATAATACCATCATATTGAATTATTTATTAGCAATAAAATGTAATAATTGATTAAGGTCTAGGCATAAAGAGACAATAGTAGTTAATGAGCTTGGTCTTTTGCCCCGTAATATATGGATTCTATGAATTGATTTTGGGAATTGTAGCCCTTGAGCAATGAAGTTTCAATGGGCCATATGATCAGCCCATTAAAATATGTATTTAATATTCACTTATAAAATATAATTGATCACATACTCTTTACTAGACCTAGACTACTTACTCAGGGCTTGTATAGAGTAAGTAGGAAAACTACAACAAATAGGAGAAACGTGGACCTTTGACCTATGTATTTTATAAAGTAACAGTTCCTAAATCTAAATAGCACTTGTACATTAAACTTGGTTTTTCCTTATAAAATTATATATAGTTTAAATATTCAGAATTGAATTATAATGGCTAAAAGACAGCATTCTAAGTGATTGGCAAAATTTTAAATGCTGCATCTTTCTATCAGAGTTTACAAGAGGTAGTGGTCGAAGTCACACATTTACAGTTATAAAAGATCTTTCATGACCTTTGTTTTAAACTGTTTAATGAGTTCAAAGGAAATTCTCTTACTTTGAATTTTATCTTTTGTGACTGATTATAGGAATTCACATATTTAAGAATTCAATTTTAGGACCATTAAATATGCCTGCCTTGATGTAGAAAGGACTCTCAATATTGATTCAGGTCGCAGGATACACTTTTGGCCATGGAGCACGTGGCTGCGTGATCCTGAAGAGGTTAATCTGAAGAGGCCTGTGATCTCACCACCTGGCCTTCTTGGGAGAGCCCTGGTGTCAGTGCCAGCACCCTTCCTTAAGTGGCTCAGGGGCACCTGCCTTTCAAAGTGTAAACTGACACGGAAGAGCCTGAACAGTTAGGATTTTGCACACAGATCTAGGAGCCCCCAGAAATAACCAGGTAAAGACTGTTTTCAAAGGCTGAAGTAAGTCCTGCAGCCATGCATGTGGAGGCAGTTCTTCCTAATTTGGGCTCTAGTTTTTGAGGGAATACATTCATCCCCTCCATGCACCCTCAAACCAACCAGGCCAGGGACACTCATAGAAGACAATCTCTCTCCCCATCCATACCTTTATCCAGAATTTATCTTCTACCACTTGGGTCATTCATTTACATTCCTGTGTGCTTAGATTTAGCTGCTCTAGTAGAACCATTGAACTATGTATGTTTCCATGGTATAAGGAAGACTTGTGAATAAAGTTCCGTAGGTAGGTCCATCAGCAGGAAACTATTTTGATATCAAGGAAACAGAGCTGACGAGGCTGAGAGAGCCTAACCAACGTGAGACCAAGATTCACAGTACGGGCTTCCGATGCATGCATTTGGTAAAGGGTAGCAGTAAGTTGTTCATGGAGAACAACCCGAAGGATCTACTTCGGGAGGTGTCAATGAGTGGTTTCTTGGCCGTGATTGGTTCTAAGGAAAGCAGTCATGCAAAGCTTTCAAGAGGTAAAGATTTTTATTTTCTAATTGCCAGTTCCGGGAAGGGCTTTACAGAAAAATAAATCCTATCTTGGTGGGGAACATAAGGATAGAAGGGAGATATTTCGGGTATGGTGATGTCCCTTCTTCTTGGCCCAAATCCATCATATCATCTCAGAGTGGTCTTGTCCTGGCCAGTGGTTTTATTCTAGCAACATCAAGGAGTAGTGGAGAGGTGGGTGGGGAGCAAATGCCACTTTCCCACATAATGCACATATTCTAAAGATTTTCCTAAGTCAAAAGTAGAGGTGCTGAAATTGGTAGACTGTAATCTGATATAGTGGTGATGAATTTTGCTTAAAAAATGGCACTCATATTTTACCTTTGTTTTGACTTATGCTTGACTTAATATTTGTGGTGTTTAAACTGCAAAACAAGTATGCATATAGTTCACAATTTATGTAGCTCATTTCATGTACAAATTGAGTTTCATGTATTATAATAATATTTGATCATATAGTTTCTGCCCTGCACAGGGGTATTCTGTTATAATGTTATAGCCTGCTGGTTTGGGCAGGGGCACATGCCCTGGCTGGTGGTGGTAAATTATGATTATGTTATAACATGAGTAAAGAAACATTATAAGCTACTAGGACAAGGTAATTTTCATGTTTGCCTAGGTTCAACCAAGGGGGTTAGGAAATTTGTGAGATGTTAAAACAGTAATATAGAGTATTATTTTGGGTGCATGCTTCACGTTGGCCACTCCATGTCCTTCCCTGCTGTTTCTATATACACTCCCATTGTTCTCCTTTAATCCTCACAACCATTCTATACTAACCCAGTATACAGATGAAGAAACTGAGGTTTCTTCACCCAGTAGTATTAGAAGGAAACAAAGCTGAAATAGGGCTGTAGGTCCAGGAGTCCACGCACTGTGCACCAGGCAGGCTTTCAATAAACATTTTTGTCCACAGAGATGGAGGGTTACTTCCTGAATGTCCTTGTTTTCCTGAAAGGCCTTTCAGCAATAACTGTGCTAAAAAAAATAATTTGGGGCATAGTAATGTAATGCTTTTGTATCTTTGGCTTCTCATTGTCTCTCTTTTAAACAAGAACACATTGTACATCCATTTCTCAGCAGCATCACAGAATATCACTATCTAATTTAGGTTTCATTCAGGAAATAAATAGCAGGTTCTAATACGGGCTTGGAAGGTGCAAATACATGTGTATACAGCATGAATGTACATAAGTCCCATTGCTCTGCTCAGTCACAACAATTACTACGAAAGCTTCAATAACTTCATTTTGGCAAACAGAAGGATGGGTCTGTGAACCAAATGTTAGCCTTTAATGTGTTTTTCTGTTAGATCATTAGGTTTCTTTTTTCCCCCCTACATTTAACAGATGTGTGGAAATTAAACGGGTCTGGAGTCACTAATATTTCATGAATATGAAAAGCACTGTCCTTCCTGTGAATAAAACCAACCATTATCCAGTTAATTGATCTAAATAAAATAGTTTCCAGTATTAAAAAAAAAATCTTGTTTGATGCTCTTAATTCTTAGCTGTTGGAAACCAAAACAGAAAAGCCTATCAGGCTGCCAACTGGAGAAAGGCCGGGCCCTGCGTTCTCCGCGGGCCTGTCACACTCAACTCCCGCTCTCCTGGCGCAGCAACGAGTGGCAGGCCCGCCGCCCCGCCACTGTAAGTTACACTAGAACGTGTGCTATTGTCATCACACACTAATCACTGTGTGGAATAACAGGAAGAGACTTTGGAGATTACCTGGTTTAATTCCTTCCCTTTATTGAGCAGGAAACCAGGGC
Organism: Noctilio leporinus; assembly: GCA_004026585.1. Lineage (NCBI taxonomy): Eukaryota > Metazoa > Chordata > Mammalia > Chiroptera > Noctilionidae > Noctilio > Noctilio leporinus. The sequence continues at coordinate 6,383 of PVIW01000188.1, read as the reverse complement.
CTAGAGAGGGAAGTCCCCTGCGCAAGGTCACATGGATCATTAGGGGCAGACCATGTTTATTTATATTAATACAATTTAGCCTTCACTATTCTGCGAGCAGCTGGTAGCTCTGTGAAGGCCGGGGTGGGGGGTGAGGGCATACAACGTCGTTCCTCCATGAGCAAACTTCATTTGTTCTTTCCGTTTAACCTTTAACATTGATGGAGCCCCCCAGCGGGCTCAGTGTTGGGGCTCTGGAGTTGCCTGTGTCAAATGAGGTCTCAGGGGGAAACAGCAGCTCTCTGTTTCCAAAGGCAACGATCAGAAGGAGCTGGTCCTTCGTACCAAGGCCGCTGAGGACTCTTCACAGCACATGTGTGTTGTGCCATGACGATGGCTCGTGCCATGACGATGGCTCCTGCCATGGGCAGTAAGAAAATGTAAGGGTCATGAACGTTTTCAAAATCAGACACAGCTGCCACCTTCTGTTAGTAACACAATCCTGAAAGAACATGTGAGTAGCAAAAATAGAGTCTACAGTAGAACACTGGTTCAGGGTACTTCACTGATTCCTGAATTGCAATTTTCCTCCCACTTCCTGCTGACTAAAACAGTACTTAAAAAAAGAAAAAGACAAACAAACAAACAGCATTTTCTTCTAGGTTCTGGAATAGGGGTCAAGAGATTGGTGGGTTCTTCTCTTAGGTAGATATTCGCAGAGTTTCAAGAAAAAGAACAAAACACTAATCTGCACTCCTTAAGAATGCCAGGCTAGATAAAAATTAATGTTTCTTTCAACTAAAAAATTCTACTTCATATTTTTGAAGAAAATACATTTTTATCATTGAAACATGTTTTAAAGATAAACATGTGTAACACAAGTGGTTGTATTTCTGTGATAGTTACATGAAATGGAAGAATCAGAAATAAAGTCCTAAAGTGTAGAGACAGTGCCTAGGAAATCTTACGCATGTAGGTGAGAAAGAAGCACTAGCCCTGGCTGGTAGCACAGTAAAAAAACACTGGCTTATGAACCCAAAGGTTGTTGATTCAATTCCCCAGTCAGGGCACATAACCAGGTTGCAAGCCAGGTCTCCAGCCAGGTCCTTAGCTAGAGGCAAGTGAAAGGCAAGCATCTCCCTTTTTTCCTCCCTCCCTGCCCTTCTCTCTAGAGATAATGACTAAAATCTTAAAAAAAAAAAAAAAAAGAAGAAGAAGGAGGAGGAGGAGGAGGAGGAGGAGGAGGAGGAAGAGGAGGAAAAAGAAGAAGAAGAAGCAAGAAACCAAGAAACACTAAAAAATAGCCAGCAATCAGGGACTTTTGACAGATCTCACGTAGGAAGGATTCAAAATTCTAGTGATAAAAACAAATAGAGTGGGTGGGGAGGGGGACAGAGGGGAGCAAAAAGGGGATGGATGTAATACAACAATAAAATTAAAAAAAAAAAAAAAACGAATAGAAAATATGTCTTTACTCATGCTACAACCAGTTTACTAAGCACAGAAAGTGGAGAGGCTCTTGTTTCTAATTATTCATGGTATAGTGTGTTAGCTGACCCTGGGGGAAGATGGATCTGATCTGAAATACTGGTTGTCATAATAGTTTCCGTAAGATTCACTACTGTTGCCAAGCATGGAGATGAGGCACTGAGATTTTGGTTTATATTCCTAAATTCAAACATAGTCAAAACTGCAATTTTTAAAAATTTTAGTATGTCAAGCAACATTTCAGAAATGATACTGGCTACTTTCTGTATCTTCTTTTGATCAGTAAACTGTATTATTTACCAAATATTGTCAATTCTTTTCTGGTGTCCCCACACAGCCAGCTATTACTTCTGTCTCATAAGGATGTGGACAGTTAACAACAAGCAGATTAGAAATTGAAGTTAAAGAAGGGACTGAGAACCAAAGAGGATTCAGTTAATTGCTTATTTTATGTAAAAATAGGCCTTGGGTTTTAAAGAGGAAAACGATTGTGTTTCTTTACAGATCATTACTGGGAGGATAGGCTCAGTGAGCATTCCATCGCCAGAAGGACCTGCAGACTGGCAGCCTGGCCCTTCCATTTCTCTCTTCTAGTGTTTAAACACTAGATAAGGTGGTGTGAGAGCCATTCCCCTCCTTCCTCCTGCCTGGGTCTGCCACCTTTCTCCAGCAATCAAGAATGGCTCCTTCCTGGTTTTAATACCAATCACCTCTCTTCCCTCCCCACTGTAGCAATCGATGGAATCTGCCTTGAGTTAGGAAAGCTCCCAAATACTTCCTAGGCCGAATCATGGAAATGAAAGATGTGGAGGACCTCGTTGGATAATCTAGTTCATCTATTTCCCATTAAGGAGTTTTCCAGATGGAAGATTTTCATACGCTGGATGCCTCCTCTTGTTTCTGCAGGGCTGAAAGTCAGATCGTGAGCATCCAAGCCTAATGTGCAGAGGTGAATAAAGCTTGCATTCAATAATTTCATAGACAGAAAAGTGCCTTATCCCCAAGGTGTTATCGTATTACAACAGCTTTTGGATGGAAACAGGTGACACCTCATCAGAACAGTTACGTGAGAGGGCGGTACGGTCCTCCAAAGCACCAGAGCCTGACATTTCTTTGCAGAGAGCTGTGTTTGGTTTGCTCTGTCCTGAGCACAATGGAATCCATTGGGACCACAGTCTTTTTTTTTTTTTTCCTTCTTTTTTCTTTTCTCCCCCTTTTCTCTCTTTAGTCCTTGTTGCTTCAATTTTCTGCATACAGAAACTGGTAAGTGCTGTTTCGGGAATTTTTCCAGAAATCTCCTGGAAAAAAGGATCACGTGATGTCTAATGATGCACAGATAAATCTGCAGGGCGGCATCAGTCAGCCACAGACACCTTTTTCCCTCACAATTTATTTATAACTTCTCTCCCCTTCTATATTTCCATCCGCATCACACCATGCTGCCAAAATTTGGTGTGAATTTCCTTCTCAGCAATATATTCAAGAGCCACCTTAACTAAGTGCCACAGTTATGGTGGCATTATGGTGAAGAACAGGCTTCTGAATTTTTCATAATAGAGAAACCCAACTTTAAAATTAGGTGAGCTGGAATCCTCGCTTTTGTTTTTTTCCTTTCTTAGCTGTATAAACTTGCGTAAGTTATTTAGCCCAAGCCTCAACCTACTCATTAGTGCAATGATTTTTTTATAAGGCAAAATAAATACTAAAATATCTGGCCCATGCTCAATGCAAAATAAATAGTAGTTTCTTCTTCTTGTTGTTTTTTTAATGGTAATTAATATGAGAGCCTCAGAAGACTCTCCCAAATGAGAAGCAAATGCAAAAATGTTTTCCCCCCCTGCCTCAGTTTAAGAAAAAAGTCCAAATTAATTCTTCATTTTTCTGGTAATAATGGTTTAAGTACAAAGCTTCTTGATAATTTTTTTCTGAAAGAAGAAAATAGAAAAGAAATTTTTGCATCCTCTGTACAGTGACAAAATCCAAAGTACTTTAGATACTAAGCTTATTAAATGCTTCAGTACTGCATGATCCCTTTGCCCTGACACATTATAGTATACCTTGAAAAACTTTATAGCATTGGAATCATCAGACCTGCCATAGTTATGGGTCAAAATGGTTGTCTCTTGGTTTTCAGTAGCAGGAAAAACACTTGAACTACCAAGAACAAAGGGCTAGTTATAGGAGAGCACCTATTCCAGGAATATTCTTCCCTTAGATACTTCATTATTTTCCTTTTCTTCCCCCAAACTTTTATTCAGATGTCACTTTCTCAGTGAGGCTTTTCATGATCTCCCTTAATCCAATTACAATTTTTCACATATTCTCAATACCCTGGGGTTTTGGACCATTGTGTTGATTGCTTTTGCCTTTCTAACTAAAATAATGCCTGGTATATAGTGAAAACTCAGTAAATACTCACTGAATAAATGAATGAATCTGAATCTAGTGGAATCTGAGGAAGAATTAAAAAACAAAAACAAAAACTTGGCTTCATAAAGAGCCAGGGTCATGTTCTGTAGAAGCAGGAGCATTTAGATTTTCCCCATGGAGCTCTCCCCTTAACATGGAGGTCTCTTCTAATGGATCTGATGTGCCTTCTAAAGTCTCCTTCATTGTTCATTCTCTGTTGGCATATGCAATGAATTCTTTTGAACTCTTTTGAAGAAGATAACTCACTTGCCTGCCATTAGCATCAGATGATACCTCAAACACTTCTGCTGAGATTCTGGAGCGGTGGCCAACACTCAGATGTGTCTCTAGTAATGTAAAGGTATACAGCAGGCTGATTTCATGCTCTAGGGAGCAGAACACTTTCAGACAATAGTGAAGCAGAGAACAAATTCCCCTTTCAGATGGTGAAGCCCTCATTCATCCCGGCCAAAGCCCACTTTTTTCTAGAGCTTCTGATTTTCAAAAGCAGCAGTAAATATGAATCTTGCTATAAACTCTCCCAATATCAAAATTGTGACAGCTTAAAATATATTAAAGTATACCGCAGTCATGCAAAGCATGTCAAGAGGATAGACGTGGCCAACAGGTTGTGTAGCTTCCGGTCTAGAGTAGCTTCCAATTCTAGCTATCTGAATTTTATCATCTAAGCCATCTTCACTTTACTTGCAACATTCATAACTTTATTAACAAAATTTGCTGCTTTCCAAGCTAGATGTCTAATATATATACATTTTTAGTTTTCACTCAAAAAAAAAATCCTCTTGCTTCTCTTAGTGATGCCTTTTTAGGGATTTTTCTAGTTCTTTATATCTACTGTCTATCTCCCTTGAACATTAAAGTGGAATAAGTAAAAGGAAACTAACTTTGCCTACAGAAATCTAGGTGCTATCCAAGGACTTGCCTCTCTTATTAGTCATGCAAGTTATTTGAACTTTTTAGGACTATGCCATTCTACCCTTAAAATGAGAGTGACTGCCACTATTCCTTTTACCTGATCTGAGACCCATGTATGTGAAATAAACTGCAAATTATAGTACTTAAAATATAAGACTCATTCAGGTAGAGAAACACCATCTCTTTATATGATAGTTTGGTCCCATTAAATGCTTTATTTCAAGTGAATTCTTTATGGGCAGTAAAATTCTTTATTTCCAATGCATAATTGCATAATTGCAAAGGTTTTGTTGATGGTGCTGCTGCAATTGAAGTAACATTTTGAGATATTCTTCTGACTCTGTGATCTTGGTCTTAGGTCATAATTTATCATTCACAGTGTAGTAGCTTATAAATTCATTTTGCCCTCAAACTTACTCATCTTATCCATTTTCTCACTTCACATTAACTTTGTGAATATTTTCTTTTTGCTCTCAATTATTTCCATTCAGTCACCCCCAATTATATTTAGAAAGTCATATTTGAACCTTCTTTCTCATTTAGTTTTTATTTTAAATCACCCCTATGTTAAACTTTACCTTTAAAAATAACATCTAGACATCATTAGCTGCTCATTTTTTTAATGAAACTCCCCATTCTTTCAACTAAAAACTATCTCTGACTCCTCTTAACATTTATATTATTTATAATATATATTTATATATTATTAACTTAAATCCTAATGCATTTTTTTAGTATTTGTATTTATAGTACATTAAAGTACAGTGACTCTGTCATGTTAACTTTTGTAGCCCCTACAACTCTTAAAATAGGACTTTGTCTATAATAGGTACTCAAAATAAATTGGATGAATGGATTTGCTTTCACTCTCTTACCTTTATTTTCTTAAGTCAAAGTCAAATATTATTATTATTCTTTATTTTTATTGCTTGTAGTACATTCTTGCACGTTAAATCTGCCAACTCAGTATTTCACTACACAGAAGACCTTGACAAATAGATAAAAGAAAACTAAAAGAATGCTCTCTTCTTTCCTAAGCAGTATATTTTAACATGTTGGTTGAGATTGTGTTCCAGCACCAGCCCCTAGGGAACCCTGACACTAACACTTTTCTAAGTAGAGAAATGAGCATTTATTCCTACACATTGCTTCCTGTCATTAAGCCACTTCCGTACTTAAGACAAAACATTTTCCATAATAACAAGGAAACCAATTTTTAATCGCTGTTTGAGCACCTATAGGTTAACACTTTCAAAGTCGTTTTGAGAGTAAAAATCAAATTACCTTCTCTTGTGTCATTATCACCTCAACGGCATCTAGGATATTGATATATTCAATTTATCTTTGTTCAGAACCTGCTAAGTGCTAGGCACTATTGTTACGGGAACAGACTCAGGCGGAACTCCGAGATGAGTGAAAAAGTAGGCACTTTATTACGCGCGCGGACCCAGAGGAGTCAGTCTCCAAATTCTGGGCCCCGAGTAAGGGTCTCCCCTCCTTATATACTTTTGGGGAGTGGGCATAGGCGGGGACAAACGGGGAACAAAGGACAGGGACCTAGCGCGGGAAAA